>CM065141.1:23382500-23902500 GCA_033026305.1 Cirrhinus molitorella
GATAGAGAGGGCAGGGAGGAACACAACGTCTGTAACGCCGTTTGTTCGCCACTTTTTTTTTTTTTTTTTTTCACTTGACATGATATTGTCTTGCTTCTCTAACAGAGTTTTCTGAATGACTAGCAGACAAGAGCAAAAAGCTGAATAAGCGTGTTGCCGGTGCACTCTTATGTTTCCTGGATCACTACGTCATCTAAGAGTCCTAAGTATCTTTATGCTGTCATATGAAAAACTAGGCCACATGAAAAGACTACCAATATTTTTCCTGATTTGATCTAAATAAAGTAAAACTGTAAAACTAGTATGCCATTTGACTAATTAGTAAATGATTAATGCAGTTAAAATATGTTTAAAATGTTCTACACTAAGACCGTGTCCAAAGTGTTTTTAGCCAGCTGAAAACACCAGGTGCTCTGCTGAAAAAGCTGAGCTGTGATTGCTAAAGAGTGCAACTTTTTTTTTTTCATTGAGATGCTGTGGTTGCTATGATACAGAATATCTGCAAAAGCATCGCTAATAAAATGTTTCTCCACGCATTTTTTTTTTCATAACAGTATTATGATAATCCGGCAATTCCATCTGGTAAAGATATACATACTCGGAGACAAGCAACATTAACTTTTCCACTTAGTAAGCTTTTACTAAGGCTGAACAACAATGGAAAAGTTAATAGGGTAGTCGGTAGTCCCGCCCCTCCTCCACTTTGATTGGTTAGATGACCAGATAGTGATAGTGATGAGTGCATTGTTTTAATCAAAGCTGAATATTCTTCAGCACTCAGCACAAAAAAAAGATGCTTAGTGCTCAGCATGCTGCCGACGTTTCAAAAAACGTGGCGATCCCATTGAGAACAATTGAAAAAATATGCTAGCCACTGGGAAGACGCCTTGGTGGACACGTGGCCTAATGACTTGAAGACTTCGGTTACTCCAGTAGAAAAAAACTTCTTCTATTCATAATGTTGGTTCCTCCTAACTTATTAAATAAATGCATCATGCATGACTGTGACTGTATTTCTACAGCAGAACTGAGAATGCTGCATCCACACTGATAGATCAATATAGAGTCAAAGATTAACATCATATCAGCCAGCAAAACATAAATAAAAAGATATTTTACAATGAATCAACATGTAATTAACACTAACTAGTTCAAAACATTACTCTAAAAGTAAAATATTATATATGAAAAGTTTACAAGTTTGTTAGCAGCACAAGCTGTTATAAATCCTGCCCACTTCTTTGCATTGTCAGCACATCCTTCAGTGCTCTGAGAGTGTTTATAGTGCTGTGAGTTGAACACTTCATGACTGAGAGCAGAACAGAACAGAACAGAATCTTTATCATCACACAAGACAAAACAACAACAATGAACAACATCAGCATATTCATCTGGATCATTGCAGCTTTTATTCTAGGTTGGATTTTTGATATTGATAATATGTTATTGTTTTAATCATTTAAATATTCAGCTTTAAGAAGATTTGCAAACTAATTTTTTTTTTTTTCTCTTCTTCAGAATCCAGAGGAGTCACTGTGACTCAGCCTAAACTTAAAACTGTCCAACAGGGTCAAAGAGTTACAATAGAGTGTAGTACGGATGAGGGTATAAATTATGACGACTTAGCCTGGTATCAGCAGAAACCTGGAGAAACTCCTAAACTTCTGATTTATGATATAAGAAGCCTTTATTCAGGAACTCCATCTAGATTCAGCGGCAGTGGAACAAACTATGGAAAGGATTTCACTCTGACCATCAGTGGAGTCCAGAATGAAGATACAGGAGATTATTACTGTCAGAGTGTACACTACATCAACAGCAAATATGTGTTCACACAGTGATAAAGAGTCGTACAAAAACCTCCATCAGTCAGAGTCACAGTGACTGCACTGATGCAGCTGAGAGATACTGCACATGTGCATAGGATTATGTAATACATAAAAACTGGGGCTGCAAAGTTAAAGAGACTTTACATTTCTAAACGTAAAATATTAAAACAATAAAGTATACAATTATGTATAATTGACAAAACATACTGTAGCCTATATTTATATTAAAATCACAATATTAAAATACTTCAGAGACTTTTGAAGGGCAAAGGAACAAACACAAATCAGTACACAGAATGTGATGTTGTCTCTTATGCCATAGTCTTATGTGAGAACTCATACAGTGACTTTTTTACTTTAATGACATGACAAAATACAGTATACTACAAATCACACACCATACAACATACATCTACTGGATTATAATATGAGTTGCCACATTTATAGTTGTTGGGCTCAGTGAGCATGGATATCTTTGATTCTAGAAGTAGGCAAGTAGGCATATTTCAAAAGTTTTGTCCAGTTAGTTTAAGCAATACTTATTTTTGTGCTTGGAAAACACCATTATGAAAATAACTTTTAACAAGTTTCAAATATGTTACAGATAGAATTAAGAACCTAGCCAGTGTACTTTCTTAAATATGTATAAATTGTCATCCTTCACCAATTGCATTTGTAACCAGTATACCATTTTACAAATTCATGTTAAGTTTGTGCTTGATTAAAGCATGAAATTACGACATTCTGAGTGTATTTGAATAGTTCAGATGCAAAACCCCCTAAAAGCCATCTTGGTCAAAAACGTGAATGTGAATGCTCTCAACACAGGTTATACGTCCATCAAATAAGTTTCCTTCAAACTCGCTAAAATCCCACCCTCAGCCCAATCAGAAATACCGCTACTTAGGTAGAAACCTGTATGTCGGAGCCTGATGAAAATGTTTTGTTTTAAAGAAAGATGTCAGATGGATTTAGAGGCTTTTGCATCTAAACTCTTCACTTCAAGTTAGTATAGATATGTCAATCTATTTTTAGTGTACTTATCATGAAATAAATATATTTTAAACATATATTTATTTTATATTTATTTATAGTTATTTGTCACTAGGGATAACTGAAATGTTCTACAAATGGATAAAAAGAGCTCTGCCATAGCATTTTGGTCAAGATATTATACATGCTGCTGTACTTTTTAAATGTACTCTAGTATTTTATGTTTATGTTTTTGCACCTATTTTAGTATTTTTAATTCTGGAAAAAAAAAACAGCTTAATAATAGTAGTAGTGTAGTGCTAATGCATTTCTAATGAGCTGAAATACTATTGAAATTTAAAAACTTAAATTGGACTTAATGTACCTGAATGTACCTGGTTACAATTTAACACAATTTATTGTATTAAAATATATTGCAAATAGCTAAAAAAAATGATCTTAAGCATATCTAATATGTTTAATGTACTTATTGTTTCAAAATAATGCATTTAATATGCATTTAGTATGGTATAATTTAAATTTAAGTATGTCAAAAAAGCACTATTTTAATACGTTTCTTTTTCACATGGGCTGTTTGATTACAGCAGAACTGAAACTGGTCTGTTTCAGTCCTGATCATATAACCAATCAAACAGTGACACTGGGAGTGTGGGCTTAAAATCCCATTTGCATTGTCAGGGTGGAGTGATTCTGATCCTCTCAGAATAGAGCAGATCTGTCTCCAGAGACCATGTTTAAACCCTAAAAGCTTTATTTGATTTACTGCTACTGATCAAGCTTCTGGAAAGCATCCGAACAAACACTACATGCATCTTCATCTGTTAGTGGAATAATGTTGTCAGACACAAATGGAACTTGTTGAGAAGCTTTATTAAATGTTGCAGAAAACACAGCAGATTGAAAGATCAGCCAATGCTTTGACACTAGAGCTCTCTTTCAGTATTGAGTTGTAAATGACTACAGCTGCAGCACTAGACTCATATGAATCCTGCCTGACACAGGACACTCAGATACAGCTCATCTTCTTGAGAGAGCAGCGCTCACTGGAGAAACATTAGTGACTAACAGTGACTCTTGGTGAACGAGGCCTCATGAGGAGTTCCATCATGTGTTACTCTGCAGACGTACTTATCTACCTCTTCCCAGCGTGCTTTGCTGAGGGTCAGGACGCTACTGCGGCTGTAGCGGTTGCCCTGCTCACTCTCTGTGCTGGTCACAACCCCCTCTGTGACCTCTGAACCATCCAGTGTCCAGCTCACCTGTGCCCCCTGTGGAGAGTAAGAGCTGAGCAAGCAGAGCAGTGCGGCTGAGTCTCCAGAGATCTGCAGAGAAGAGGGTGGCAGCAGAGACACTGAGGGCTTCACTGTGGGACCAGCTGCAGGAGACAAACACAACACATTCACAAACACAAAGAAAACACACTGCAGCAGCACTCTTTTTCCCTGCATCATTCACATAATTTCAGCATGACTTTCAACAGCAGACATGTGGAATGCAGTCAAAAACAGTCACATCATCTTCAACATCACTACAGCTGATATATTTATACAATATACAAACTACACAAAACCATACAGTTTTACACATTTAAATCAAACCTCATAAATAAAACTATACTTACTAAGACACTGACTGCTTTAATTGCAGTATGTTTTTACATCAAAACACATTTTGTTTATGTGAGATATTAAGCTCATCATTTTATACTTTTCAAACTGTTTCAAATACATAATATTAACTACAAGTTACAGTATGCTGCTGTTCAGAATTAGAAAACACCTGAATCAAATGAGTTTAAAAATGTACACAATCTTTTAAAACTTATATTAAAACAAACTGAATTACAAGAACAGCATGGGCGAAAGAAATTTTAAACTATTGACTGAACTACATCAAGTTTATACATTTACATTTTAACATCAGATCTCTTTTTTCTGTGTATGACATCTACAATAATAATACAAAAATTGTTATACTTTTAACACTACAGAAATGAAAGAGAGAGAAAACTGATAAACTGATAACATGCAAATTGAGAAACATGAAAAAAGTATTTTGACAGGAATTGTTTGTTCAAAGTGAATAATTTAGTTTTTCTAAATGTCTAAACATGTTTTGAACAGCAAATAATCTAAACAATATTTTACATTAAATGTGTATTGCTAGTATTCATTGTTACAAAAGTAATAGTTTTGTTGTTTAATTTTTTTTTTTAAATATATTTTATGACCTAAACTAAATTTTTAATGGATAGTTAAAAAGACTTACCGAGCACCAGTTTAGTTCCTCCACCGAATGTGTACCACAGTGATACAATCTAATGAAACGGTCGTACAAAAACCTCTATTCCACTCGAGTGAACACAAACTCCAGCAGAGAGAGAGCAAACAACACTTCAACACACTGATAGTAGAAACACATCAGCTGATGACAACACTGTAGTTTCAGTTAAATTATTATTTAAGTATTTATTTTATTTTATTTATTTTTGGAATTAACTTTATTGTACTTTTGTACTTTTTTCAAAACCAGGTGAACAGTTTAGTCCTCTCATTTCCAGTAGACATAATTTAGCTTGACTTTATATTTCTCTTTTATTCTCTTGACATGTTCTGATATAACACTGATATGCAACGGCAAGACTAGTTTTTAACGAGAAGGACGCATGTCACACCTCTCTTCATCAGTCTGCATTGGTTACCAGTAGCTGCTCGCATTAAATTATGCAAGCAGCTAAATTAGGCATTAATGCTTGCCTACAGAACCACCACTGGCTCTGCACCCCTTTACCTGAATTCATTACTTCGGACTTATGTGCCCTCTAGAAGCTTGCATTCTGCAAGTGAACGTTGCATTATTGTGCCATCCCAAAGAGGCACAAAATCACTTTCACGGACTTTCACATTAAATGTACCCTCCTGGTGGAATGACCTGCCCAACTCACTCCGAACAGTTGAGTCCTTAGTCATCTTCAGGAATCGGCTAAAAACTCCCAAACTCAAAAAACTTTCAAAATGCATATTAATTATTAATTCATTTTGAAATGTGAAATATACATTTTTGTAATTTGTGTCCTGTTTTCCTTTGTTTCAGAGTGTAGAGGACAGATCTCTGTTACTCAGAGTCCATCAATAATAGCAGCCCAAGGACAAGAAGTCAAAATAAACTGTAAAACTAGCAGTGGAGTGTATAATGATAACTATTTATCCTGGTACTTACAGAAACCTGGAGAAGCTTCTAAACTTCTCATTTATCAGAGCAACAGCCTCCAGCCAGGAACTCCATCTAGATTCAGTGGCAGTGGATCTGGCAGTGATTTCAGTCTGACCATCAGTGGAGTCCAGACTGAAGATACAGGAGATTATTACTGTCAGACTGAACACAAGATCAGTGATAACTGGGTTTGCACACAGTGATAAAGAGTCGTACAAAAACCACAGTGTCTGCACTGGTACAGCTGAGAGATACTGCAGCTGCCCTACAACACAATCACATACAACACTGATCAGATCACAAACACTAATAACACAATATCACTGCAATCAACATTAATCAATCTTGTATTTTGGAAGAGAATGAGTCAGTGTTTTATTATGATCATTGTGTTTTAGCTGTAATATATGATTACTGGCAATCAGGGCTGGACTGGGACAAAAAAAATCGGCCCTGGCATTTTGGCCCAGACCGGCCCACATACGATCAAAATTCTACCCATCTTTGCACGCCCTTGAATACGTATACTAACTCCTATTCATAAAAGCACTAAAGCCATATATAGGAAATAGTGAAAGACACATTAAAAATCTCTGAAAAGTGTAATTTATTAATATAAAACGTACTAGGTTACGTATGTAACCATGTTTCCCCTAAGGGAACGAGAGCTGCGTCGAAACGCTATGGGAACGCCCCCTTAGGGGAACCATGGTTACATACGTAACCTAGTACGTTCCCCCGCAGTCCACTTTAGCTGCGTCGAAACGCTATGGGAACGAGAATACCAACTGCGCCATACGAGTGAGCCCCCCCCTGCTGTGTGAGTAATGCACATCAGGAGGCGAGGACTCGAGCGAGAGGACTCTTGAGGGAGGAGACCGCGAGGAGGACCGCTGTCTTGAGAGTCAAGAACTTGACGGAAACCTCCTCAAGTGGTTCAAAGGGCGCTCCGCAGAGGCCCTCCAAAACCACCGCCAAGTCCCAGGTGGGCACCTTGGTGCGTTGCGCTGGCCTCAGCCTTAGCGTGCCACGGAGGAAGCGAGTAACTAGCGGGTTTCTCCCAATAGATTGACCATCCTGAAAGGCATGGTAAGCACTTAAGGCCGCCACGTACACCTTCAGGGTGGCGGGAGTTAGCCCAGCGGAGAAGCGGTCCTGCAAAAACTCCAGAACTGTACCAATCGGGCAGTTAACTGGATCTTGCAGCCGTTGTCCACACCAGGAAGTGAAAAGTTTCCACTTCAAGGCATACAGCTTCCTCGTGGAGGGAGCTCTGGAATGGAGGATGGTCTCAACAACCTCAGCTGAGAGACCAGAAGCTATGAGGTGTGCCCCCTCAGAGGGGGGCCAGAAGTTTGTTTAAGTGCCTTGGTGGGAAGCTTTGGGGCCTTCAGGGACGATGCCGAGGAAGGGGAGAGATAGCCCGCAAGCGTCTGCTCCACTGTCGGCACCGCCCCATAACCCTTCTCATTCAGCCCCAGAACATTTGAATATGTAGAAACAGTGGGGCTGAATATACGGGATGAGAAGGGTTTCTCCCATGATCTCGACACCTCAGTGTGGAGATCAGGGAAGAAAGGAAGGCCCCGTGGTGAAGGTTGAGATCGGGAACGCAGAAAACGCTCATCTAATTTACTTTTAGGACGAACGTCTTGCTGCTCGGCTGGCCAATCAAGCTTTAATTTGGCCACCGCCCGAGTAACAACCTCCACCAGCTCCTCGTATGCAAGGGACTGTGGTGGCGGGTCCACAGTCTCTTGAGTGTCGACGCTCATCACATCCACCTCCTCATAGGAGGACAGATGAAGCGCCGAGCCCTCTCTCGGGGGGGAAGAAACCGTAACGCGTGCTTCCGAACCCTGAGAGGGGGCTGCAGATCTAGCGGGCGAGGACCGAGATAGAGCAGAGCCCGTCTCGGATCCCTCCGCTAAATCTACTTGCGATCCCCACGACAACAGTCTGCGCTGAGCCTCAGCAACAGCGGGACCGCTGCCGGCGGGATCGCGAGCCTGGCCGGCTTCATCAAACACAGCCAGGTGGGAGCGAAGCACGCGGATGGGCAGAAGCCCACAATCATGACAATCAGCCCCCTCGAGGGCTGATCTAGCGTGCTCTGCTCCCAGACAAACGATGCAAAGATAGTGTGTATCCCCCTCAGCAAGATAGCGAGGGCAGGGGGGAACACACCGTCTAAAACATCGTTCGCCCGCCACATTCTTTTTCTGTTTACACTTAGGCATTTTCTTTCTAACAGAGTTTTTCTGACTGCTTGTGAAACAATAGCACACACACACAACAGACGCGCTCGCTGAAGAGCAAAAAGCTGAATGAGCGTTTTGCCGGTGCTCTCTTTATGCTTCCTGATCGCTACGTCATCTCGCTCATGACGTGGCGCTGCTCTATTAGACTGATTCTACACACACTTCAGTACGGTGTCTCGCCGGGGGCGTTCCCATAGCGTTTTGACGCAGCTAAAGTGGACTGCGGGGGAACTATAATCCACACTGATGAATCCTGTGTGTCTGTGTGTTTGAGGGAGAAAGAGAAGAGACATGATAAATTGTTGATCAGACTGTTTCCCATAGTATAGCTTTAAATAAACTGTAAACTTACTTCAAATGGGTGCTTGTGAACTTCTTGGATGAACCTTTAAAAGCAAAAGTCCCCCCTGCTCCCTTCTGTTTATCTCACTGACACTCTCTTCTTCTAAGGATGCTATCTCAACCTGGCTCAAAAGACATAAGGAGACTATATGTGGTAAATTATTTTAAACATAATGCAGTCAGGAACAGCATTAATATTCTCTGATAAAAGCAGTAATATACAAAATGGAAAAAGTTGTTAAATAAGGAAAGAAACAAATACAGTTGTGTGGGTGTCTCACTTTCATTTCTGTATACTGTCCATAAACATTTTTGTTAGGTCCTAAAAATACACTATTTACGCTACAGCCTATATTAAATAATGAACATAACAAAAACACTGCCTGCTGACTCACTATTAATGCTGATTAACAAAATAATGTTAAATAATAAAAGCAATGTATAGAGATGATTAAAAATTAAAACGTTTAACTCAACAGGGAAACATCAAAAACTAGCCTAAAGATCTGCTATTTTTCTTAGACTTAGCCTGCGTGACAATGTGCAAACTCGTTTTGACCACCTTATAACACTGAGACGTTATAGCGTTGCTTGCTACTCCCGCGGACATAAATGCAACAAGCCAAACTCATGTAGTCACAGAGCGAAGCATGCAATTAATTTATTACAGTGCTAATCACCATTATTTTGTGTTTTTGGCTCAATTTTATCAAGGGGTATCTACACTTATTACATAGCCTAAGTGTTCTGAAAGCAGTTCTGCTTACTGCAGGGCAGTATCTACACTCACTTCCACTCTCTCCCTTTTTTTATCCTCTTCGACCTCGCCGGCGCTTTTAGTGCCACCGGCATCATCACCACTCTCACCAGCCACGGCAGCTGATGAAGGTCCTGCTGCGGCAGAAAACGTGTTACTTTGCAAAACTTTGCAGCGTCCGTTTGAAGAGCCTTTCTTTTTTCCCGCAATTTCTCTGCGCCTCCCTTTCATTTTATCTCTCTTTACTATTTTGACAGATAAACACACCGACGCTGCATGCACACACAGCCCAAAATGGGAGTTGTCTAAAGAAGTGATTGGGTCAGCCCAAAGTCAGTTAAAAAAGAACCAATGGGCTGCAGATTAAATGTCACATGGGCCGGTCTGTCTGAAAAAAAAAATCCTACGCTGACTTTTTTTTTTTTGACAAATTCATTACACAGCCGCAAAGACAACAGCGCCGTCAATTAATTAGGCAGAAAAAAACTATAGGCTGCTAAGTGTTTTATTAGCTGATCAGACAGATATCGGCCGGCCCAAAAAGTACGTCGGCCCACCGGGAAAATGCCCGGTCTGCCAGATGGCCAGTCCATTAGGTAGAAACCTGGAGCCTGATTTTCACTAGGAATAACTGGAATGTTCTAGAAATGGATAAAAAGAGCTCTGCCATAGCATTTTGGTCAATATATTATATGCTGCTTTTTTTAAATGTACTGTAGCATTTTATGTTTATGTTTTTGCACCTATTTTATCATATTTAATACTGGAAAAAAGCAGCTTAATAATAGTGGTTGTGTAACGCTAATGCTTTCCTAATGAGCTGAAATGCTATTGAAATGTTATTAAAACATTTAAATTGCACTTAATATACCTGAAGTGGTTACAATTTAAAATATTAAAATATATTAAAAATAGCTAAATATTTATCTTTAAGTATATCTTGAAATATGTTTAATGCATTTAATATGCATTTAGTATGGTATAATTTAAATTTAAGTATGTCAAAATAGCACTATTTCAATATGTTTCTTTTTTACCTGGGCTGCTTGACTACAGCAGAAGTGAAACTGGTCTGTTTCAGTAACCAATCAAACAGTGACACTGGGAGTGTGGGCTGAAAATCCCATTTGCATTGTCAGGGTGGAGTGATTCTGATCCTCTCAGAATAGAGCAGCTCTGTCTCCAGAGACCATGTTCAAACCCCAAGAGCTTTATTTGACTAGATTTACTGCTACTGATCAAGCTTCTGGAAAGCACCTGAACAAACACTACATGTGTCTTCATCTGTTAGTTGAATGATGTTGTCAGACACAAATGGAGCTTGTTGAGAAGCTTTATTGAATGTTGCAGCAAACACAGCAGATTGAAAGATCAACCAGTGCTTTGAGACTAGAGCTCTCTTTCAGTATTGAGTTGTAAATGACTACAGCTGCAGCACTAGACTCATGTGAATCCTGCCTGATACATGACACTCAGATACGACTCATCTTCAGGAGAAAGCAGCGCTCACTGGAGAAACATCAGCACTGCGAGCGACTAACAGCGACTCTTGGTGAACGAGGCCTCATGAGGAGCTCCATCATGTGTTACTCTGCAGACGTACTGCTCTAACTCTTCCCAGCGTGTTTTGCTGAGGGTCAGGACGCTACTGCGGCTGTAGCGGCCGTTTCATTCGCTCTCTGTGCTGGTCAACCCCCTCTGTGACCTCTGAGCCGTCCAGTGTCCAGCTCACCTGCGCCCCCTGTGGAGAGTAAGAGCTGAGCAGGCAGAGCAGTGCGGCTGAGTCTCCAGAGATCTGCAGAGAAGAGGGTGGCAGCAGAGACACTGAGGGCTTCACTGTGGGACCAACTGCAGGAGACAAACACAACATCTAAACCACATAAACACTATATATGTTTCAATGAAATCAGTCAATCAATCAGTCTAAACATACCAAGACATTTACTGTTTCAATTGCTGCAGTTTTTATATCCGATATGAAGTTCTTGCAATTTTATGTTAGCTATTCCACTCTTACTTTGACTTTTGTTTACACTTGTTTAAAAGTGTAACTAAATTTCAGACTAAAATGTTGTGACTGCAGCTCAGATCAAAAATTATTTATTTGATTATTATATGATACAATACATTTTTTTATCTGTATATGACCACATGCTGTGTAGAAATTAAAGAAAAAAAATGTGATAAACTGATGAAATGCACACATAATGAAAAATTCTGAGATGCATTATGAAAAAGTGTTTAGACAGCAACTGTTTCTTCAAAGTAAATAATTTGGTCACACATTTTTTCGATTAACTATTACCTACAAACTTTCCCTCAACTTTCCCCCAGTTAATAAGGTAGTTGTAAATTTGTATGGGGTTAGATTAAGGGATCTAACATATACGTATGCAGATTAAGGCAGTAAAAAATACTTTATAAGTGCCAAGCAACATTGAATATGCTAGTAATATGCATGCTACTAAACTAGTTAAAAGTGAAAACCGGTCCCTAAACCAGTATTAACAATAATTCAGTTCTTTTAATTTCTAAATGTATTTTTAAGGAATAAAAAACTACTGTAAAATATATTTATTGTTTAAAAAATAATAATTTTGCTGTTTCAGTTTTTAAAACTTTTAGGATGAAATCGTACATGGTTTAACTAAAAAAGACAAAAATTAAGTCAAAGACATTAAGACAAATTATTTGCTCTGGTATTGTTTATCATCTTTTAAAATTTTAATCTATATATTTAATTTACCCGTCTGTAATTTATTTTGACTTCTGCAACAGCCAAACATTTAGACCAATTAAGCAGATTTACAATATGGAATTGCACTCAAAATAATTTATGATAAAAGATAAATAGGAAAGATAAATATCACCTCTGTCTTCAGTCTAGCATCAAACTGGTTTGTAAAGCAGATGCTCTTTAATATTATTTAATGCATTCGTTTATTTATTATCAACCCAGTAAAAAAACCAAACACTCACTGTTCATAGTATCTGTCTGATTTCTATAGCTCATTTTAATCACTAAATATTAAAACTTCTTATGTTTTGCAGAACATGAACATGCATAAAAAAAAATCATCTGAGGTCTGAGACTGACAGCTGTCCTGTGTATGAAGAGCATTTACATAGAGATACACTTTGCATGAGAGTGTTTATAGTGCTGTGAGTTTAACACTTCATGACTGAGAGCAGAACAGAACAGAATCTTCTTCATCACACAAGACAAAACAACAACAATGAACAACATCATCATCCTCATCTGGACACTCTGTATATGTATACAAGGTGAAGTTTTTATGGATCATTATATTATCACCAATGAATGTTACACATGGATCCGGCTCTTTCTAACTCTAACTATGTTTCTAGGTTTCAGTGGGCAGGTGACTGTGACTCAGACTCCCTCTGTTAAAACAGTTCAGATTGGTGAATCAGTCACTATAAACTGCAAAACAAACACACAAGTGGCAGATGCCTGTGCAGGATCATATACTTGTATGGCCTGGTACCAGCAGAAACTTGGAAAAGCTCCTAAACTCCTCATTAGTGCTGCAACATACCGTTACACTGGAACTCCATCTAGATTCAGTGGCGGTGGATCCAGAAATGATTTCACTCTGACCATCAGTGGAGTCCAGACTGAAGATTCAGGGGATTATTACTGTCAGAGTTACCACTACATCAACAGTAAATATGTGTTCACACAGTGATAAAGAGTCGTACAAAAACCTCAGTCAGAGTCACAGTGACTGCACTGATACAGCTGAGAGATACTGCAGCTGCTCTACAACACAATCACACACAACACTGATCAGTGAACAATATATTAGTTGAAATATGATAATATCAAAATATTATAATATCAAAAAAAGAATAACACTTTGCAAAAAGGTTAAAATGAGTTAAAATTAATTAATGTGTTAACTAATATTAACTAACAATGAGCAATACATTTGTTACATTTTTTATTAATGTTTGTTAACATTGATTAATAAATGTACAACTATTCATTGGTACTTCATGGTAACTGTAACGGAAGTACTCTGAGACAAAAGGTAAATAAACACAACAGTCT
Organism: Cirrhinus molitorella; assembly: GCA_033026305.1. Taxonomy (NCBI): domain Eukaryota; kingdom Metazoa; phylum Chordata; class Actinopteri; order Cypriniformes; family Cyprinidae; genus Cirrhinus; species Cirrhinus molitorella. The sequence continues at coordinate 23,395,971 of CM065141.1, forward strand.
TTATTTGTTGCAACAGGAGAGCGGAGGAGAGTCAAAGGGATCAAGCAGGTGAGTAAAGTAATGGAGTAAACGTTCAGAGTTGATGCCAATGGATAACAGTCCTTTCTTTTCTTTGCAGGAAGTTCGGATGACGATGGTAAACATAGGAGCAGCACACACCTCAACTTAAGCTGTGTCCAGGCTAGGAGCTTAATACTGGAGATCGACACTGGAACAGAAGGTAAGTAGACAGGTAAGTATAGGTAGGAACTTGAACATACCCAGAGAATACTTCCATGGAGTAGTAACGAGATCGGACACAGTGGTAATGAGGTGTGTGCTTATATACGGGTGTGATCTTCAGAGTAATGAGAGTCATCAAATGGTGATTAGTATTCAGGTGACAGGGTGCGTTATGACTGGCTGGGAAGTGAATCTGACCGGTCTGTGACTAACTCAGGTCCATTATTAAAATTAAAAGGAAAAAACTTCAGATTTTAATACCGTATTAGAAAATACTGCAATCACTATGAACTGCAATTAATAAACAGTACATGTTTACTAATGTAGTTCACTAATGTTAACAAATTATACATTATTGTAAAGTTTCAATTTAAAAATAAAATTGCACACAAAATAAATTGTATGTTTGCAGTTGTTACAAACGAATCAGCGAAGTGGGGATACAAGTGCAACTTTATTAAATGAATCATGGTTAAACAGGCAGAGTCAAGCAGGAGCAAAACAGGAACAACGTAGAAAATACCAGAGAGTAGTCAATGTCCGAGCAAGGGGTCTTGGGCAGGCAGCGAGCAAACAGAGTAATCCAAAAGACAGGCAAGGGGGTAAAAAGGCAGGTGGAACAGGAACAGGATCAGGATCGAGGAACAACAAGGTCAGCAACAGGAATCAAAACAGGGGATAAACGCTCGGAATTGTCAGACAGGCTAAACAAGACTTCGCAAAATTACAATGGAACAGACCGTCTATTTATAGTAGAGGGGTAATGAGCAAGATGGCCGAAAGGAGTGAAGGTAACAGGTCAAGAGTCACAGAAAGGGGTTGTGGGTAATGGAGTCTGTGGTATAGTCCTGAGCAACAGTGATGGCTCCCTCAAATGGTGAAAGGAGGGAACCATAGTGGAGTGATTCATTACAGCAGTGGAGAATTAAAATACAGTTTAGTTTCTATAACTAAAGTCCAGCACAGTGATATGGACAATGAAACGGTCATACAAAAACCTCTATTCCACTCGAGTGAAAACAAACTCCAGCAGAGAGAGAGAGCAAACAACATTTCAACACACTGATAGTAGAAACAACTCAGCTGTTGACACTTAACACTAGAACCGCCACGGGGTAAATTTTACCCGTATATGTTTTTCAAATGTACATAAAAGATTTTCAATAAAACACTCAAGTCTCCCAGTCATTGACTTTTACTAAAATTGTGTCATTTAAACTTCCCTGGTGTTAAAAAGTGTTTAGACAAAACCAGATCGTAAAACGGGGCATTTATACCTAAAAGCGCCAGCGGGTCAAATTTACCCTCTATATAATACCTGTATTTTCATGCTGTCATTATCTTGTCGCTTATGTTTTAACATTGTAAATTGTTAGGCAGTGCATTTTACTCACTGAATTAGCAGTTATTAGTTTAAAAATAAAGACAAAATGATTAAAAGAAGGCGATTTATGGATGCCGAAGAGGTATTAGAAGCACTAAATACAATGATGGATTCAGTGAGTCTGTGCGTCCTGGGTCGGCTCAGCATCTGACGGCTCATCTGAGGGCAATCTCATTTTTAGATATTTTAGCCTAATGTTAGCCCTATTTATATTGTTCAAACTTTGGACTAATTATTGAATTTTTGTTTTGCTATTTCTATTGTTTATTGTTCACGCGTTGCTATTTATTCTAGTCTGCAGGTTTCCTCAAATAAATAAATAAATAAATAAATAATCCAATCTATGTAATGCATACCATTTTTTGATTAACCATAATTTATTGGCGTTGTTCTCTTATTCAAATTATAAATTATACAACTAAACAAATTAATAATTCATTAGGTGAAGCTGTACGTGTGCTTGAATTTGTCATTGCATCATCCTATGCAGTGTGGTGAATTATTACACATTTACTGTCTATAGGCAATTTAATAATTTAAATAAAATGAATTATACTGATTAATAACAATGTATAATTATATTACAGCACAACAACTAAACAAATTAATAATTCATTAGGTGAAGCTGTACGTGTGCTTGAATTTGTCATTGCATCATCCTATGCAGTGTGGTGAATTATTACACATTTACTGTCTATAGGCAATTTAATAATTTAAATAAAATGAATTATACTGATTAATAACAATGTATAATTATATTACAGCACCCAAATATGTAGTTGATTTCTTTTAATTATCTTCGTAAGTGCGGGCTTGTTCAGCTTATATGGACTGTTATGAAAACTGACTGTAGCTTGCATAAAAAGCCTTGAACATAAAATAACAGGACAAAAAATATAGTTGATGACTAGACATTCACTTTTTTATGACTCCAGACACTTCTTTATGAAGACAGTGGCATAATACAGTGAAACAAAATTTTCTTTAGTCATATCAAAACACAACTTATTTGCATGGGTAAAATTTACCCGCATGGCGGTTTTAGGTATATAGCGACCCTCGGCGGTTCTAATGTTAATCATGTAGTTTTGGCAAACTACTCTTCAAAAAGTATGAGCAAAAACAACACTTACTCTCAAAATTCTTGTTATTTGTTAAAATTAAAATGTTTGTTAATTTTTGAAGTGCAATGTAATTTTTTTCCATAATCAGTTGAAGAGTATATTCATCTCAATGACAACAGACATGGCTGAGTTTGACTTTATAATACCTTATATTTCTCATTCAGTCTTGTGTTGTTTGCTGAATAACACTTTTTCAAGGAATTGTGTTTGATGAGCTTAACTGGACCTTTGACCTTTTTATCATTGATGATGTTGTGGAGTTAATCATAATGATGATTCTGTTCTTAATATGGAGCTCAATCATCATGATTCACAGAAAAACCTGCAGCTTCAGACAAATGAATCAGATTTACATTATTCAATTTAAAGTTATTTGATACAATTATGAGTCCTGATGATCTTTATACCAAAGAGAAAACAGTCCACATGAAAGAGTTCTTATATAGTGACATGTCAACATTGATTCATCATTAAAAAGATCACAATGGGCATTGGTTAAATACAGTAAAACTGATTTTCAGATAATAGTATAACAGAAGTTTATTAAAAAAGAAATGATTGCTTTTTACTGTGACCATTTATTTATTTATTTATTTATTTATATTAAATTGTCTGATTTGAAGAATGCAGTCATTCAAATCATATTTTATCCATAATGTTGGTTCCTCCTTATGGTGGCCACCATGTTGAGATCACATGACCAGATGAATGCTATTCACTTATGCTACTAATGTAACTCCCTTATTATCGGATATTTTCACTTAATATATAAATTAACTATGACTGACTAGATGGTATTTCTACAGCAGTCCTGCAAATTGAAAATGTTGCATTCACACTAAAATATGTTTATATTTATTTATTTATTGTAGAGGACAGTACACTGTAACTCAGAGTCCATCAATATCAGTATATCAAGGACAAGAAGTCAGAATAAGCTATAAAGCCAGCAGTAGAGTGTGTAGTGGTATTTACTCACACTGGTACTTGCAGAAACCTGGAGAAGCTCCTAAACTCCTCATATATGCTGCAACAAGCCGTTACACTGGAACTCCATCTAGATTCAGTGTCAGTGGATCTGACAGTAATTTCACTCTGACCATCAGTGGAGTCCAGACTGAAGATACAGGAGATTATTACTGTAAGAGTGTACACTGTTATAGTAGCACTGTGTTCACACAGTGATAAAGAGTTGTACAAAAACCTCCTTCAGTCACAGTCACAGTGACTGCACTGATACAGCTGAGAGATGTAACACAGCTTGCTGTACCAGAGTTTAAAGAGACTTCAGATTTCTAGATTAATAACAAGATATATAATTAATATAATACTGAGCATGTTTACATTACCTATACAATTATGTTATTTATTTTTGTAGTAGTATAGTAGTAGTCTTGTTGTACTAATTTGTGGATCATTGATTTGTTTTTCAAACACAGCTTCATTATGGATCAATGTAGTTTATTATTAAAAACTGCATCAATAAATTGCCTAAAGGCTGCACATTATTGTACAGAGAAACAGCAGTCAGAGTGGTTCAGTACCAGCTGTGAGTGACACAGATACTGAAGGACACACATGCACTGTGTCTCATCACAGTCAACAGTTGATTCAAACATTCAGAAGGTCAGTGTGAACTGATGAATATGAACAAACCTCATCTCTCCATTAATCCAACTCAGCTGACTAATTTAAAAAAAAAAAAAAAGTGTCAAAAAAATTGTCAACATATTTGATTAATTCTGTTCCTCTGAGAATAAAGCAGCTCCATCAGCAGATATCCCAGGTCCACACATGTTACTGTAAAACTCAAAATACTTAGAAGAACAAGCAAGACATGAAGATGCAACTTCTTTATTTAGTCATTTTAAAGCATGTCAGCTGTGTAAATGCATTCATGCAGTCATATCTGATGTTGTTTATGAAAATCAGAGCAGATGACAGATGAGAGAGAGAGTAAAGCTCAGTGTGGAGAATGAATGTCCAAAAATCAAAACTACCAAAAACCAAAACAACACCCATTCTTGTCTTTGGACAACTTTGATTAACTTATTATTATTATTATTATTATTATTATTATTATTATTATTATTATTATTCACTTAAAATATTGACTATACTCTGAACATTGATCTCACCTCAGAGCTCACTGAGAGCCTCATAAGAGAGTCAGGCTGCTGCTCCAGCTGTTCAGACTGTCTTTCTGCAGGACTCTCTGTAGGAGAGATGATGCTGGCCCTTCTTCATTTCAAATGAAGAAGACAGAGAGAGAAATAATCTTGCTTTTTGTTTTTTGTTTAAAAAGAGTTAAATGTATTGTCATTAAGGCTATTCATTTTTAAATGCATTTTTTTATGAATATTCATGTTTTAATATAATTTTTAGAGTATAGCAATGTATAGTAAATAAATTATGAATGAGGGAACTGATAAAATATGTTAATAAAAATATATGTACAAGCTGAATGACAATAATTACAATAAGTACATTTATATGTTAAAACAACAAAAAAAACAATCATTATTGTCAATCTGTTGTCTATAGCTCACATTCATATTATCAGTATTGAAGCTTCTATTGTGTTGTGAACATGCATGAAGAAATTCGTTTGAGGTCTGAGACTGACAGCTGTCTGTTCTATGTATGAAGCGCATTTACATAGACACTTTGCATGAGAGTGTTTATAGTGCTGTGAGTTGAACACTTCATGACTGAAAGCAGAACAGAACAGAATCTCCATCATCACACAAGACAAAACAACAACAATGAACAACATCCTCATCTTCATCTGGACATTCACACTGTTTACTCAAGGTTTGTAGTAAAAGTTTCACAACAACAATTGCACTAATTATTAAAATGTGAAATATACATCATTTTAATTTTATTGTCTTTTTTCCCTTTCTTTCAGAGTGTAGAGGACAGTACACTGTAACTCAGAGTCCATTAATAACAGCAGCTCAAGGGCAAGAAGTCAGAATAAACTGCAAAACCAGCAGCAGAGTATATGGTGGTAGCTATTTAGCCTGGTACTTACAGAAACCTGGAGAAGCTCCTAAACTCCTCATATATGATGCAACAAGCCGTTACACTGGAACTCCATCTAGATTGATTGGCAGTGGATCTGGCAGTGATTTCACTCTGACCATCAGTGGAGTCCAGACTGAAGATACAGGAGATTATTACTGTCAAAGTTACCATGAGATCAACAGTAAAGCTGTGTTCACACAGTGATAAAGAGTCATACAAAAACTTCCTTCAGTCAGAGTCACAGTGACTGCACTGATACAGCTGAGAGATACTGCAGCTGCTGATAAGAGGATGACAAAAAAGGCAACGTTTAGAGAGACTTTAATACAATAATTATTTGATTTAATTATTTACCAAATTAATGGTTGTATGTTATACAGATCCTCACTCATTCACTCTGTGATCATTAAGAAGTCCAGCCAGTATTCATTTGTCTTGTGTATCTCACTAAATCAAAGAAATCAACAAACAGAACTTTTCTCCATGCATTGCCATTTACATTGTCCTGCAAAAAGTAAGCTATTTGAAGACAAGCTGATAAAGTTGAAAATGCTGTTGTAGTGTGGACTGTTAAAACTGAGGTATTCAAAAACAAAGTATGTTTAATTATGTGACACATAATATACACATAGATATCCATTTACGCTCATATTGTGCCTGTTATGGATTATTCACTTCACATTGTTGCTGAAGATGTGTCACTTTTTTACACTCTTAATATCACAGTATTGCAAAGATGACAGAAAATAAACTATACTTGCAAATGTTGGAATGTTGTCTTGCATGACAATGAGTAGTCTAAACAGAAGGGCAGTTGCAGTTTAGAACAAACATGGTGGTTGAGCGCAACATGGATGCATCAGTGAATAAAGTGACATTTTAGTGAATAAAATGATCATCCCAAAAATAGTGTGAAAACTTTATTATGTCTGTATTGTAAGCTGTCTATACATTAAGCTGTTTTCTGATATTTTGGTGTGGATGAAAAACTATTTTCTATATTTTCTTTATTTGAAAACATCACAAAGTTTTGTTGATATGGAGTGTACACAAATAAAAGTAGACTCTTTAAAGATTCAGGTGATGTATTACGTTTATGTCTCCAGTCAAAATTGACGGAGCATTTTAAATTATTTTTGCTGTCATCTAGAAAATATGCATCTGGTGTCGACCCCAGGAGGTGACCTTTGACCTCTTTTATCATGGATGATGTTGTGGTGATTCTTCTGTTCTTTGTATGCAGCTCATTCATCATTATTTACAGAAAAACTTGCAGCTTCAGACAAATTAATCAGTAATTCATTAATTAATACACTTTTCAGTCTAGAGTTATTTGACACAATTATGAGTCCTGATGATCCTGATGATCTTTATACAAGAGGCCACATGTATAAAAAGACTTCCTATATAGCGACATGTCAACATTTATTCAAAATTAAAAAGACCACAATGGCCAAAATCAACTTATTTTTCATAGGTTTCTCTAAATACAGTAAAACTGATTTTCTGATAATAGCACAACATAATTTTACTGATAAAGAAATTAGTTTTTTTTACTATATCAATATTTTTCATTTGTTTATGTATGTATTTATTTATTTATTTATTTTAATTGGTCTGATATGAAGAATGCAGTCATTTTAGTGAAATTAAAAAATAAAAATATTTTATTCATAATGTTGGTTCCTCCTTATGGTGGCCCCATGTTGAGATCACATGACCAGATGGATGCTACTCACATAACTTAATCTATTATCTGATAGTTTCACTTAACAAATATATTAATCAAGATTAACTAGATGATATTTCTACAGCAGCCCTGGAAACTGAAAATGTTGCATCCACACTAAAAGATGTATATATTAAAACTAGTGTCACATCAACCAGCCAAACAACTGTCATGTGCTGCTGTATATTAAAGCATACAATGAAGGAGTACTGTCCAAAAAGTCCTTTTAATAAATCCACAAGGAGAACAACACCAACAAAGACAACACATTGGGAACATAATCAAGTAGAAACAGAACAGGTGATGGAACTAATCAAAAACAATGGAAACTAACTAGAGGGAAAAAATGGGAGTCAGACAGGCAACACATGCATATTAAATAAAACCAAACCAAAACAGGCTATAATCCTGACAACAATGTATAAACAAAACAATTATTTTACAATTAATCAAGATGTAATTATCAGTAAATGGATTCAAACTTTTACTCTGAATGTAAAATATTATTATTAAAGACAGTTAATTAGTCTTGTTGCAGCCCATATTATTGTAAATCCTGCCCACTTCTTTGCATTGTCAGCACATACTTCAGTGCTCTGAGAGTGTTCTGAGACAGAAACTTTGCATGAGAGTGTTTATAGTGCTGTGAGTTGAACACTTCATGAATGAGAGCAGAACAGGACAGAATCTTCATCATCACACAAGACAAAACAATAACAACAATGAACAACATCATCATCTTCATCTGGACACTCACACTGTTTGCTCAAGGTTTGTGTGATCAAATTGAGACAATTGTTTATTATTTAAGTGTAACATATTAATAATTTGCAATTCATTTTGCAATTCAATTGAAATTCATACTTTTGCTCATTCTTTTTTCAGAGTGTAGAGGACAGTACACTGTAACTCAGAGTCAATCATTAATAACAGCAGCTCAAGGACAAGAAGTCAGAATAAACTGTAAAACCAGCAGTAGTGTATGTGGTAGCAATTACTTACACTGGTACTTGCAGAAACCTGGAGAAGCTCCTAAACTCCTCATATATTATGCAACAAGCCGTTACACTGGAACTCCATCTAGATTCAGTGGCAGTGGATCTGGCAGTGATTTCACTCTGACCATCAGTGGAGTCCAGACTGAAGATACAGGTGATTATTACTGTCAGAGTGTACACTGTCCTAGTAGCTGGGTGTTCACACAGTGATAAAGAGTCGTACAAAAACCTCCGACAGTCAGAGTCACAGTGACTGCACTGATACAGCTGAGAGATACTGCAGCTGCTCATGAGAGGATGTAATACAACTTGTTGTACTAGAGTTTAAAGAGACTTCAGATTTATAGATTAATAATAAAATATACAATTCATATAATATTAAGCATTTTTACATTAGCTATACAATAATATTATTTATTTGTATAGTAATCTTGTTGTACTGATTTGTGAGACATTGATTTGTTTTTCAAACACAGCTTCTTCATAGGATGAATGTAGTTTTTCATTCAGAACTACATCAATAAATGGTAACGCTTTACAATACGGTTCCATCATTCATTAATAATTACACAGGAACAAATGACTATTAACATTTCTATTATGCACTATTAACATTCTAGTAACTATTAACTACCAAGAAACTCTGATTAACGAATAAGTAAGTAATAGCACTCAGCTGAACATGGTAGTTTACTATTAGCTAATCAGTAACTACTATTTTTTATATCTCCTGAAGAACTACTAAGAACTACTATATATATATATATATATATATATATATATATATATATATGTTAATAGTTAATGTGAATAATGAAAAATGTATAATTAATTCTAAAGTAAAGATCATGGTAACCCACTAGTAATGATTAATTACCAAATCCATCAGAAGGAAGTATTCATTATTTGGATAAGTATTCTTAAGTGAAGATCATGATAACTGCCCAGTAATGAATGAAGTAATTAAAAACGTTTGAGGTTTTTGTAAGGTTCTGAATAATAATACTTCCGATGGCTTTGGTAACACTTGAGTCATTACTAGTGGGTTACCATGATCTTCACTTTAGAATACAGATCCAAATAATTAGTAATTACTTTAGAAGGATGTAGTAACCCTTGAGTCATTAATATCCAAAAACTGTACATATACCTCAAAAGCTTACAATGATTTCAGTCATTACTAGAGAGTTATCATGATCTTCACTTTAGAATATGGATCCAAATAATTAGTAATCCTTTCTGAAGGATTTGGTAATTCTTGAGTCATTACAAGTGGGTTACCATAATCTTAATTTAGAATTAATTATACATTTTTAATTATTCACATTAACTATTACCTATATAGTAGTTCTCCAGGAGATATGAAAAAGTAGTAGTTACTGAATATCTAATGGTGAACTACCATGTTCAACTGAGTGCTATTGCTTACTTATTCGTTAATCAGAGTTTATTGTTAGTTAATAGTAGCTACTATAATGTTAATAGTGCATTAGTCATTTGTTCCTGTGTAATTATTCATTAATGACTGAACTGTTTTCTAAAGTGTTACCCAATAAATTGACTAAAGTTTGCACATTCTTGTACAGTGAAACAGCAGTCAGAGTGATTCAGTAACAGCTGTGAGTGACAGATACTGACCACACATCAGAATGAATCATTCACTGTGTCTCATCACAGAGTCAACAATTGATTCAAACATTCAGAAATTCAGTGTCAGTGTGAACAGATGAATATGAACAAACCTCATTTCTCATCCTTCATCATTAGTCCAACTAATGTGTGGATAATGAATGGAGTCTCTCATGTGCTGTTGGTCTCCATGTGAGACATCATTGAGATGCCATAGAAGAGAGTTACTGGATCTATAGTAGAAAGGAAAGACGTCCTAAAACCTCAAATATTGACTACTGTACTTTGAACACTGATTTCTCCTCAAAGCTCACTGAGAGCCTCATGAGATAATCAGGTTACAGCTCCAGCTGTTCAGACTGTCCTTCTGCAGGACTCCAGCACTGTTGTCCTGCTTCTCTGTAGCCCAGGTCAGGCGCTTCTGCCGCTGTTCAAAAGTGGCTTGACCTGGGGAATGCGGCACCTGTAGCCCATTTCCTGCACACGCCTGTACACGGTGGCTCTGGATGTTTCTACTCCAGACTCAGTCCACTGCTTCCGCAGGTCCCCCAAGGTCTGGAATCGGTCCTTCTCCACAATCTTCCTCAGGGTCCGGTCACCTCTTCTCGTTGTGCAGCGTTTTCTGCCACACTTTTTCCTTCCCACAGACCTCTTGCTTGAGGGTGTCAGTGATGGCCTTCTGGACAGCAGTCAGGTCGGCAGTCTTACCCATGATTGCGGTTTTGAGTAATGAACCAGGCTGGGAGTTTTTAAAAGCCTCAGGAATCTTTTGCAGGTGTTTAGAGTTAATTAGTTGATTCAGATGATTAGGTTAATAGCTCGTTTAGAGAACCTTTTCATGATATGCTAATTTTTTGAGATAGGAATTTTGGGTTTTCATGAGCTGGATGCCAAAATAGTATAGCAATTACTAATAAAATATGGGACAAATATAATATGTAAATAAAATACATATGAATACAAGCTGAATGAGAATATTTTGGGGTACATTTATATGTTAAAACCACAAAAAACACTATTATTGTCAATCCGTTTTCTATAGCTCATATTCATATTATTAGTATTGAAGCTTCTGTTGTGTTTTAGAACATGAACATGCATGAGATAATTCATCTGAGGTCTGAGACTGACAGCTGCCTGTTTTCTGTTTGAAGAGCATTCTGTTTGGAGAGCATTTACACTCCGTTGAACACCTTTCAGATAGTTGGACTAAGAATTGTTTCTTCTGGTACATGCAGAACCACAGAAAAAATGTTAAACTTTTAAGAAGATAGCAAGACACACCTGGGTCAGATTATATCATTTCTACAGTTATGGACTGGTCAGAAGTTAAGCTAAATATCACAGTGCAATAACAGTACAGAAAGGTGTTCTCATTTAACCTATACACAACAGAAAATCTGAAGAGGTTATTAAAAATGTTCTCAAAGATTTTTTAAAAGATATTTGTCAGATTAACAGATGCTAAAATAAGTGCTGTGAAGGTAAAGAGAATGTGGGCAAAGAAAGACAAAGTTTGTTGGTTAATCAGTTGAAGGTAGGAACTCTGAGTTCTAATTGTTTGGCTTATGATAGTCAAAGTAAGTAGAGGATGAAGTAGTGGAATAGTTGAATATTTTGGAAGGATTGTTCACTGAGTGAAAAAGTTTGAAGAACGCTTGAGGATGTTTGTTTTTGTGTGTGAAAAGCACATCATTAACAGTAGGCTAAATAACTTTTTAGTTGTAGATGTGATGCAGATATTAATCTTACTGTTAATTTATTATTGTCACGAATCGTGCCACTGCGGCTCCCTCCTCTCACCATTGGAGGGAGCCTTCACTGAGACTCTGAACAGTATTACAACTCCATTTCCCAAAACCCCATTATGGGAAATGGAGGTTATGGGAATGGTTAATTCTCATTAACATCCTGTCACCTTTCAGCTTCACACCTGTCGGCCATTACACCTCATCACACACACTATAAATAGAGTGTCATTTCCCCATGTACCTTTCGAAGTCTTGATCAGCCAGTCTGTCAATTCCGAGCATTATTTCCCATGTATGTTTTCCCGTTACTGACCTTGTTGTTTCCCGTTTGATCTCCACCTGCCTACTGACCCTCGATTGTTTATTGGAATTCTCTGTTAGCTAGCTGCCTGCCTTGACCCTTTTGTATGGACATTGACTACTCTCTGGATTACCTGTGTTGTTCCTGTTTGCTCCCTATTGACCCTGCCTGTCTACTACGAGTGTTGTTATCAATGAAGTCTGCGAATGGATCCTCCTGTGTCAGACTCATACGTTACAATTATAATATCTTTAAAGGGTCACCATGATTTTGCCAAGTACGACATGTTCCTGGATCAACATCTTTGTTGATCCAAACCCCTAAACCTAACCCTACCCATATCTTTTTCCCTAAAATCAGAAGAAAGTGATAGCTGATTAACAAGTGTGTAGAAACACCTAATCCTGATTGTAAGCCTGAAACTGACATTTCCTGAAGTTATCCCTCAATTCTTATTGGTTGAATGGAATGTTGTTCCAGGATCAACATCCTTGTTGCAGGAACAGTACATGAATTAGCATGTATTAATACGTGAATTAGTAATTTCTTGACTATGAACTAATGATGAGTTAAGACGTGTATTAATCAAGAACTAATGAAGAACTAACGTAACTATGACATGAGTCATATGAATTACTGCATGAATAGCACCACCTTAATTCATGTTAGTTCCTGCACGTTAGTTAATGTATTAATTATCACTTTGCGGTAAACTAAATCAAACATGTTCTAAAAGAAAGATGGCACAATGCAAAATTGTTTAGACATTTGTCACCTGCAGCTGTCACAAACATCAGTGAATGTTTTCACCTAACTCATCCAACATACAATGATGTATTCACAATTAAAAACAATTGTCTCCTCCTGTTTTGAGTGATTCTACTGCTGCCGTCCTACAATAATGCATTCATTAAGCAGATGCAATTTTCCAATTTAAAATCAGTGTCAGCACAGAGATGCTGGTTATGTTATGGATCGGTTTACTGTCATTATATCATCGTAATGCACTGAAGTCAGATGTTTGTCTTGTGTTCTTGCTCTTCTTTTGAGCCACAATTGCCCCTTCAAAAAGTCAACTTTCCTCCTACCGTTCAGTTCCTTCTCCATCCAAATGCAGCCACAGGACCTCTGCTCTTCTACTTCTTTACAAACCACCAAAAATCTTATTTAGATGAGCTTATAAAACATGTGTAATTGATAATTTTTTTTTAAATGTCAGGGTTAGGTTAGGGTTAGTCATTAAGTCATGACATAATGATGCATTAACAAGTCATGAATTCATGTTACTTTATAAGTAATTAATATTGAGTAAACAATTATGTGCCCCCCCAAGTAAAGTCATGACATAATGATGCATTAACAAGTCATGAATTCATGTTACTTTATAACTAATTAATAATGAGTTAGCAATAATGTGCCTTAGTTTGCACCAGTATATCGAAGATGATTAGTTTAAGTTACATACTCATCAGCATGTAAAAAAACAAGGTCCTGTGACTGCATTTGGATGGAGAAGGAACTGAACGGTAGGAGGAAAGTTGACTTTTTGAAGGGGCAATTGTGGCTCAAAAGAAGAGCAAGAACACAAGACAAACATCTGACTTCAGTGCATTACGATGATATAATGACAGTAAACCGATCCATAACATAACCAGCATCTCTGTGCTGACACTGATTTTAAATTGGAAAATTGCATCTGCTTAATGAATGCATTATTGTAGGACGGCAGCAGTAGAATCACTCAAAACAGGAGGAGACAATTGTTTTTAATTGTGAATACATCATTGTATGTTGGATGAGTTAGGTGAAAACATTCACTGATGTTTGTGACAGCTGCAGGTGACAAATGTCTAAACAATTTTGCATTGTGCCATCTTTCTTTTAGAACATGTTTGATTTAGTTTACCGCAAAGTGATAATTAATACATTAACTAACGTGCAGGAACTAACATGAATTAAGGTGGTGCTATTCATGCAGTAATTCATATGACTCATGTCGTAGTTACGTTAGTTCTTCATTAGTTCTTGATTAATACATGTCTTAACTCATCATTAGTTCATAGTCAAGAAATTACTAATTCACGTATTTATACATGCTAATTCATGTACTGTTATTGTAAAGTGTTACCAAATGTTGTACTTGGTGATATCGCGTTCATCAGTTTGACTTTATAATACCCTGTATTTCTCATTCAACCTTTTGTTGTGTGCTGACTAACATTTTTTTTTTCAAGGAATTATATTTGACGAGATTTAATGTGACCTTTGATCTCTTTTATTATTGATGATGTTGTGGAGTTTCTCTTAATGATTATTATTTTCTTCATGTGGAGCTCAATCATCATGATTTACAGAAAACCTGCAGCTTCAGACAAATGAATCAGTAATTCTGACATTCTCAGATTCACATTTTTCAGTTAGGGTTATTTGATACAATTATGAGTCCTGATGATCTTTATACCAATGACAAAACAGGCCACATGAAAGATTTCTTATATAGTGGCATGTCAACATTGATTCAACATTAAAAAGTTCACAATGGCATAAAATCAACTTATTTTTTTTCTAGGTTACTGTAAATACAGTAAAACTGATTTTACAGATAATAGTACAACATAATTTTACTAAAAAAATGCTTTTTACTTTGACAATATTTTTATTTATTTATTTATTTATTTATTTATTTATGTATTTATTTATTTATTTTAAATAGTCTGATATGAAGAATGCAGTCATCTCAGTGAAAAAAAAAAAAAAAAATTATCTTTTATTCATAACGTTGGTTACTTCTTATGGTGTTGAGGTCACATGGCCACATGAATGCTACTCACTTATGCTACTAACGTAACTCCTCAATTACTGGATACTTTCACTTAATAAATCGATTAATCATGATTGACTAGATGGTATTTCTACAGCAGCCCTGGAAACTGAAAATGTTGCTTCCACACTAAAAGATGTCTATAGTGTCACATCAACCAGCCAAACAACTGCCATGTGTTGCTGTATATTAAAGCACACAACGATACTGTCCGATAAGTCTTTTTTAACAAATCCACAAGGAGAGCGACACCAACAAAGAATCATAAAAACAAACAACACATGGGGAACATAATCAAGGAGAAACAGAACAGGTGATGGAACTAACCAAAAAACATGGAAGCTAACTAGAGGGGAAAATGGGAGACTATAGGAAATACACAGGCAACACATGCATATTTTACAATTAATCAATATGTAATTATCAGTAAATGCTTTAAAACTTTTACTCTGAATGTAAAATATTACTATATTATATATTATTTATTTTATTCATAAAATGTTGTTCATAAGTTTATTAGTCTTATAGCGGCGCAAGCTGTTGTAAATCCTGCCCACTTCTTTGCATTGTCAGCACATGCTTCAGTGCTCTGAGAGTGTTTATAGTTCTGTGAGTTGAACACTTCATGACTGAAAGCAGAACAGAACAGAATCTTCATCATCACACAAGACAAAACAACAACAATGAACAACATCATCATCTTCATCTGGACCTTTGCAGCTTTTATTCAAGGTTGCATGTTTATTTTTGATATTGATAATATGTTATTGTTTTTATCATTTAAAAATTCAGCTTTAAGAAAATTTGCAAACTAATTTATTTCATTTTCTCTTCTTCAGAATCCAGAGGAGTCACTGTGACTCAGTCTAAACTTAAAACTGTCCAACAGGGTCAAAGAGTTACAGTAGAGTGTAGTACGGATGAGGGTATATATTCTGACAATTTAGCCTGGTATCAGCAGAAACCTGGAGAAACTCCTAAACTTCTGATTTATGATATAACAAGCCTTTATTCAGGAACTCCATCTAGATTCAGCGGCAGTGGATCTTACAATGGAAAAGATTTCACTCTGACCATCAGTGGAGTTCAGACTGAAGATGGAGATTATTACTGTCAGAGTGAACACTACATCAACAGTAAATATGTGTCAACGCAGTGATAAAGAGTCGTACAAAAACCGCCGTCAGTCAGAGTCACTGTGACTGCACTGAGAGATACTGCAACTGTTTATGGGATTATGTAATACATAAAAACTGAGGTAGCAAAGTTAAAGAGACTTTATAAAGTATAATTAAAATAATATTAGTAATGTTTACATTACTTATTAAATAATGTTATTTACACTCTGAAGGGGCAAATCTCCAGAAGATGTTTAGTAAAAGTACAGCAAAACCGATTGTTGATTAATTTAATTTCACAGCCTGAGAAAGTAAAGTGAGGAGAGACTGGCTTAGTAGTATTAACTGAACATACTGTAACCTATATTTATATTAAAATCACATTAATAAAATACTTCAGAGACTTTTACAGGGCAAAGAGACAAACACATATCAATACATAGAATGTGATGTTGTCTCTTATGCCATAGTCTTATGTAAGAACTTATACAGTGGCCTTGTTTACTTTAATGATATGACAACATACAGTATACTACAAACAGTCCCCATACATCATACATCTCCAGGAATATAACATGAGGTGCCTCATTCATCTAGTTCTTGGGCTGAGTGAGCATGGACATATCATTGAGGTTATGAAGTGGGCATCATATTTAAAAGGTTTTGTCCAGCTAGTTTAAGCAATATTTAAAGTATTTTTGTGCTTGGAAAACACCATTATGAAAATAAATTTAAACAAGTTTCAAACATGTTATAGATAGAATTAAGAACCCAGCCAGTGCACTTTCTTAAATATCTATAAATATATATGTCATCCTTCTCCAATTGCATCTGTAAAATGTATACTATTAATTAATTAAATTAAATTAATTAAAGTATGAAATAACAACATTCAGAGTGTATTTGAAGAGTTCAGATGCAAAACCCCCTAAAAGCCATCTAAAATGAGATAATGATACTGAGTGAATGCTCTTGACACATATTATACATCCATCAAATACTTTTACTTTAAACTTGCTAAAATCCCACCCTCAGTCTAATCAGAAGTATGGGTACTTAGGTAGAAAACTATACTTTGAAGTCTGATAAAAATGCTTTTTTAAAGAAAGATGGATTTAGAAGTTTTTGCATCTAAACTCTTCATTTCAAGTTAGTATAGATATGTCAATATATTTTTAGTATAGTTATCATGAAATGAATATACTTTAAATATTATTAAGTATATTTATTTTTCACTAGGAATAACTGGGATGTTCTACAAATGGATAAAAAGAGCTCTGCCATAGCATTTTGGCCAAGATATTATAAATGCTGCTGTACTTTTTAAATGTGCTCTAGCATTTTATGTTTATGTTTTTGCACCTATTTTAGTATTTTTAATACTGGAAAAAAGCAGCTTAATAATAATAGATGTGTATAGCTAATGCATATATAATGAGCTGAAATGATATTGAAATGTTATTGAAACACTTAAATTGCACTTAATGTACCTGAAGTGGTTCCAATTTAACACAATTTAGTATATAATAGAAAATAGCTAAAAAATGATCTTAAGCATGTCTTGAAGTATGTTTAATGTACTTATTGTTTCAAAATAATCCATTTAATATACATTTAGTATGGTATAATTTAAATTTAAGTATGTCAAAAAAGCATTTCAATACATTTTCACCTGGGCTGCTTCAGCAGAAGTGAAACTGGTCTGTTTCAGTCCAGATCATGTAACCAATCATGTTACAACCAATCAATGCAATGCAAAATATTTTTCATTCCTATCGCAAAATTTTTTTACTTAGGACTTACTTTTTGGATCCGATTGTACATGTGTTTTATGAGGCCCATGGTTTTCTTTTTTAACTCAAAAAGACAAAAATAAGTCAATGATGTTTGATATTATTAATATAAAATATTATTCTGATTCA
Organism: Cirrhinus molitorella; assembly: GCA_033026305.1. Taxonomy (NCBI): domain Eukaryota; kingdom Metazoa; phylum Chordata; class Actinopteri; order Cypriniformes; family Cyprinidae; genus Cirrhinus; species Cirrhinus molitorella. The sequence continues at coordinate 23,414,000 of CM065141.1, forward strand.
GTCCAATTTGCTGATTTTGATGAAATAAAATACAGTATTGTTTAACATCTTTTACGGTTTTAATCTATATATTTAAATAACATTTCACCTATCTGTACTTTTATTTTGACTTCTACAAATATTAAGCAGATTAATATTAATCTAATAAATCTCCAACAAACAAAATCACCAGACCACTAAACCAGCATTAAACACCTCACAATCTGTACATTCAACTCTCAAAATCCCAGCAGAATACTGAATGATAGACAGCCAAACATTAAAACCACAATCAATTTACAAGATGGAATTGCACACAAAATAATTTATTATAAAAGATAAATATGAATATCACCTCAGTCACAAGTGTCAAACTGGTTTATATGTATGAATCTTAGACCCGGTTTCACTGACCTGATCCTGGTTTAGGCTAAACTCTGTCTTATTTTTTAAGTATGTTTTATAAGCATGCCTTTGGAAACATCATTACTGGTGTGCATCTTGAGACAAAACAAAGGCACTTATATATTTTAAGATCAGTCAGTACAAGTTTCTTTCATTTGAAACATGGCTTAGACTTATATTTTAGTCTAGGATTAGGTTTAAACCTTTTCAGTGAAACCAGGGGTATATGTGTTTAGAAAGCAGACGATCTTTAATATTATTAGGTTTATAATCAACCCAGTAAAATAATCAAACATTCATTGTAGAGAGTCTGGTTTCTATAGTTCACATTTATCACTATTAGTATTAAAGGTTCTAATTTTTTGTGGGACATGAACATGCATGAAGAAATTCATCTGCAGTCTGAGACTGACTGCTGCCTTTTCTGTGTATGAAGATCATTTACATAGAGAGACACTTTGCATGAGTGTGTTTATAGTGCTGTGAGTTTAACACTTCATGAAGAGAGCAGAACAGAACAGAATCTTCATCTTCACACAAGACAAAACAACAACTATGAACAACATCATCATCCTCATCTGGACTCTCTGTATATATATTCAAGGTAAAGTTTTTAAGGAAATTTTAAATCAAATTATTCAATTATTATCAGCAATGAATGTCACACATAGATCCTGATCTTTCTAATCTTAACTATGTTTCTAGGTTTCAGTGGGCAGGTGACTGTGACTCAGACTCCCTCAGTTAAAACAGTTCAGATTGGTGAATCAGTCACTATAAACTGCAAAACAAACACAGTAGTGAGCAATAACTGTGTAGGTTCATATACTTGTATGGCCTGGTACCTGCAAAAACCTGGAGAAGCTCCTAAACTCTTGATTCATTCTGCAAATCAAAGAGAATCAAACACTCCATCTAGATTCAGTGGCAGTGGATCCAGAACTGATTTCACTCTGACCATCAGTGGAGTCCAGACTGAAGATACAGGAGATTATTACTGTCAGGGTGAACACTATATCAGCAGTAAATATGTGTTCACACAGTGATAAAGAGTCATACAAAAACCTCCGTCAGTCAGAGTCACAGTGATTGCACTGATACAGCTGAAAGATACTGCAGCTGCTCTACAACACAATCACACACAACACTGGTGGATATTTGAATTAAAATAGTCAATATTAAACAAGGTCTGATTGTCCTGTAAGTGTAACAACAGCAATTATTAGGCCTTTGGTGTCATGTAACTAAGTTATGAAACAGACTGTACTTACAGTTTGTAGTTATGTAGATGTAATTGGCAGCTAGTGTTACACATATGTTAAAGACAGAGTCTGTTACACAGCTAGCTACTGATGTAACCAAAAATTGTTACATATGCATTGCAGACTTTATACAACGTAATTATAAATGTAAGTACACAGACATAAGTTACTTTAAATAAAGTCTATCAAGATTGTACTTAAGTGTACCTCATGTGTATCTATAATGCACACCTTATTCAGCTGTACCTTAGTTTGATTTAACCCACCATTACACAGCTTAAATGCATGTAACACCTTTCTAATTACGCTGCAATTACAGAATATTGCACAGGCATACAGCTACTTAAAATAAAGTGTATCAAGATTGTACTTAAGTGTACAAGTAGCTGTGTAACAGACTTGGTCTGTTACATATTTTTAACAGTAGCTGTCTTTTATTTCCACATAATTACAAACTGTAAGTACAGGCTGTTCCATAACTCAGTAGTAGCTGTAGTACTTACATGAAATAAAATGTATTTACTATGTAACTAAGTACTTAACTAGGTAATTACTTTGTATTATGACAGCTTATAATAAAGTGTTACTGTTTGTTTCGTATTAGCCCACATTATGTATTTTAACAGTGTTATTTTAAGAAACCATTTAATTATTGTTAATTAACCAATCATTGTTTTTATATAGTCTAATGCATTTTAAGTGAACACAAACTCCAGCAGAGAAAGAGCAAACAACACTTCAACACTGATAGTAGAAACACTTCGGCTATTGATAACACTCAATCATTATATATATATATATATATATATATATATATATACACACACACAAATAACAAAACACACACAAAATCCTGTTTAAATCTTTGTCATTACACTTTCACTTGAAGAATAAAGTCATTTTGTCATAGCCAGATGAAGAGTATAGTCCTCTCATTTTCAATACACATGATTCAGTTTGACTTCCATCCATCTATTTTCTTCCGCTTATCCAGGGGGTAGCAGTCTAAGCAGGGATGCCCAGCTTTTCCTCTCCCTAGCCACTTCCTCCAGCTCTTCTGGGGGGATCCCGAGGCGTTCCCAGGCCAGCTGAGAGACCTTCCAGCATGTCCTGGGTCTTCCCCGGGGTCTCTTCCCAGTGGGGCATGCCCGGAACACCTTCCCAGTGAGACATCCAGGAGGCATCCGAAACAGATGCCCGAGCCACCTCAACTGATCCCTTTCAATGTGGAGGAGCAGCGGCTCGACTCCGAGCTCCTCCCGGGTGTCAGCGCTCCTCACCCTATCTCTAAGGGAGCGCCCCGCCACCCTGCGGAGAAAGCTCATCTCGGCCGCTTGTATCCGGGATCTTGTCCTTTCGGTCATGATCCAAAGCTCATGACCATAGGTGAGAGTAGGAATGTAGATTGACTGGTAAATCGAGAGCTTCGCCTTCCAGCTCAGCTCCTTCTTCACCACGACGGACCGGTACATAGACCGCATTGCTGCTGCCGCTGCACCGATCCGTCTGTCAATCTCCTGCTCCATCCTTCCCTCACTTGTAAACAAGACCCCTAGATACTTAAACTCCTCCACTTGAGGAAGGAACTCCCCTCCAACCTGAAGGGGGCAGGCCACCTTTTTCCGGTCGAGAACCATGGCCTCAGATTTAGAGACGCTGATCCTCATCCCAACCGCTTCACACTCAGCTGCAAACCGCCCCAGTGAACATTGTAACTCCTGGCTCGAAGGGGCCAACAGGACAACATCATCTGCAAAAAGCAGAGATGAAATCCTGTGGTCCCCAAACCGGACTCCCTAGAAATTCTGTCCATGAAAATAATGAACAGAATCGGTGACAAAGGGCAGCCCTGCCGGAGTCCAACATGCACTGGGAACAGGTCTGACTTACTGCTGGCAATGCAAACCAAGCTCCTGCTCTGGTTGTACAGAGACCAAGCAGCCCTTAACAGAGGGCCACGGACCCCATACTCCCCGAGCACCTCCCACAGATTACCATGAGGGACACGGTCGAATGCCTTCTCCAAGTCCACAAAACATATGTGGTCTGGTTGGGCAAACTCCCATGAACCCTCAAGCACCCTGTGGAGGGTATAGAGCTGATCCAGTGTTCCACGATTAGGACGAAAACCACATTGCTCCTCCTGAATCTGAGGTTCGACTACCGGCCGAATTCTCCTCTCCAGTACCCTGGAATAGACTTTTCCTGGGAGGCTGAGGAGTGTGATCCCCCTATAGTTGGAGCACACCCTCAGGTCCCCCTTCTTAAAAAGAAGGACCACCACCCCGGTCGTCCAGTCCAGAGGCACTGTCCCCAACTGCCACGCTATGTTGTAGAGTCGTGTCAACCAAGACAGCCCCACAACATCCAGAGACTTAAGGTAATCAGGGCGGATCTCATCCACACCCAGTGCCTTGCCACCGTGGAGCTGCTGAACTACCTCAGTGACTTCGGCCCAGGTGATGGATGAATCCACCTCCGAGTGCCCAGCCTCTGTTTCCTCTTCAGAAAACGTGTCAGTGGGATTGAGGAGATCCTTGAAATATTCCTTCCACTGTCCAAACGATATCCCCAGTCGAGGTCAGCAACTCTCCACTTCCACTGTAAACAGTGTTGGCAGGGAGCCACTTTCCCCTTCTGAGGCGCCAAACGGTCTGCCAAAATCTTCTTGAGGCTAACCGATAGTCTTTCTCCATGGCCTCCCCGAACTCCTCCCAGACCCGAGTTTTTGCTTCCACCACCACCCGGCTGCAGCTCGCTTGGCCTGCCGGGACTCATCAGCTGCCTCCGAAGTCCCATGAGCCAACCATGCTCGATATCCCTTACAGCATCTCTTATTTCCAGTGTCCACCACTGGGTTCGGGGATTGCCACCATGACAAGCACCAGAGAGCTTACGGCCACAGCTCCGGACAGCTGCGTCAACAATGGAGGATAAAAAAACATGGTCCACTCAGACTCAATGTCCCCAGCCTCCCTCGGGATCTGGTTGAAGCTCTCCCGGAGATATGAGTTGAAAACCCACCTAACAGAGGGTTCAGCCAGACGTTCCCAGCAGACCCTTACAATACGTTTGGGTCTGCCAGGCCTGTCCGGCCTCCCCCTCCACAGGCGGATCCAACTCTCCACAAGGTGGTGATCGGTTGACAGCTCCGCCCCTCTCTTCACCCGAGTGTCCAAGACATACGGTCGAAGGTCAGATGACACGACTACAAGGTCAATCATCGACCTCCGACCTAGGGTGTCCTGGTACCATGTGTACCGATGGGCACCCTTATGCTTGAACATGGTGTTTGTTATGGACAAACTGTGACTAGCACAGAAGTTCAACAACAGAACACCACTCGAGTTCAGATCGTGGGGGGGGGGGTGTTACTTCCAATCACGCCCCTCCAGGTATCATTGTCATTACCAACATGGGCGTTGAAGTTCCCCAGTAAAATGACAGAGTCCCCGCTCGGGGCACCTTCCAGCACTCCTCGCAGGGCCCCCATAAAGGTTGGGTACTCCACACTGCTGTTTGGCCCATAAGCCGAAACAACAGTGAGACACCTACCCCCTACCCGAAGGCGCAGGGAACAACCCTCTCATTTACTGGGGAGAACTCCAACACATGGCGGCTGAACCTAGGGGCTATAAGTAAACCCACTCCAGCCCGCCGCCTCTCCCCATGGGGAACTCCAGAGTAGAAGAGAGTCCAACCTCTTTCAAGGAGTTGGGTTCCAGAGCCCCAGCTGTGTGTAGAGGTGAGTCCGACTATCTCCAGTCAATACCGCTCAAACTCGGGCTCCTTCCCCCCCAGTGAGGTGACATTCCATGTCCCAAGAGCCAGATTCTTTGACCAGGGTTTGGATCGTCTGGGCCCCCTCCCATGACTGCCACCTAAACCACATTGCACCGGGAAGGTGGGCCTACGTCACTCCTTCTGGCTCCAGGGTGGGGCCCCGGTAACGCCAATCCGGGCGACGTAACGGTCCTTGATTTTTGTTTATTCATAAAGTGTATTTGAACCGCTCTTAGTCTGACCCGTCACCCAGGACCCGTTTGCCTTGGGAGACCCAACCAGGTGTCATTCAGGGAGGGGTCAGTTTGACTTTATATCCTATATTTCTCATTCATTCTCTTGTTATGTTCTGATATAACACTTTTTAAGGAAATATATTTAATAATTTGTAACCTCTGAGGGGACCCTTTACCTCTTCTGTTCTTCATATGCAGCTCAATCGGTAACACTTTATAATAACTTTCATTAACAAATCATTAACAAACATTATAATGCTTAACATATGCTTAACATACAAGCACATCTTGAACATCTAAAAATTATTCATTGTTACAGATGTTATTCAATGATTAAAATCTTTTGGTAATACAGAACACCTTTGCTGCTGTTGAGGTGTAATATGGGTAGGGTTATGGACAGGTTTGGTGGTATGGGTAAGGGTCAAAAAGCGTATAAGGTCAATTTATTTGCTATAAGGGAACACAATTCAATCTGTTTATATTGCATTTTGATAATTTTAAATTAAGTATTTTCTTGAAAATTAGTTGATGTATGAGGAATATTCTGTTTAATGATATACAATAGTATACTAATATAAGTGTTGAGGTGATAAAAACATGTTTTGCACCCAAATTGCAATGTGTGATTTGTCTTTACCAAGCATTTAGCTAAACTTAACTAGCCACCCTATACACAAACATTGCTAAAGTAGCTAATATCCAGTGCCAATAAAGATACTAAAAAATTGTAAATGTTTATAAACATTTACAAATGATGAAGAGTCTCCACTTTAGATTGGGTTCTGTAAAACATAATCAAATGATTAATAAACGATTTGTAAAAATTTGAAAATAGGGTAAATTCTGGTCATTTGGGACATTGTTTGGTCATCAAAATGACTGCTCATAAAGGTACTAATGATTAGTAAATGTTTATAAACATACATGATGAATAGTTCTAAACAAGCTTATTATTATAATAGACTCATTAACCCCTTTCACACAGCAATCCCAGTAAAATGCCGCAAAATTACCAGTATGACTTTACTGGTAAATACAGAAATATGCTGTTCACACAGGTAATGTCATTCTGGCTTTTTAACTGTAAGAGGCCATTCACACAACAGCACCAAAATACCGGCAAATCCTGTGATGTCTGCAGAAATGCTTTAGTTTTACTACCTGTCCAGTTTGACAACAAAGTATGAGTGATCTCCATAAGAATGCTATGACTGGCCAATTTGGATCAAGGCAGAGTTTTTTTCATCAGTGCGTACTACATGCTCATACCAGTAATTTTCATTTTACATTCACAAACAGCATCATTCCGGCAATTTACTGGTAATTACTGGTAAATTGTCAGAACAAATTAACTGGTATTTTTTAAAAGGTCCTATTTACACACGATCCCTTAACAGTAATTCACCAGTAAAGACGGTATATGTGAAAGGGGCTATTGAGTCATGATCGAGTCTCACTAGTAACTTATTGTCTAACTAATCTAATTCTCTCATCTGATTTTCAAACACACTTTCAGCATGGATGGATTTAGTTCAGCATTCCTGCTGAGTTTAGCTATAACCCTATCAGACACACCTGAGAAAACTTAATCAAACTTTTTTTGCCGGGTATGCTGAGTGCTAAGGCACCAAGAAGAAGTCTGATTTTATTATTTCCTCTTTTCCCACTGTTTGTTATTATTCAAATATATACAGTCATGGCCAATTGTTGGAAAATCAAGTATTTCTCACATAAAAGTATTGCATTAACACATGTTTTACTATACACGTTTATTCCCGTTGTGTGTATTGGAACAAAACAAAAAAAAAAGGGAGGAAAAAAGCAAATTTGACATAATGTCACACAAAACTCAAAATTATTGGCACCCTTTCAAAATTTTGGATAAATAAGATTGTTTCAAGCATGTGATGCTCCACCTGGGGCAAGTAACAGGTGTGGGCAATATAAAAATCACACCTGAAAGCAGATAAACACAATCATGGTGATAACCCATAAACAACATGCTAGACATGATCAATAAACATATAAACTTACTTTTAGATGCAGGCACACAATTAAATCACACCACTCTTATGCACTGAGGGAAACTCTCGTGCACTCCACACTCTACCGGTTCACAACTGACTCTTCTTCTGGCGCACTTTCGGCACATCCTATTATACTCCGTATTTCCTCATGGGGGCAGTAACAGTCCATAGTCATTGAATAGTCCAACACTCAACAAGAAAACTGTATTAGTATAATTCTGTTACCCAATAGTGTTGAAGTACAGACCACTTTACAACAACAGTTTTCCAAAATGTACTTGAGTAAGCCAAAATCCTTCTGGGAAAATGTCTTCTGGACAGATGAGACCAAGATAGAGCTTTTTGGTAAAGCGCATCATTCTACTGTTTACCGAAAACGTAATGAGGCCTACAAAGAAAAGAACACAGTACCTACAGTCAAATATGGTGGAGGTTCAAAGATGTTTTGGGGTTGTTTTGCTGCCTCTGGCACTGGGTGCCTTGACTGTGTGCAAGGCATCATGAAATCTGAGGATTACCAAAGGATTTTGAGTCGGAATGTAGGGCCAAGTGTCAGAAAGCTGGGTTTGCGTCCGAGATCTTGGGTCTTCCAGCAGGACAATGACCCCAAACATACTTCAAAAAGCACCCAGAAATGGATGGCAACAAAGCGCTGGAGAGTTCTGAAGTGGCCAGCAATAAGTCCAGATCTAAATCCCATTGAACACCTGTGGAGAGATCTTAAAATTGCTGTTGGGAAAAGGCGCCCTTCCAATATGAGAGACCTGGAGCAGTTTGCAAAGGAAGAGTGGTCCAAAATTCCGGGTGAGAGGTGTAAGAAGCTTATTGATGGTTATAGGAAGCGACTGATTTCAGTTTTTTTTTCCAAAGGGTGTGCAACCAAATATTAAGTTATATAATTTTGTCCAGCCCATTTTTGGAGTTTTGTGTGACATTATGTCAAATTTGCTTTTTTCCTCCCTTTTTTTGTTTTGTTCCAATACACACAAAGGGAATAAACATGTATAGCAAAACATGTGTTAATGCAATACTTTTCTGTGAGAAATACTTGATTTTCTGGAAAAATTTCAGGGGTGTCAACAATTTTGGCCATGTGTCACGTGGGTGTTTGGGTTTTTGTTCCATGTCTATGTTTTCTTGTCTTTTATTTTGAAGTCTAGTCTTGGTTGTTGTCTTGTCTAGCTTCCTTGCTTCCTCTTTTTCTCCTGCTTGTCCATGTGTCATGTTCTTATTGGTTCACGTTCTGCTTTATGTTCCTGGTTTCTCATTGGTTGCCATGTGTATCTCTGTGTTTCTATTGGTTGGTTTGTGTCATGTGACCCTGGCTTTTCTGTATAAGTTCCCCTCATGTTTCATTGTTCGTTGTCGAGTATTAATGTTGTAACGTGCTGCTGGTGAGTCTCGGTTTTCTTCCCAAGTCTGCTCCATCCCTAGCCTGTTTGTTTTAGTCTGTTTCCTCTGTTTGGATTTTCGTTTGTTCCATTGGATTTCTATTTCGTTTTCACTCTGGATTTTCATTTGTCAATAAACTGCTATTGGGTTCACTTCATCTCGCCTCCAGTAGACTTACCCTGACACCATGACTGTGTGTATATATATATAGTTACAATGTTTTTTTAATTTGATTTAGTGGAGTCAGTTGTGCATCAAACACAATGTGATATCAGCGATATTATATTAATTAACCCATGAACCATGATCCATTTTCCCTTTAATCCTGACCAAATCGCAGAGTCCCAGCTGAAGAAAAACACCCCCACAACATAATGCTGCCAACACCATGCTTCACAGTAGGTCTGGTGTGTTTTGGGTGTCGTGCTGTGTTTGCTTTTCGCCAAACATTGCAGCTGGAGTTCCGTTTATAAAGGTCAATTTTTGACTCATCAGACCATATCACCTTTTGCCAGAAGGTATCAAACTCTTCCAAATGTGCTTTTTGCATAACGCAACCAAGACTTGCTTCTTTCGTGCCATCCTGTCATACAGGCCATCTCTGTGTAAAGCTTGGGAGAAAGTTGGGTAACACTTTATTTTAAGGTGTCCATAATATAGAGTAATTACCTAGTTAAGTACTCAGTAGTAGCCGCTGTACTTACATGAAACAAAATGTACTTACCATGTAACTAAGTTATGGAACATACTGTACTTACAGTTTGTGATTATGTACATGTAATAGGCAGCTACTGTTACACATATGTAACAGAGTCTGTTACATAGCTAGCTACTTTTCTATACTGTACACCTTATCCAACTGCACCTTAGTTTGATTTAACCCACCAGTAAATACATTAAATACATGTAACACCTTTCTAATTACATTAATATTACAGAATATTACACAGGCATAGGCTACTTAAAATAAAGTGTATCAAGATTGTACTTAAGTGTACAAGCAGCTGTGCAACAGACTCGGTCTGTTACATATGAGGAACAATAGCTGCCTATTACATCTACATAATTACAATCTGTAGGTACAGGCTAATCCATAACTTAGTTACATGGCAAGTACATTTTGTTTTATGTAAGTACCATGGCTACTACTAAGTACTTAATTAGGTAATTACTCTGTATTATAGACACCTTAAAATAAAGTGTTACCGAAAGTTGTCACATGCACAGACTGACCAGACCCAGCTATAAGGCCTTCAGAGTTGCCTTTGGACTCTTATCAATGTCCTCCTGGCTCTGTCATCCACTTTGGACGGACAGCCTGATCTAGGCAATGTGCTTCTTAATAATAATCTGAACAGTACTCAGAGGAATAGTTATAGCCTTTGAAATGTTTTTGCAGCCTTCTCCTAACTTGTGCCTTTCTACAACTTTATCCCGGTGGTCGTTTGAAAGCACTTTCCCAACCATGGTGAATTCTTTGTCGTACCATGCACTACTAACAGGGGAATATTCAATCTTAAAGAAACAACTTGTTTAATAACCATAATGCTAATACAGCTAGCTAAACAATGGATGACAGGGGTGGGGTTGTAAGTTGTACCACATTTTAGCATTCCCTTACATAGAACTGAGAACTTTCATGTTGTCTATAGAGCTTTTTTGGTAGCTTAAAGCCAAAGGACGTGTGGGTCAAATGTGTTCTATGCAAGTGTGCGCTCTAAGGTTAAAAACACTGGTTTGTCACCATAATGACTGATTGAGAAAATCCATACAAAGACACAATCTCACACACAAATTTACACAGTTTTTGTTGTTAGATCGACATATTACTTGGCACCTCAGTACACTGGAGTTGAGTCTACAGTAAGCATAAATACCGTACTGTTTTACTTCTTTGTCTGACTATTACAACTTATTCCAGTATGTGTTACAATCTACTCCATTAGTTGGGTATGTATTTAACATCAACCTATAAGGTCTGTGATATTCTTGCACAGGATTGAATTTGTGCCTGTTGTAGAGAACAAATGTGGGTACTTTGTATAAAATTTGAGCACTCTAGCTCTAGTTACAGATGCTGAAACAAAAAGTGTTACAACCATACCTGGTCTCTCCCACTTTGCATTTTAAAATAAACTAATAAATGTCTGTTTAGTAGTCACTATAACAGATGACTCAGTTTAATTTGTGGTGCTTTAAGTGAAAAAAATCAGTTGCAAATATTATACAAAATAAATATACTCATCTTTGCTTCAATAAAACATGCAACACTTTACCAAATTAAATGTAATATCTAATTATTATTCAATTTTAGCTTACATTGGACAGGTCTGTGACCTCTTGTGAGATGTCAGCAAAAAGTCTCTTGATATATTTCTAGAACATGATGGCCTTAGTTTGACCAAGAAATGATAGCTGAACTCTGGTTCTCCAGGACCGGATATGATGAACCCTGGTTTAGTTCATCATTCCAAAAAAAAAAAAAACAAAAAAAAAAACTGCAGCCAGAGTCATGTAGTTGTGCGTGAAACAGATCTTGAAGTACACAAATCAAAAAGTGTGAACTGATGAATATGAACAAACCTTATATCTCTATTAGTCCAACTCTACTGACTCATTTAAGAGAAAAATAGTCAAACAGTCAAACTCATATTTGAGTGATTCCGTTCCTCTCAGAATAGAGCAGCTCCATCAGTAGATGTTCAGCATTCTCACAGGAGCTTCATGACACAGTAAAACACACAGAGTCAACACATTGAGAACCAATTGTGACCTGCGGAAATGTTTCAGTGTTTGAGGTTCAGAATTTGACTCTACAGGCTTGTTTCATAATTTCCTTCATCTGCAGGTGTTTTCATGGTTCACTGAGTGACATTTGATTATAAAATAGGAGGTTTAGGGGGCTCATTTATAAAGATGTACATAGAATTTAGAATTGTTAACTCAAAAAGACAAAAATAAGTAAATGACGTTAAGACAAAATATTATTCTATTTGCTAACTTGATTTTGATTAAATAAAATGCAGTATTGTTTAACATCTTTTAAGGTTTTGATCTATTTATTTAAATAGCATTTCACCCATCTGTACTTTTATTTTGACTTCTGCAATTGTTAAGCAGATTAATATTAATCTAATAAACCACCAGACCACCAAACTATCATTAAACACCTTACAATCTGTACATTCAATTCTCAAAATCCCAGCAGAATACTGAATGATAGACAGCCAAACATTAAGACCTCAATCAATTTACAAGATGACATTGCACACAAAATAATTTATTATAAAAGATAAATGTGAATATCACCTCAAGTTTTCATTCTTCAGTCACCAGTGTCAAACTGACTGGATTATATGTATGAATTTTAGACCTGGTTTCACTGACCCAATCCTGGCTTAGGCTAAACTCTGTCTTAGTTAAATTAGGGCAAGTATGTTTTTTAAAATCATTACTGGTGTGCATCTTGAGACAAACAAAGGCACTTATATATTTTAAGATCAGTCAGTACAAGTTTCTTTTATTTGAAATATGACTTAGACTTACATTTTAGTCTAGCCTTGTCAGTGAAACCAGAGCTATATGTGTTTAAAAAGCAGATGCTCATTAATATTATTAGGTTTATTATCAACCCAGTAAAATAATCTAACCTTCATTGTAGAGAGTCTGTCTGGTTTCTAGTTCACATTTATCACTATTAGTAATGTTTTGTGGGACATGAACATGCATGAAGAAATTCATGTGCAGTCTGAGACTGACTGCTGCCTTTTCTGTGTATGAAGATCATTTACATAGAGAGACACTTTGCATGAGTGTGTTTATAGTGCTGTGAGTTTAACACTTCTTGACTGAGAGCAGAACAGAACAGAACCTTCATCATCACACAAGACAAAACAACAACAATGAACAACATCATCATCCTCATCTGGACTCTCTGTATATATATTCAAGGTAAAGTTTTTATGGAAATATTAAAGTAAAATATTAAATTATTATCAGCAATGAATGTCACACATAGATCCTGCTCTTTCTAACTCTGTTTCTAGGTTTCAGTGGGCAGGTGACTGTGACTCAGATTCCCTCTGTTAAAACAGTTCAGATTGGTGAATCAGTCACTATAAACTGCAAAACAAACACAGTAGTGAGCAATGGCTGTGTAGGTTCATATACTTGTATGGCCTGGTACCTGCAAAAACCTGGAGAAGCTCCTAAACTTTTGATTCATTCTGCAAATCAAAGAGAATCAAACACTCCATCTAGATTCAGTGGCAGCGGATCCAGAACTGATTTCACTCTGACCATCAGTGGAGTCCAGACTGAAGATATAGGAGATTATTACTGTCAGAGTTATCACAGTGGTGATGTGTTCACACAGTGATAAAGAGTCATACAAAAACCTCTGTCAGTCAGAGTCACAGTGATTGCACTGATACAGCTGAGAGATACTGCAGCTGCTCTACAACACAACCACACACAACACTGATCAACACAAACACTAATAACACAGAATCATTACTACTAACAGAAATATTGTTTTTCTGAAGAGAATGAGTCAGTGTTTTAATATGATCATCATGTTTTAGGTGTAATATATGATCCCTGTCAATCAAACTGAACAGACTGCACTCAGTCACTTCTGATGTCTGGACGTGATACTTTTCATTTGACCCACAGAAAAATGTACATTCTTACACAGTCAGAATAACTGATTCTTATTTTTTGGTAATGAATTTTAACCACATTTTTGTATATTAAAGTTCGTCATCTCCTACAAATGTAATGATAAGTGCTGTGTGCTGCTTGACTATAGCAGAAATGAAACTGGTCTGTTTCAGTCCAGATCATGTAACCAGTCAAACAGTGACACTGGGAGTGTGGGCTGAAAATCACATTTGCATTGTCAGGGTGGAGTGATTCTGTAGTAGAGGTTGACGCCTCCACGTCTGGAGTGGGGGCAGTATTGTCACAGCGGTAGGAGAGAACATCTGAACCCCTTCCATGCGCCACTTTCTCCAAAAAGCTCAGTCCAGCAGAGCAGAATAACAACATCAGGAACAGAGAACTCTTAGCTATCAAGCTTGCCCTAGAGGACTTGAGGCACTGGTTAAAATGGAGCCAGGCACCTTGTCACAGTACTAACAGATCACAGGAATTTGCAACAACTGAGGGCAGATGCTCTCTCCCGACTTCATGCCCCGGAACAACCCGAACCAGTGCTTCCCTCCTCCCTCATTGTCAGTCCCGTCCAGTGCCCAGGTGCACGTACCTGTGTACCCAAAACATACATTCTGCTCATTCTTTGTTGGGCACTGGCCACCCAAGGACCACACAGACCCTCTCACTACTACAAGATCAATTCTGGTAGCCTGGCATGGATAATAACATCCGACGGTATGTCCAAGGCTTTTAGGAAGGTGAAACATCTAAGGTTCCACGTCATCTTCTGACTGGTAAACTCCTCCTTCTGCCCATTTCCATTGTTCCTGGTCACACCTAGGGGTATACTCAATTTCTGACCTACCTGCATCAGATGGCCACACCTGCATCCAAGTAATCATAGATTGTTTTTCCAAGGCCTGCAAGTTGATACCTTTATGTGGTCTTCTCACCACTATGGAAATTGCAGAAGCTATGTTCAACCAGGTATTGAGAAATGTTGGTATTCCCGGAGATGTAGTGTCTGATGGAGGACCACAATTAATATCTTGTGTTTGGAAGGCTTTCACTCTTAGGTGTGACCGTGAGCTTAACATCCGGATACCATCCTCAATCTAACGGGCAGACGAGAACCTTTTGTCAGAGCCACCAGAACTCCAGAACTCCTGGAGCCAGTTTCTTTCTATGCACAGAATTCTCTCCACCAGATGGCAACCAGTCTCACACCTTTTCAGTGCATACTTGGCTACCCATGGTCAGGCAAGCCATCTGACGTTCCATCTGTCACCCATTAGTTTCAGGAGAACGAGAGGGTCTGGGACGAAGCGCATCACCACCTGTGGAGAGTTGTGCGTAGGTACAAGAGCTATGCCGATGTCCATAAACAATCTACTCTCACCTACCAACCTGGGCAAAAATTGTGGCTCTCTACCAGAGACATCTGCCTGCAGTCTCTATAGAGTCTCTATAGTGGCAGATATGTTGAGATCACATGACCAGCCGAATATTACGACTTTAGATATACAAAAGATGCATCTTTTGTTTTTTTTTGGAGGCTATGTCCTCCGCAGGTCGCATTTGAAGGCTGCATACATCATATCATTTAAGAGAAGTAACCATTAAATTGCACAGTCAAAAAGAAATGGCAGTATTTTACACCTCACAAGAAATAACCATCAATGTCAGATTTCATTGGTGATGTGAGTTTTGGAAATTTTGAAGTTTCCCCATTCAAAGAAATAGGAGCTGCACTTGCATGCCGAGAGGTGTTTCAAAAATGGACGAGTGAAATGGCTTGCCTTAAAGGGACTTTGATATTAGTTTATCTCAGTAAGTCACCTATTATCATACACTGCTGGCTGCAGAATAAAAGGGTGAAAAATACCCTTATGAAAATTAACGATGGTTTTACTAGAAATAACCCCCCCCCCCAAAAAAACATGGTTACTATAGTTAAACCATGATAACAATAAATGAATCATAGTCTTGCTACACAATGGTAATCAATGTGCTAAAAAACATGGTTACAACACTTTTACTATAATAAAATCATGGTTAATTTTTGTAAGGATACATCTGTGAGGAGGATATTTCTACAGTGACTTCTGTGAGATGCTGCATTCATGAAACATTCAAAAAAATGTTACATTTGTGAGATTTTAAATGTATTAATTGTATATCAGTGTATATGAGTTTGTTAGTAGCACAAGCTGTTGTAAATCCTGCCCACTTCTTTGCATTGTCAGCACATGCTTCAGTGCTCTGAGAGTGTTTATAGTGCTGTGAGTTGAACACTTCATGACTGAAAGCAGAACAGAATCTTCATCATCACACAAGACAAAACAACAGCAATGAACAACATCATCATCTTCATCTGGACATTGCTCTGCTGTATACAAGGTACATAATGAGAGTTTGGATAAAGAATTATAATTAATGAAGTTGGCTAACATATACTGTATATTATAATATGGAACCAAATGTTTGTATTTGCCTTTATGTACATACATGAATCCTATAACTTTCTCTCTCAGGCTCCAGTGGACAGATCACCGTTATTCAAACTCCTGCAGTTCAAACAACTGAACCAGGAAAGACTGTTGTGATGAGATGCACCGCCAGCACTCCTTTAACAGGCTGCAGCCTAAGACCTTGTCTGTCTTGGTACTTACAGAAACCTGGAGAAGCTCCAAAACTTCTGATTTACTGGACCATTAATCTTCAGTCAGGAACTCCATCTAGATTCAGTGGCAGTGGATCTGGCAGTGATTTCACTCTGACCATCAGTGGAGTCCAGACTGAAGATACAGGAGATTATTATTGTCAGAGTTACCACAGTGGTCCAGTGTTCACACAGTGATAAAGAGACGTACAAAAACCTCTGTCTGTCAAAGTCACAGTGACTGCACTTATACAGCTGAGAGATACTGCAGCTGCTGATGAGAGAACAAGATACAACACAGTGACACACATATCACACATTTCAGCATTTATTTACTATTTACTTATATAAATATGTAGTTAGTTGTAAAGCATCAGGCAGAGAGGCTCAGGCTCTGCAAGATCAGAATGCAAATGTTATAATGTCCAAAGTCATAAAACTAAGAAAGTAATCCAAAAATACCATAAATATCCAAAATATCCCCAAAAAAGTAATCCAAAATACTCAGAAAAGCAGCATGAAAAAAGCAATAGGACTGTGTGAATAAACAGTCAGGGTTTAAATAGGCCAGTCTAATTAGTCTGATGAGAAACACCTGGAGCTCTGAAGTATTCAGAGTCTGTAAGTTTTTGTCCAGCAGGAAAATCATCAGTAAGATCATTTGGTAACACTTAATTTTAAGGTGTCATAATAGAGAGTAATTGCCTTATTAAGTATTTAGTAGTGGCCATTGTACTTACATGAAACAGCCTGTACTTACCATGTAACTAAGTTATGGAAAAACCTATACTTACAGTTTGTAATTATGTAGATGTAATTGACAGCTACTGATACATATGTAACAGACAGAGTCGCTTACACAGTTACTTGTACACTTAAGTACAATATTGATACACTTTATTTTAAGTATAGCTTATCTCTGTGTACTTACATTTATAATTACGTCTCGTCTGTTACAAATGTGTAGCAGTAGCTGCCTATTACATCTACATAATTACAAACTGTAAGTACATGGTAAATGGAAATTTCTCAACAGTGTTTGGACTTTATTTTTAAGTAAATAAAAAATACATTTTGTAAGATCTTTGCTACTAATATGTTTTAAATACCTTTCTGATGTATTTTAAAATAATCATTAAGAAATCTGTTTTCACTTCAGTTTCATTTATTTTTAAAGAAATTTTATGTTTAATAGCTTACATTCACAAAAGGTTCTAATGTTTTGAAGAACATTAACTTGACTTAAGAAATTTATCTGAGGTCTGAGACTGACAGCTGTCTGTTCTGTGTATGAAGAGCATTTACATAGAGAGACACTTTGCATGAGAGTGTTTATAGTGCTGTGAGTTTAACACTTCATGACTGAGAGGAGAACAGAACAGAATCTTCATCATCACACAAGACAAAACAACAACAATGAACAATATCATCATCCTCATCTGGACATTGACATTCTTTTCACAAGGTTTGTCGCAAAATATTTATGACAACTATTTTAGTAATTCTATCAATATATGAAATACACATATTTTTATTTTTCTTGTATTTTTTCATTTCTTTCAGAGTGTAGAGGACAGTACACTTTAACTCAGAGTCCATCAATAATAACAGCAGCTCAAGGACAAGAAGTCAGAATAAACTGTAAAATCAGCAGTAAAGTGCATGCTGGTGATCATTTAGCCTGGTACTTGCAGAAACCTGGAGAAACTCCTAAACTCCTCATATATTATGCAAAAAGCTGTTACACTGGAACTCCATCTAGATTCAGTGGCAGTGGATCTAACAGTGATTTCACTCTGACCATCAGTGGAGTCCAGACTGAAGTTACAGGAGATTATTACTGTCAGAGTTTCCACTACCCGGGTGGCATTAGATGGTTCACACAGTGATAAAGAGTCTTACAAAAACCTCTATCAGTCAGAGTCACAGTGACTGCACTGATACAGCTGAAAGATACTGCAGTTGCTGTACAACACAATCACACACAACACTGATCAACACAAACACACATAACACAATATCATTACAATCAACATCATTTCTGTAGAGAATAAGTGTTTGTTTGTGAGTGTTTTACAACTTTTCTGTCAATTTAACACTTTTCTCCAGTGTAATGTAATTGCTCTCAAAACAATTAACACAGTCTAAACACAGGCGTATCTTAACAAAACAGTTAAATTTTACAGCAATGAAGCACTGCAGTTTTTTTTTTTTTTTTTTTTTTTTGTCTCTAATAATGCATTTAATAAAAGTAAATATTAACATCAAAATAGTGGATGTGTTTTCTATTGATTATGAAACATATTCAGCTATAGATGCACAAACACTCAAATGAGAGTACACATTTATCACCCATGTGAAAAATGTATCTAATATAGTTTATGTATGTCTGTTGGATAGAAACTAGTGCTGTTTTGACCGAATGACTCGGTTTTGAATAAGGTTTGCTGTGTTTTATAGAGTTAGTATATGTAGAAAAAGGTATTAAGCATTTTGAAATGTAGAGTTTGTATTTATTTAACAAAATGTGGTTTTGGAAAGAAAATTAACTATTTGGCTAATTGTGTGATGTAGGTGTGTTGCTGTGTTAAGAGTTTAGAAAAAGTACTTTAAGTATTGGTAAACGCTTGTTAGCAATTGAAAAAAACTGTAAAACTATTAAATCATATACTATAAGACTATAAAATAAAGCTAATTAAAATTGTATTGTGCCACCTTTAACAACAATATCTGAAAACAAATGCTTCTGATAACTAGAGATCAGTCTTGTTACCAGTGTTGTGGCAGAGTTTTGGCCTACTCTGCCTACTCTTCTTTGCAGAACTGATTAAAAAAAAATAAATAAATAAATAAAATAATAATAATAATAATAATAATAATAATAATAATAATAAAATGCAAATTAAATAAATAATAAAATTAAATTTAATAATAATAATAATCATTGCTTAATAAGTGTCACACAATACAGGGAACAGACAAGAAGCAGTAGTGAATGTTGCAATGTAGAACAGGTTTTATTACAGAAGTGTGTGATGACAATGATAGATGGATGGATCAAAGCATGAATAATCTTGCCTACATTTCAAAATGCTTACAGTTTTTTATGATTGTTTACACTCTAAAATAAAAATTTCCACACAATTTGCACAATTCTACTCCAAGGAGCAAAACACCGCCACAGATTTGCACAACATTACACACAATGTCTGCTTCACTCTTTTTGCAAAACATTACACACAGTGATTTGTAAAACTCTACACACATTTCGACACCTTAGACACAGATAAGGATTGTGAGGTTACTTCCTTGTCATTACAAAGCCCCGGATTGCCAATAATGAACGAATTGGATAATCACATCCACAAGGTGTGGAAGCACACAATAAATATAAAAGGCAGCAGGTGAGTTCACCTGTATTCATCAAAAATGGAAGGAGCTAGAAGAAGAGTGAGAATGAGAGGGGGAGCTCAAAGAGGAGAAGAAGGAGGTAGAGGAAGAGGAGAAGGAGGAGATAGAGGAAGAGGCCTAGGTAGAGGAAGAGGAGGAGGCCCAGGTAGAGGAAGAGGAGAAGAAGGAGATAGAGGAAGAGGCCTAGGTAGAGGAAGAGGAGAAGGAGGTAGAGGAAGAGGAGGTAGAGGAAGAGGCCTAGGTAGAGGAAGAGGTAGAGAAGGACTTGAAGAGTTGATAGAACCTGAACAAAGAAGACGAGGACCAAATTTGACTCAAGAAATCCGTGCAACACTTATTGACCATGTTATCAACCATGGACTGACACTGATGGAAGCTGGACAAAGAGTTCAACCAAATCTCAGCAGAAATACTGTTGCGTCAGTAATTCGGACATTTCATTGAGAAAACAGGTAAGCTAACCACACAGTACATTGAAACTTAAGCTTGCTGTACTTATCGTCAATATTGTTTACTGTGACATTTGACAGTAGGCTGCATATGTATTTTTTTATATATACAGTATATTTTTCACATAGGATTGAGGGTCGAGGACACCAAGGTGGAAGGGGCCCTATGTTCACCCGTGCACAAGAGGCCGCCATTGTGAACATGGTTATGGCCAATAATTGTATCAGGCTGCGAGAAATCCAAGCCAATATCATCAACGATGACCGTATTTTCAATAACATCCAACGAGTCTCTCTGTCAACATTAGCTCGAATCCTCAAGAAAAATCAAGTACACATGAAGCAACTGTATCGGGTACCATTTGACAGAAATTCAGAGAGAGTGAAACATCTGCGCACTGAGTATGTGGAGGTATGTATTGTTCATTTTACTGCTATGGTGTGGTATTGTGCAGTGCTCATAATGTTCTGGCACAAAAAAAATGTGCAATATATATTGAATAGCATCCTATTGTCTTTTACTGTGTTTCAGAGAGTCTTGCAAATGGATGCAGAACAAATTCAGCATGAATTTATATATGTGGATGAGACTGGATTTAACCTTGCAAAAACACGAAGACGAGGGAGAAATGTAATTGGACACAGGGCGATCACCAATGTGCCAGGGCAGCGAGGGGGTAACATCACCCTCTGCGCTGCTATCACACAAAATGGGGTCCTCCACCACCATGCAAATCTGGGACCCTATAATGCAAATCTAATACTTGCATTTCTTGACAGATTGCACGAGATTGTCACAGCATTAAACCAAGTGGACCAGATGCGGTACATTGTCGTTTGGGTCAATGTCTCATTCCATCGGGCTGCTCTGGTCCAGAATTGGTTCCATGATTACCCTGAATTTGAAGTCTTATACCTTCCCCCATACTCCCATCGAAGAGTTTTTTCAGTATGGCGGTGGAAGGTATACAACCTGCGGCCCTATGACCGTTTGCCCCTCATTCAGCAGGCATGTGATCAAATCGAAGCAGCTTCTGTGCAGGGGTGGATTCGTCACTCAAGGCGATTCTTCCAACGGTGCCTTGCCAATGAAGACATAGCCTGTGATGTGGATGAAATCTTATGGCCTGATCCAGCCAGACGGAGAGATGAGGAATAGTTACAGTATTTGTGTTGCTTTTTTTTCAGAGTCAAACTGTATGTACTTCATGCAGTAATTTTTATTTGTCTACAGATTTTATTTGTTTCATTGATTTCATTGTTGGTTGATTACTGTAACTGATTATGGTAAGAAATACTGTATTTCTTGAATTGAAATAAATACTTGAAATATTCAGTCTGCAGCATCAGTGTTGTGCAGTGCTTGGTAAGTTTATAGTAGGCCTATTAGTGTACATTCTCCCTATATCTCAAACTAATCGTGAAGAATGTTGTGAGTTTGTCACTATTTTGTTTTGTCATCGAAATGATCCCTTATATAACAATGTCTGGCCAAAAATCTAGCACATGCTATTTCCTAAAATTAGTTTTTTTTACAAATGTGTTTTTTTATTTATCACAGCAGTGTGAAACTGTCTGCAATAGTGTCTGATCATTGAGGACTGTGTTGGTTAAATGAAAACTAATAGCATTTTCACAAATATGTGTATATGTTTTGACTGAAATGTGTATGTTTTGACTGAAGTGTGTATGTTTTGACTGAAGTGTGTCATTTTGCAAACAATCTAGGAATTCTGCAAATTGAGTGTGGTGTTTGGATAATTGTGATTATATTTTGAAAAAAAGAACCCGGTTTTCAAAATTGTGTGTAAACAATTGAAAAAAACTGTAATACCTTCTACTTATACTAACTCTATAAAAACACAGCAAACCTTATTCAAAACCGAGTCATTCTGTCAAAACTTTAGCACTAGTTTCTATTCAGCAGAAACATATAGTCAGTCATAGCACAGTGATTGTCAAAATACTAACAGCTGATGGCTTTACAAAAAGTGCATTACTTGTCATGTTTCAGTTCTACCTGCATATAGAAATAAAATTCATTGTTTTTTTTTGTTTGTTTTTTTTGTTTTTTTGTTTTTTTCAGTTTCAGTTTGCCTTCAACAAAACCCATTTTACATTTTAAATGTTTACATTTTAAACCCATTTTACATTTACATTTGAAGTGTTGAATGTGTTTTTTCTTGGCAACATGTCACCTAACTGATTTGAGTCATTACTTTACAGAATGTACAATAGAAAAAGATATTTCAGTTGGAACCATGATTAAAATTGCTTTCCAGTGGGTAGGGGTTAGATATGGATGGTGCCCCCATGGTAGCTGATGCCAGTGATCAACAAAAATTCCAACATACATGGTCTTTGGTTACAATTTTGCCACATAATATAAAGTGTAAAGGGTAACTGTGACTTTTTTGTTTGTTTGTTTGTTTGTTTGTTTCACAATTCTGATAAAGTCTGAATTGCAAGATGTAAACTCACAAATCTAAGAACAGAAGTTAGAATTGCAAGATAAAAAAGTCACAGTTACTCACAGTTAAAATAAGCTTTCATAGGTTTCACATGTGTAAGTGGAAAAAACAAACATAAAAATGCACAGTCCAACACACATTCTTACTCCTCTCCCTTACCTCTTCTTATCCCTGTTTCTAATCCAACTACTCCTACAACCATTTCTCTCCCTCTCCCATGTTTTTTTTTTTCACACAAGACAAAACAACAACAATGAACAACATCATAATCTTCATCTGGACCATTGCAGTTTTTATTCAAGGTAAGACATTAATTTTTGATATGAATAATATGCTATTGTTGTTTTTACAATTTGAATATACAAATATTCTACTGTAAAGGTGATTTTCAGAATCCAGAGAAGTCACTCTTACTCAACCCAAAGTTAAAACTGTCCAACAGGGTCAAACCGCTACAATAGAATGTAATATAGATAATGGAATATACTATAGCTGCTTAGCCTGGTATCAGCAGAAAACTGGAGAAACTCCTAAACTCCTCATATATTACATAAACACCCTCCAGTCAGGAACTCCATCTAGATGTAGTGGAAGTTGAACAGCAAACACTGGAAGTGATTTAATGGTGTGAAGTGATGTAATGGGACTGAATGAGAGGGATTATGGGGCGATGCCAGCAGTGGAGCAGACACTCGCGAGCTATCTCTCCCCTGCTTCGGCATCGTCTCTGAAGGCCCCTAAGTTTCCCACCAGGGCACTCAAACAAACATCCGCCTTGGTAGGGAAAGCTTATATGATTTTACTCTGACCATCAGAGGAGTCCAGACTGAAGATACAGGAGATTATTACTGTCTGAGTTACCAATGGCTCAGCAGTGGTAAAGTGTTCACACAGTGATAAAGAGTCGTACAAAAACCTCCAACAGTCAGAGTCACAGTGACTGCACTGATACAGCTGAGAGATACTGCAGCTGCTCTACAACACAATCACACACAACACTGATCAAAGAGGTGATATTGATGGGAGACTTTAATATTAATTGGAGTGATAAGGGTGGAAGAAAAAAAGCTTAAAAATATTACTGAGCATTTTAATCTTACACAGTTAATTGAACAACCTACAAGAATAACTAATCGGTCTGAAACTAAAATAGATTTACCATTCACAAATAGACCGAAAATAATTACTAAGACCTATAATCTAGTGACAGGGCTGTCAGATCACAATATCATTCTTTTTTTCAAGAAAGCTAAAAAAACATTGTTTTCACTTCTCAGCCATACCAATATGTAAATATGAATCAGTTCCAACTAGTCAAAAGGAAAACCTTGGGGTAGCATTAAAAGAGATTGAATGGAACAGAGTCCTCTCTAAAGGTAATCTGGAGAGTGACTGTGAGAAATTTACATTAACAATTAAGACAATTATGGGGTCCTACCTCAGAAAGCGGAGCCAAAAGAAAAGCAGGAATACATTACCCTTTCTAAATGAAGAGTGTAGAAAATCTTATGAAGGGAAGAGATCAACTATTGAAACAATCTTAAAAAACAGGTCTTACAACAGACCAACAAAAATTTAACTCATTAAGAAATAAAGTAATAAAAAGGCTAAGACAAGCTAAAGCCAACTTCTTTATTGATATCACTGAAGAGGCAAGAGGAAATGGGAAGAAGATATGGCAAACCATTAACAAGCTGATTGGCAGAAAACAGAATTACAGTGGGGCAAAAAAGTATTTAGTCAGCCACCAATTGTGCAAGTTCCTCGTCAGTTCACTTCAAGCTGCGTCGAAACGCTTTGGGAACGCCCCCGGCGAGACACCGTACTGAAGTGTGTGTAGAACCAACCAATAGAGAAGCGCGACGTCACGAGCGAGATAACGTAGCGATCAGCGTCGACCTTGAAGAGACTGTGTGCTCGCCACCACAGTCTCTGGCGTATGAGGAGCTCGTGGAGGTTGCAACTCGGGCGGTCTCTAAACTATCCCTTGAATGGCCATCTGAGAAGCAGGAAGCTCGTCCTAAGAGTAAATTGGACAAACGCTTCTTGCGAGCAACATCACAACCTTCACGCAGGGGCCTTCCGTTTTTCCCCGATCTGCACACTGAGGTGTCTAGATCGTGGGATAAACCATACTCCTCTCGGATTTTCAGTCCCAATGTCACCACATATTCTAATGTAATGGGACTGAATGAGAGGGGTTATGGGGCGATGCCAGCAGTGGAGCAGACGCTCGCGAGCTATCTCTCCCCTGCTTCGGCATCGTCTCTGAAGGGCCCCTAAGTTTCCCAACAGGTCACTCAAACAAACATCCGCCTTGGTAGGGAAAGCTTATATGGCGGCAGGTCAGGCTGGTGCTTGCTTGCACACCATGGCAGTGTTGCAGGCATACCAGGCTGACCTGCTTAAGGACCTGGATGCTGGGGAGGAAAAGGAATCCGACGCAGTTCAGCAGATCTGTCTCTTCGGCCGCTCCATGGCAGCTTTGGTGGCTACGGAGAGGCATCTGTGGTTGAACCTGTCCGATATGGAAGATAAGGACAGGTTCTTCCTTCTGGACGCCCCCCTTTCGCCTTCTGGCCTGTTGGGCGATGCAGTAGAGGCAAAGAAGCAAGCGGCGGCGTTCCAGCGCTTCATCCCTCAACGCCAGGTCCCTGGGGCTGCTGAGCGAGGGCAGCCCCAGCCGTCAAGCTCCTCGTACCGCCAGCGTCAGAGACAGATCGTCGCAACCCGCGCCACCCTAAGAAAGATCAGGGGTCGGGGCAGCGCTCTGGGTCTGGGCCCTCTGGACAGAAAACTGATCTGAGGGCAGTTATTCAGTCTAAGAGGGCCCAGACGAAGTGGTCCTGATGCCAAGGTCCTCAGGATCGTGAGAGCAGCCCCTTCTGGGGAAGGAGGGTGCATACCTCAGTATACGGTACCCCTTCTTCCTCAGCGCTCTCAGGGAACTGTGTTGAGGTCCCTGCCACCCCGGGTGCTTCAGGGCTCAGCAGGCTCCAGCGAGCTAGTCACTCAGCTGCCGCCCGGGAATTGATTTCGGGGGCGAAGCTTACCAATATTGGGTTCTTCCGTTCGGCCTATCACTCTCACCCCGCACTTTCACCAAGTGTGTGGATGCTGCCTTGGCTCCTTTGCTACCCCAGGGCATCCGCATACTGAATTATTAAATGTTCCCAAAGCGTTTGGACGCAGCGTCTCATTCCCTTAGGGGAACCATGGTTACATACGTAACCTGGGACATTCTCCCACTTAAAAAGATGAGAGAGGCCTGTAATTTTCATCATAGGTATACCTCAACTATGAGAGATAAAATAAGAAAAAAAAATCCAGAAAAAATCTCATTGTACAATTTTTAAAGAATTTATTTGCAAATTATGGTGGAAAATAAGTATTTGGTCAATAACAAAATTTCATCTCAATACTTTGTTATAAACCCTTTGTTGGCAATGACAGAGGTCAAACGTTTTCTGTAAGTCTTCACAAGGTTTTCACACACTGTTACTGGTATTTTGGCCCATTCCTCCATGCGGATCTCCTCTAGAGCAGGGCAACACGGACTTTCAACTCCCTCCAAAGATTTTCTATGGGGTTGAGATCTGGAGACTGGCTAGGCCACTCCAGGACCTTGAAATGCTTCTTACGAAGCCACTCCTTTGTTGCCCGGGCGGTGTGTTTGGGATCATTGTCATGCTGAAAGACCCAGCCATGTTTCATCTTCAATGCCCTTGCTGATGGAAGTAGGTTTGCACTCAAAATCTCACGATACATGGCCCAATTCATGTATTGTGAGGGCATACAGCTCGTGGAGGGCATACAGCCACGAGGAAGCTGTATGCCCTGAAGTGGAAGCTTTTCACTTCATGGTGCGGACAACGGCTGCAAGACCCTGTTAACTGCCCGATTGGTACAGTTCTTGAGTTCTTGCAGGATCGTTTTTCCGTGGGGTTAGCTCCCTCCACCCTGAAGGTGTATGTGGCGGCCTTGAGTGCTTACCACGCCTTTCTAGATGGTCAATCTATTGGGAAACAACCCCTTGTAATTCGCTTCCTTTGTGGCGCACTGAGGCTGAGGCCTGTGCACCACACTAAGGTGCCTACTTGGGACCTGGCGGTGGTTCTGGAGGGCCTCTGCGGAGCTCCCTTCAAACCCATTGAGGAGGTTCCAGTCAAGTTCCTGACACTTAAGACTGTGTTCCTCCTCGCCGTCTCCTCCCTCAAGCGGGTTGGAGACCTTCAGGCACTCGCGGTGTCAGGACGTCTCTCCACCCCAGGCCGGGGTACATCCCTAAGGTTCCTACCGCTACGCCAGGTCCCGTGGTGCTTCAGGCCATTTGTCCTCCCCCATTTCGGGAAGCGGGTCAGGAGCGACTCAATCTGCTGTGTCCAGTTCAAGCACTGGACACATACGTCCACAGAGCTGCCCCGTGGCGTAATGCAGATCAGCTCCTTGTGTGCTTTGGTGGGCCGAAGAAGGGCTCTCCGGCCACCAAGCAGACCATAAGCAGGTGGGTGGTCGAGGCCATCTCACTCGCTTATGAGTCCTCGGGCCTCCCTTCTCCTCTGGGGGTCTGGGCACATTCGACCCGGAGTATGGCGGCCTCTAAAGCCCTTCACTTAGGCTTGGCCCTCAGCGACATCTGTGATGCGGCGGGCTGGTCCTCTCCACACACATTTGTGCACTTTTATAACCTGGACCTCCCAACTACTCCAGGTTCTCGAGTTCTCTCATCCTGATGTGCGCACACACACACAGGCAGGGGGCTCACTCGTATGGCACAGTGGGTATTCTCGTTCCCAAAGCGTTTCGACACAGCTCGAAGTGAACTGACGGGGAACGTCCCAGGTTACGTATGTAACCATGGTTCCCCTAAGGGAACGAGACGCTGCGTCTACTTGCCATACTCCCTGCACCCCATGCACGCACTTGCTTCACGTCAAGCTAAAGTGAGCATGCTGCCAGTGCGCTCTTATGCTTACTGATCGATACGTCATCTCGCTCATGACGTCGCGCTCCTCTATTGGCTGGTTCTACACACACTTCACGCGTGCATGGGGTGCAGGGAGTATGGCAAGTAGACGCAGCGTCTCGTTCCCTTAGGGGAACCATGGTTACATACGTAACCTGGGACGTTCCCCGTCAGTTCACTTCGAGCTGTGTCGAAACGCTTTGGGAACGAGAATACCCACTGTGCCATACGAGTGAGCCCCCTGCCTGTGTGTGTGTGTGTGCGCACATCAGGATGAGAGAACTCGAGAACCTGGAGAAGCGACTTTTTCACCGAGAAGGAAACAAGCACAGCGCGCTAAGCGTAAGTGTTTGCGTAATACTTAATTCCATTTAGAGTTGTGTACTTTGCAAGTTGCTGCTAGAACTTTTCTTTTTCGTTTCGTACATTTTAGTAACTATTATCGTGGTGTAATTTGAAATTGTAGTTTTGATAGCACTTATTAAAATTAGACTAGTAAGCCGTCGGCGAAACCAAGCTGTTGTTATTGTTATTGCTGCCTTCCTGCAAGCACTTAAGTGTCTCGGTTTAGTTTCTATTTGAGCCATTTGCCTTGCTTTCGGGTGAATTAAGCAGTAGGCGTGACGGCGACTGAGTATTATTTAAGCCGTTTACTCAGTGTCATTCGTGGAGAAGCGACTTTTTCACCGAGAAGGAAACAAGCACAGCGCGCTAAGCGTAAGTGTTTGCGTAATACTTTATTCCATTTAGAGTTGTGTACTTTGCAAGTTGCTGCTAGAACTTTTCTTTTTTGTTTCGTACATTTTAGTAACTATTATCGTGGTGTAATTTGAAATTGTAGTTTTGATAGCACTTATTAAAATTAGACTAGTAAGCCGTCGGCGAAACCAAGCTGTTGTTATTGTTATTGCTGCCTTCCTGCAAGCACTTAAGTGTCTCGGTTTAGTTTCTATTTGAGCCATTTGCCTTGCTTTCGGGTGAATTAAGCAGTAGGAGTAACGGCTTTTTCCCCCTAATTATCGTTCGATTGAGTATTTATTTGACATCTGAAAGCTGACGCGGAAGCGTCAGCGGAAGCGTTCAGCCCTCGCGTTCAGCCTCCTCGCGTGAAGACCGACGAAAGTAAAGACCTGCGACTTTTCCTGCGCGACTTAACCGAGCAACGAAACCGACAACGCACACAGGTACTTCTTTCATTTTCTCTCTCCTCTCCTTTGCCTGCCAATTCTATCATGTGTTTTCAATATATTTCGGTTGTCACTCAACCACGCACTAACTCCTCACGCAAACGGCATCGCAATCTTGCTAACCTACGTCCTATCGCTACATCCTCTACTCCACCTCTTGCTTTTTCTGTTGGCCTCTGGAACTGTCAGTCCACAGTTAACAAAGCAGACTTCATTTCTGCTTATTCCATACAATCTGATCTTAGCATCTTGGGCTTGACTGAGACCTGGATTCGTCCAGAAGACTCAGCAACCCCCGCTGCTCTCTCTAAGAATTTTACTTTTTCTCACACTCCGCGTCAGACTGGGCGGGGTGGAGGAACTGGTCTGCTCATTTCTGACAAGTGGAAATACACAACACATTCACCCATATGCAATCATAGCTCATTTGAATGTCATGCAATAACACTCACAGCTCCTGTAAAACTCCAGGTTGTGGTCATTTACCGCCCTCCAGGCCAAATTCTAAACACCTTTCTAGAAGAATTGGATGGACTGCTATCCTCTTTTCCAGAAGATGGCAGTCCACTTTTGGTCTTTGGTGATTTTAACATTCATCCTAACAAGCCTTATGCTACAGATTTCCATTCACTTCTTGCCTCATTTGATCTCAAACGCCTTACCACTACGAGCACTCACAAATCTGGCAACCAACTTGACTTAATTTACACTCGCAATTGTATCGCTGACAACATCCTGGTCAAACCCCTACACGTCTCTGACCATTTCCTTATTACATTTAATATTCATCTTTCAACCTATGCATCACCAACCCCTCTACCGGTTACTTTCAGACGAAACCTACGCTCCCTCTCACCCTCACACTTTTCCTCTGTACTTTCCTCCTCTCTTCCCTCACCTACCCATTTCTCATCTCTGGATGTGGATGCAGCCACTGACACCTTATGCAACACCTTAAAGTCTTGTCTCGACGATATCTGTCCTCTTTCCACCAGGCCAGCACGGGCTACCCCCTCTAACCCCTGGCTGACTGATGTTCTTCGTGAACATTGGTCCAAACTCAGGCAAGCAGAAAGAAAATGGCGCAAATCTAAACACCCGTCTGACCTGAGTATGTACCAATCGTTGCTTTCTGCTTTTTCTACTCAACTCCACACTGCCAAATCCTCATATTATCATAACAAGATCAATAGTGCTTCTGACATGCGCAATCTCTTCAAAACATTTAACTCTCTCCTCTGTCCCCCTCCACCACCACCCACCACTACACTAACAGCTAATGATTTCGCACAATTCTTCACAGACAAAACTCGAACAATCAGCAAACAATTCTTAGCCCCTCATACACATGACTTACAACCCACCACACCCACTTCGAACACTCTCACTTTCTCCTTCTGTCCCCTCACTGAGACAGAAGTATCAAAACTTCTCCTCTCCAGCCACCCTACAACATGCCCACTTGATCCCATCCCCTCACACATTCTTCAAGCAATCTCTCCTACTGTCTTACCAGCACTCACACACATCATAAATACATCACTCCTCACAGGCACTTTTCCAACTTCTTTTAAGCAGGCTCGGGTAACCCCACTGCTTAAGAAACCAACACTGAACACCTCACTTCTTGACAGCTACAGACCGGTCTCTCTGCTTCCATTCATAGCAAAAACCCTCGAACGAGTTGTTTTCAACCAGGTATCATTGTTCTTTTCACAGAACAACTTACTGGATCCTAACCAGTCAGGTTTCAAGAGGGGCCACTCAACTGAGACTGCGCTACTGTCAGTTACTGAAGCCTTGCGGACAGCAAAGCTGATTCTAAATCATCAGTTCTAATTCTGCTTGATTTATCCGCTGCTTTTGACACCGTCAACCATCAGATCCTCCTGTCCACCCTCTCATCGCTGGGCATCACAGGAACTCCGCTTCGCTGGTTTGAGTCCTATCTCACCGGTAGGTCATTCACGGTAACCTGGGGAGGAGAGGTATCCAAAACACATCAACTGATCACTGGGGTTCCTCAGGGATCAGTTCTTGGTCCTCTCCTCTTCTCCATATACACAACATCACTGGGTCCCATCATAGAGTCACATGGCTTCTCCTACCATTGCTATGCTGACGACACACAACTCCATCTTTCATTTCAACCAGATGATCCAACAGTACCTGCACGGATCTCAGGCTGCTTGGCGGACATCTCAACGTGGATGAAAGAACATCACCTCCAGCTTAACTTGGCAAAAACTGAGCTTCTTGTTTTTCCTTGCACTCCAAACTTACAGCATGGGTTCACCATCCAGCTGGGCTCTTCCACAATCACTTCTTCGAACTCAATCAGGAATCTGGGTGTCATCTTTGATGACCAGCTGTCTTTCAAAGATCATATTGCAAAGACTACTCGATCTTGCAGGTTTGCTTTGCACAACATCAGAAAGATCAGGCCCTTTCTAACAGTGCAGGCTACACAACTTCTTGTCCAGGCCCTTGTCATCTCCAGACTGGACTACTGCAATGCTCTTTTGACTGGTCTTCCATCATGCACAATCAAACCTCTACAAATGATTCAGAATGCAGCAGCACGGCTGGTCTTCAACGAGCCCAAAAGAGCCCATGTTACACCTCTCTTTATCTCCTTGCACTGGCTCCCAATTGCGGCTCGTATCAAGTTCAAGACTCTGATGCTTGCATATAGGACAACCACAGCTACTGCACCTGCTTATCTGCACTCGCTATTGCAAATCTACACCCCCTCCAGAACTCTGAGATCTGCTAGTGAGCGACGCCTTGTGGTACCATCACAGAGAGGTGCTAAATCACTATCCAGAACATTCTCTTTTACTGTTCCTGGCTGGTGGAACGATCTTCCTACCCCTATCCGGAATGCTGATTCCCTGACAAGCTTCAAGCGACAGCTTAAAACTCATCTCTTTCAACTCTATTTGCTGTTACCATAAAAAAAAATAAAAAAAATTAATCTCTTTATTCCTTCCCTTTCTAGCTTGTACTTGTCTGAAGCACCACTTGAAATCTGGTATTATAGCACTGCCTGTGTCTGTTTGTCTCCTTAAGAAGAATCGCTCTATGTTCTCCCAACTGTATGTCGCTTTGGACAAAAGCGTCTGCCAAATGCCTAAATGTAAATGAATGTAAATGTACTTCAGTACGGTGTGTTTGGGATCATTGTCATGCTGAAAGACCCAGCCACGTTTCATCTTCAATGCCCTTGCTGATGGAAGGAGGTTTGCACTCAAAATCTCACGATACATGGCCCCATTCATTCTTTCGTTTACACGGATCAGTCGTCCTGGTCCCTTTGCAGAAAAACAGCCCCATTGACTCTAAGAGACTAAACGCACCCTCACATACACGCACACACACAATTTACTGTATTGGGTTGTGCACTATTTGATTAAATTTATATACACCTGGTTTCAATTTACACGCTGTCAGTCTGTTTCATTACGTTCCTCCATTCATACATTTATTCATGTGAGATAGAACGTCTCCCTATTTTAACTGTGTAAATCCTCGCTTTGCGTAGGATCGTTACAGATTCACAGTAGGTATGGTATTCTTTGGATGCAACTCAGCACTTTGGTCCCAGCTCTTTGCAGGTCATTCACTAGGTCCCCCCCGTGTGGTTCTGGGATTTTTGCTTACAGTTCTTGTGATCATTTTGACCCCACGGGGGGAGATCTTGCGTGGAGCCCCAGATTGAGGGAGATTATCAGTGGTCTTGTATGTCTTCCATTTTCTAATAATTGCTCCCACAGTTGATTTCTTCATACCAAGCTGCTTACCTATTGCAGATTCAGTCTTCCCAGCCTGGTGCAGGTCTACAATTTTGTTTCTGGTGTCCTTTGACAGCTCTTTGGTCTTGGCCATAGTGGAGTTTGGAGTGTGACTGTTTGAGGTTGTGGACACCACACCACCTACAAGAAATAACCCAAATAGAAGTAGCAAATATCATCGGTGGCTTAAAAATCTTAAAGCCGTGGATATCTATGGCCTTGAATTCTAATTTTTTAAAAAGGCACAAAAAGACTTTTGTACAGTCCATTACATACTTGATTAATCAGTCCTTAAGACAATCTATTGTGCCATCAGCATGGAAGATGGCCCTGGTTACACACATTTTTAACCCTCTGGGGCCTGAGGGTATTTTGGGGCCACCTTTGAACCCATTAATTAAATCAGGTGAAAGATCATACATGGCCAATTATCAGCCAATCAGTATTTTGCCTGTTGTTTCTAAAATAGTCGAAAACTGGGTGGTTAAATTACTGATTCCACATCTTAAAAAAAGCAATAATTCATGTCACCCTATGCAATTTGGTTTCAGGGCCCATCACTCAATAGCTAATTGTTTGTTCTTGGAAAAGGTTAAAGGTTACTTAGATAAGAGTTCTTATGTTGGTGCTGTCTTTTTAAATTCAAAGCGAGCTTTTGATACTGTTAATCATGAAGTTATTTTATCTAAATTAACATATTTAATTTTTTTCTGAACAAGCTGGATAAACTGGATAAAATCATATTTGCCCAGTAGAAAGCAGTGTGTTTGTATTAATGATTCAAAGTCCCAGTTCTGTGAATGTCCAGTAGGGATCCCCCAAGGCTCCATACTTGGTCCAACCTTGTTTACATTGTATATAAATGATCTGTCAGAAGAATTTAACATGTGGATGTCCAGATGTATGCAGATGATGCTGTAATCTTTACATGTGCTAAGAACTATCAAGAAATAGCACACACACTTACATCAATGGCTCACATTGATGACTGGTTTACTAAGTCATGTCTCTACCTAAATACCAAAAAAAAAACAGTCTGTATGGCGTTTACCAAACAAAATATGTGATGAGATCTGGGAAAACCCAACACATGGTAAAATCTTGCCTTTTTAAGGATGGGTAATAATAATGTATCTTGTATTTGTAGTATACATAGAAACGTCTTAGGTTACGTATGTAACCCTGGTTCCCCAAAGGGAACGAGACGCTGCGTCGAAACGCTATGGGAACGCCCTCGGCGGGACACCGTACTGAAGTGTGTGTAGAATCAGCCCAACGCAGTGCCACGTCATGAGCGGGATGACGTAGATGACCAGGAAGCATAAAAAGCACCGGCAACACGCTCATTCAGCTTGCGATGAAGCGAGCGCGTGCAGGGGGCGCAAGGAGTATGGCACGTAGACGCAGCGTCTCGTTCCCTTCGGGGAACCAGGGTTACATACGTAACCTAAGACGTTCCCCTTCAGTTCACTTCGAGCTGCGTCGAAACGCTATGGGAACGAGAATACCCACTGCGCCATGCGAGCAAGACCCCCTGCTTGTGGTGTGCACATCAGGAGGAGAGTACTCGCGAACCTGGAGTCGAAGGGAGGTCCAGGTTATAAAAGCGTACAAATGTATGCGGAGAGGACCAGCCCGCCGCATCACAAATGTCGCTGATGGCCAAGCCCAAAGAAAGGGCTTTAGAGGCCGCCATACCCCGGGTCGAATGTGCTCGGACCCCCAAAGGGGATGCGAGGCCCGAGGACTCATAAGCAAGTGAGATGGCCTCGACCACCCATCTGCTTATGGTCTGCTTGGTAGCCGGGGAACCCTTCCTCGGCCCACCGAAGCACACAAGGAGCTGATCTGACTTACGCCACTGGGCAGTTCTATGGACGTATGTGTCCAGTGCTCGAACTGGACACAGCAGATTCAACCGCTCCTGACCCGCTTCCTGGAAGGGGGGAGGACAAAAGGCCTGCAGCACCACGGGACCTGGCGTCGCGGTGGGAACTTTAGGAACATACCCAGGCTTGGGGTAAATAAACGGCTTAACCATGCCTGGAGCGAACTCCAGGCAGGACACCGCGAGAGCTTGAAGGTCTCCCACCCTCTTGAGGGAGGAGACGGCGAGGAGGAAAACAGTCTTAAGGGTTAAGAACTTGACTGGAACCTCCTCAAGGGGTTCGAAGGGTGCTCCGCAGAGGCCCTCCAGAACCACCGCCAAGTCCCAAGAAGGCACCTTAGTGCGGTGCACAGGCCTCAGCCTCAATGCGCCACGTAAGAAGCGAACCACCAGAGGATGTCTCCCAATAGACTGACCACCCAGAAAGGCGTGGTAAGCACTCAAGGCCGCCACGTACACCTTCAGGGTGGAGGGAGCCAACCCCGCGGAGAAACGGTCCTGCAGGAACTCAAGAACTGTACCAATCGGGCAGTCTACAGGGTTCTGCAGCCGCTGTCCGCACCATGAAGTGAAGAGCTTCCACTTCAGGGCATACAGCTTCCTAGTGGCGGGAGCTCTGGACTGGAGTATGGTCTCAACAACCTCGGTTGAAAGACCCGAAGCTATGAGGTGTGCCCCCTCAGAGGCCACGCCCACAGTTTCCACAACTCCGGGCGAGGGTGCAAGATGGTACCTCCCGCTTGCGAGAGGAGGTCCCTCCTGAGCGGAATCTCGAACGGAGAGCCGTCCAGAAGGGCCACCAGGCCCGAGAACCATACTCGGGCCGGCCAAAACGGGGCTACTAAGAGAAGACTGACCCCGTCCTGACACACTCTCTCCAGAACTCCCGGAAGCAGAGCAATCGGGGGAAAGGCATACAGACGCAGCCTCGGCCATGTCT
This sequence comes from Cirrhinus molitorella, assembly GCA_033026305.1. NCBI lineage: Eukaryota > Metazoa > Chordata > Actinopteri > Cypriniformes > Cyprinidae > Cirrhinus > Cirrhinus molitorella. The sequence goes on from CM065141.1 coordinate 23,449,511, forward strand.
GTACCATGGCATCCAACCCCAACGGAGCTGGATGCGTGAGGGAGAACCAGAGCGGGCAATGCGTCGTCTGTTGTGACGCGAATAGATCTACTTCCACCTGGCCGAACTCCTTCCATAGGAGCTCCACCGATTGTGGGTGGAGTCTCCACTCCCCGGGCCTCAGCCCCTGCCTCAACAGGATGTCTGCTCCCTGATTGAGGTGCCCAGGGATAAACATCGCTCTCAGGGAGAGGAGTTTGCCCTGGGCCCAGAGGAGGATCCGACACGCCAGCTTGTAAAGGGGGCGTGACCGAAGACCCCCCTGCCGGTTGATATAGGCGACTACCGCTGTGTTGTCTGTACGAACAAGCACGTGGTGCCCCCTGAGGTCTGAGAGGAAATGTTTCAGGCCACGAAACACCGCCAGCATCTCCAGGCAATTGATGTGCCACATGAGATGATGGCCTTCCCACAGACCCTGGGCAGAGCGGCCACTCATGACCGCCCCCCAACCCGTGAGGGAGGCATCCGTCGTTAGCGTTACACGACGACAAGGAGCCCCCAACACCGGGCCTTGAGACAGAAACCGAAGGTCTTTCCACATGTCCAAGGCACGAAAGCATCGCCGCGTGACCTTGATCATACGAAGTGGATTTCCCCTCGGGGAAAACCCTTTGGTTCTGAGCCACCACTGTAGAGGTCTCATGTACAGCAGGCCAAAAGTCACCATGTTGGACGCAGCTGCCATCAGACCTAACAGTCTTTCAAACTGTTTTATAGTGAGTGACTGGCCTTCTCTCACTGCCCTGACTGTAGTGAGGATCGACCCGATACGAGCAGGAGACAGACGTGCCTGCATCGTCGTCGAATCCCACACCACGCCCAGATAAGTGGTCCTCTGTAATGAAGAAAGTAAACTTTTTTTGGCGTTCAGTCTTAACCCCAGCTGTTTCATGTGGGCAAGAACGACATCTCGATGCCGAATCGCCTCCTGCTGTGACTGGGCTAGGATGAGCCAGTCGTCTATATAATTGAGTATGCGGATGCCCTGAAGCCGCAGAGGGGCCAAAGCCGCATCCACACACTTGGTGAAAGTGCGGGGTGAGAGTGAGAGACCGAACGGAAGAACCCGATACTGGTAAGCTTCGCCCCCGAAAGCAAACCTCAGGAACTTCCTGTGTTCGGGAAGGATGGAGATATGGAAGTATGCATCTTTCAGATCTATGGTAACAAACCAGTCCTCGGACCTGATTTGAGTCACGATCTGAGCTATAGTGAGCATCTTGAACCGAAACCGTTTGATGGCGCGGTTCAAAAGACGCAGATCTATAATGGGACGCAACCCCCCATCCTTCTTTGGAACAATGAAGTAACGGCTGTAGAACCCGGACTCTCTCGAGAGAGAGGAGGAACCACCTCGATGGCTCCTTTCCTCAGGAGAGCGTCTACTTCTTGCTCCATCACCAGAGTCTGCTGAGGGCCCACCAAAGTGGGACGGACCCCCGCAAAGCGAGGTGCACGAGACCCGAACTGGATTTTGTAACCTCTTTCTACAGTCTGCAGAACCCACTGTGAGACATTCGGCAGAAGCCTCCACGCTGCCAGATAATCTACTAAGGGAACCAGCCTCTCGAGGCTGGCCTCTGGTGAGCTGCTTGGGGCTGGCAACCTCTAGGGGGAGCGACCTGACCCGTGCCGTACCGAATCCGGGCAGCAACTGGAGAAATCGCTCGCCGGAGCTCACTGAACCCTGAAGCACCGCTTTCCTGGGTGGCAGAGTTATCAGCGAGCCCCCTTGAGGGTGCTGAGGAAGATGAGACACCTCTTGATGGAACATGTGTCTCACTTCCCCAGCGGGGGCTACCCTCATGCTCCTGACACTCATGTCAGGAGCGCTTAGGCTGGGACCTCTTCGCCTGAAGGACGGTCCGCAGATCCGCCCTTGGGCGAGAGGCCCCAGACCGCCTAGAGCGCCGCCCCGACCCCTGATCTTTTTTAGGCGGGGTACGAGAGGCGACGCTCTGTCTCTGGCTTTGCCGGTATGAGGAGCCGGACGGCTGGGGCTGCTCCCACTCAGCAGCCCCAAGGACCTGGCGGCGAGGGAGGAAGCGCTGGAACGCCGCCGCTTGCTTCTTCGCCTCCTGAAACCTATCGACGACAGAATTCACTGCGTCGCCGAAAAGGCCAGAAGGCGAGAGCGGGGCATCCAGGAGGAAGAATCTGTCCTTGTCATTGTCACCCCTCCTCTCATCCAGGTCCTTCAGCAGATCAGCCTGGTACGCCTGCAACACCGCCATAGTGTGCAGACAGCCACCAGCCTGACCTGCTGCCGTGTAAGCCTTCCCTACCAAGGCCGAAGTTCTTTTAAGAGCCTTGAAGGGAAGCTGGGGGGCCTTCAGGGACGATGCCGAAGACGGGGAGAGATAGCTAGCCAGCGTCCGCTCCACCGTGGGCACCGCCCCATAACCCTTCTCACTCAGCCCCACCACATTAGAGTATGTGGATACCGTGGGGCTAAATATGCGGGAGGAGAAGGGTTTCCCCCACGATCTCGACACCTCAGTGTGGAGATCGGGGAAAAAAGGAAGGCCCCTCCGCGAAGGTTGCGACTGGGTACGCAGAAAACGTTCGTCCAGCTTACTTTTGGGGCGAACGTCTTGCTGCTCGGTGGGCCAGTCGATGTTTAACTTAGCCACCGCCCGAGTCACAACCTCCACCAGCTCCTCATACGCGAGGGACTGTGGGGGCGAGTCCACAGTCTCCTCGGTGTCGACGCTCATCACCTCAACCTCCTCAGAGGAAGAGAGATGAAGCGTCGAGCTCTCTCCCTTGGGGGAAGAAACCGTAACGCGGGCTTCTGCACCTCGAGAGGGAGCATTAGATCTAGCAGATGAGGCATGAGAAAGGGAAGAACCCGTCTCATAGCCCTCTGCTAGATCTACCTGCGATCCCCATGACAGTAGCCGCCGCTGGGCCTCAGCCACAGCGGGACCGCTGCCAGCGGGATCGCGGGGCTGTCCAGACTCGTCAAAGACAGCCAAACGAGAGCGAAGCACGCGCAGTGGCAACAGCTCACAGTCATAGCAGTCAGCCTTTTCGAGGGCTGACTGTGCGTGCTCCGCTCTCAAACAAACAACACAAAGATCGTGCGTATCCCCCGGCGAGATAAACCGAGTACACGGGGGAATGCACGATCTAAAATGCTGCTCGCTCGCCCCTTTCTTCCCCTTTGATTTAGGCATTTCTAGGTTTGATTTTTTTGAATTCAAACACACACACACACACACACCACAAACGCGCCAGCTGAAGAGCAAAAGCTGAATGAGCGTGTTGCCGGCGCTTTTTATGCTTCCTGGTCATCTACGTCATCCCGCTCATGACGTGGCACTGCGTTGGGCTGATTCTACACACACTTCAGTACGGTGTCCCGCCGAGGGCGTTCCCATAGCGTTTCGACGCAGCTCGAAGTGAACTGAAGGGGAACACAAGCACAGCACAACTGTTTACGCACTGTTTATATAACAGACTGTCATCAGACTCCTCCTCTTTAGTAACACCTTCATCCGATCCTTCATCTCCGGATGTGAAATAGTCCATTATAACAACGTTTAGGGCACTGACATCTCCAGGTTTGAGCAGAATGAGGCAGGTTACATTGAGTGAGCTGATACAGCTGAGAGATACTGCAGCTCATCAGAGGATGAGAAACAACACAATGACACACACATTTCAGCATTTATTTACTATTTCTTTATATGATATACTTGAGAAGCATCAGGCAGAGAGGCAAACAATATTCAAGGTCTGTGCAAGATCAGAATGAAAAGGTTACAATGTCCAGAGTCATAAAACCAAGACAGTAATCCAAAATATGCTCAGAAAAGCAGTGTGGATCAAACACTACTTTGCACTGAATGAACAAACAGTCAGGAGTTAAATTTAGTTTGAGAACAATCAGAGTTCAGGTGAGTGAGATCTCTGGTGATGATGGAGCTGAGAAGTAGCAGAGAGTGTGTCAATGCCAAGGAAATATAATCATATTGTATTTAACTTACTAAATCTCACTGTAGGTAAAATAATAAATGAAGATGATGTTTTGGTGCTTGTTCATGCAAAACATGCTGCCACAATGATACCAGTAACAGTTTTCCAATGTTCTCCTTTTCTTAAAATTTTTGTGATGTCTGGATTCAACTGGAGCTCAGAAGTATTCATAGATTTTATAGGGAATTTGAAAAGAATAACTGTTCTGTGGCTGATCACTGAATCAGTTTGTGGTTCATAGAATGAGCCGTATAACAACCCAAATGGTGTCTTGATCAATTAAAACTTTGTCTGGGCTTGGGGTGTTACTAAGTTCTCCTACCAGTACATAAATCAACATGCTATCTTATCAGTCACAGGATCTAAATTTCCCCACTCCTGCAGAGTAAAATTTGGACATGATTTTTATAACAAGAATATAATACATTTTACAAACGTTAACAGCATGAATTGTTAAACTCATACATACCAAAAATCCACAATGTCTCTACTAATGATCTTCCTTATGTGTTGATCAACATGTGACATGTCTTTGACCATTAATCTTGGTTACTTGCCCCAAATCTGACAATCTCCATCCTGCATTGGGCCTATCAAAAAGTGTGTGCGGGGGGGATTTCAACACTTCTAATCAAATCATCTGAATTGTCTGATTCGCTCTGATATCCTACAGCAATCTGAACTAAAAATTTTGAATTTCATCTACAAATCTAATTCTTCCACATGTCTACTTGACCCCATACCAACTCACCTGGTAAAAGCATATAACTCATAATGTTAAATGTTAAAATAGCTGCTATAACCCCAGTTCTTAAGAAACCTGGTGCAGACCCTAACAATCTAGATAATCAGAATCAGAATCAGAAAGAGCTTTATTGCCAAGTATGCTTGCGCATACAAGGAATTTTTTTTTGTGACATTAGCTTCCAGGGTAAATAGACAACAACACAGACAATAAAAAAATAAAATAAAATAAAAATAAATAAAGGTAAATTTATTTAAATATATAAAATATACATATTTATTTAGTATATAAAATATACATATGTAAATATAAATATAAATATAAATAGACACAAAAAAATATTTATATAGAAAAATGAATTAAGAAATAAGTGGCATATACAGTTGTGCTGTTGATGCTTGATGAAAGTTATTGCACATATTTTTATTGCACAACGGGGTGAACATTTAGCTGTTCATAAGTCGGATTGCCTGGGGGAAAAAACTGTTCTTGTGCCAGGTTGTCCTGGTGTTAGGGGCTCTGTAACGTCGGCCAGATGGCAAAGGTTCAAAGAGTGAACCAGACAGTTATTGATGTGCACAGAACAGACTCGATGACAGCTGAGTAGAACTGCTTTAACAACTCCTGTGGTAGGTTGAACTTCTTCAGCTGGCTAAGGAAGTACAATCTTTGTTGGGCCTTTTTTACAATGGAGTCAATGTGAGTGCCCCACTTCATGTCCTGGGAGATGAAAGATCCCAGGAACTTAAATGTCTCCACTGTAGCCACAGTGCTGTCCATGATGGTGAGTGGGGAAAGTGCAGGGGGGTTCCTCCTGAAGTCCACTATCATCTCTACTGTTTTGAGCGTGTTGAGCTCCAGGTTGTTATGACTGCACCAGACAGCTAGCTCTTTTACCTCCTGTCTGTAAGCAGACTCATCACCGTCCTGAATGAGGCCGATAAGTGTGGTGTCATCCGCAAACTTCAGGAGCTTGACAGAGGAGTCTTTAGAGGTGCAGTCATTGGTGTAGAGGGAGAAGAGCAGTGGGGAGAGAACACAACCCTGAGGGGCACCGGTGCTGATAGTGCGACTGCTGGACATGAATTTCCCCATTTTCACCTGCTGTTGCCTATCTGTCAGAAAGCTGTTGATCCATTGACAGAGAGGGCTGGGAACAGAAAGCTGGAGCAGTTTGGTTTGGAGGTGTGTAGGAATAATGGTATTGAAGGCTGAACTGAAGTCCACAAACAGGATCCTCACGTAAGACCGTGGCCTGTCCAGATGTTGCAGAATGAAGTGCAATGCCATGTTTACAGCATCATCCACAGATCTGTTTGCTCGGTAAGCAAACTGCAGGGGGTCCAGTAAGGGTCCAGTAATGTCCTTCAGATAGGCCAGAACCAGTTTCTCAAACGACTTCATGACGACAGACGTTAGCGCCACAAGTCTGTAGTCGTTAAGTCCTGTTATCTTGGGTTTCTTGGGAATGGGGATGATGGTGGAGCGCTTGAAGCAGGCAGGGACTTCACACAATGCAAGAGATTTGTTGAAAATTTGTGAGAAAATGGGGGCCAGCTCATCAGCACAGGTTTTCAGACAGACTGGTGACACACCGTCTGGACCTGATGCCTTTTTTCTTTTGTTTTTTCTGAAGACCTGGCACACGTCGTTTTCAGTTAATTGTAAGGCAGGAGGGGGGGAGAGGGGGGTTGCTGGAGGTGTTGATGGTTGTGAGAAGAGATCGTCTGAGCAAGTGTGGGGGCTTTCAAATCTACAATAAAACTCATTCAGGTCTTCAGAAAGTCGTTGATTCGCCTCAGTGTTTGGGGATGGTGTCTTGTAATTTGTGATGGCTTTCAGACCGGTCCACACTGAAGATGGGTCGTTAGAAATTAACTGATCTTCTAACCTTTTTGCATAGGTCCTTTTAGCCACTCTAATCTCCTTATTCAGTGTGTTCCTGGCCTGATTGTACACAGCTCTATCCCCTTTCCTGTAGGCATCCTCTTTGGCCTGACGAAGATGTCTGAGTTTTGCTGTAAACCATGGCTTATCATTGCTGAATGTTAGATAAGTTCTGGTAGGAATGCATATATCCTCACAGAAACTGATGTATGAAGTAACAGTCTCTGTGAGCTCGTCCAGGTCTGTGGCAGCAGCTTCGAAAATACTCCAATCAGTCAATCCAAAACAGGCTTGTAAGGCCTGCTCTGTTTCGGTGGTCCATCTCTTCACAGTCTTTACTACAGGTTTAGCAGATTTAAGTTTTTGCCTGTAGGTTGGAATAAGGTGAACCACGCAGTGATCAGAGAGCCCCAAAGCCACCCGCGCGACATAATTTCCATCCCATTTTAAATCTTCCTTTAATTTCTAAAATTCTTGAAAAAGCAGTTGCAGCACAGGTTCAAGCTCACCTTAGTAATAATAACTTATGAGTGTTTTCAATCAGGATTTCATTCCAAGCATAGTACGGAACCGCCTTGGTGAGAGTAACTAATGACCTTCTAATGGCTTCTGATGGTGGGTTTTTATCTATTCTTGTTCTGCTTGATTTGAGTGCAGCTTTTGACACCATTTCACACACTGTTTTGTTGAACCGTTTATCAGCTGTTGGTATCTCTGGTACTCCTCTCACCTGGTTTACTTCTTATCTTACTAACTGTACACAGTTTGTACAACTAAAAAGTTTTTATTCCCAACATTTTTCTGTTAACTACAGCGTTCCTCAAGGTCCTGTCCTAGATCCTCTATTGTTCCTAATCTTCCTAACCTTCTTCTCCCACTTGGTAATATCTTTTCTAAATTTGGTATTAAATTTCACTGTTATGTTGATGATACACAACTATGTATCTACTAAGTCTGAATCCATTCTTTCACCCGTCTGTCTTATTAACTGTTTTCATGAAATAAAAACTTGGTTCTCTGCTAATTTTCTTAACCTTAATGGCAGTAAGACTGAAGTACTCCTTATAGGCACTAACTCTAGTCTCTCTAGGTCCTGCAGTTTTTCTTTATCTATTGATGGTTCCTCCGTTTCTCCTTCTTGCCAAGTTAGGAACTTAGGGGTCGTCTTTAACAGCAACCTCTTTCATTTGAAGCTCACATTAACAGTATAACCTGGTCTTGTTACTTTCATCTTCCTAATATTGCTCACCTTTGTTCATCTCTTACCTCGCACAGTACAGCCATTCTTGTTTACTCACTTGTCACTTTGACTACTGTCATTTTCTCTTATTTGGTTTACCTTACAAACTTCTCCATAAACTTCAGCTTATTCAGAATTCTGCTGCTCGTATCATAACCCGGATTCCATCTATCCAACACATTATCCATCTCTTCAACAGCTTCATTGGCTTCCTATCAAATTTCGCATTGAATTTAAAATTCTTCTTCTCACATATAAAACCCTCCATAACCTTGCTCCACTTCACCTCTCAGATCTCATTCAGCCTTACACACCTTCTCGAATACTTCGTTCTTGTTTACTGGGTCTCCTTTATACACTCATGGCTTGTTTAACCACCATGGTTTATAGAGCCTTTAGGTGGGCTGCTCCTTGCCTTTGGAATTCTCTCCCAGCTAACATACGAATTTAGACTTGTTATCTCAATTTAAAGCTAAACTCAAAACTCACTTATTTAGAATATCCTTATCCTACATGATTATTGTCTACACTCACATCTGTTAAATCAGTTTTTTTTTGTTTTGTTTTGTTTTTGTTTTTTTTTTGTTGTTTTTTTTGTCATTTTATTGTTGTCATTTTGCAACTGCTGCTTCTTTTTTATAGTTTATTGATATTTGTTTTATTCATTGTTTCTAATGTACGGTGACCTTGAGTGGTTTAAAAGGCGCCTTAAATAAAATTTGATGTTGTTGTTTTGATTTGAAGGGAAGCCTGTCTTCGTCTCTTGCATCAGTGCAGTTTGTGGAAATCTCTCAACAGTATTTGGCCTTTAGTTTTAAGTAAATCATTTTTTGAGACCTTTGCTACTATATTCATGTCAATATGTTTTTTTATATAATAAATATGAATTTCCTGGTGTTTATCCTTTTTACACCCTTTGGCTTTGAGTATGAATAAAAAATTCTGCATGAAGTGTTAGCGTTCTGTGCATATTAAAAAGTGTGGGGGACAAATTGAGGTTAATGAGACCGGATTGTGGAATTAAGGACACGCAGAGCATAAATACGCAGGGAGAGTAATCAGGAAAAACAGAAACAGGTGTGAGGAACTAATTAACAAACAAGAAAACGTTACAGAAATGTGGTGATTTATTATGTATTATGACTGTGTTCGGTAACACTTTATAATAACGTTCAGTTGTAAGTCATTTACAAGTGATTAGTTAATGATGAAATAATCATTTACAAAACATTCACAAATGATTAATAAGTGATGCGCTAATAATTTGTATATGTTTTGTTAATTAATTTACAAGTCAATTACAAATTAATTTACAAGTAATTAGTTAATTATGAACTCATCATTTACAAAACATAACAATGTGTTTATAAATGATTAATAAGTGATATGTTATAAAGCAAAAAATGCAATTAATCTAAAACTCAGACTTGTGTTCTGGTAATGTAAACCAGTTTTCCCTCCACTGAAGATCACATCAGGTGCGCAGTGCTAAAATACTCCAAATGTGTTACAGAAGACATCTTTACCCTCACCAGTCAGCCCTTACATTGCAGTACACACTACAAAGTATTGAAAACCTGTTGTGTAAACACATGAATAAATCATTTACAAATCTTTCTGCATCCCCTATTCTAAAGTGTAAACAATTCATGACTTGTAAAGGTGTTACACATCATTTGTAGATTTTTCTTACATCACAAATGATCTGGTGTATACAAGGCATTTAAAACACTTTCTGCATTCCCTAATCTAAAGTGTAAACTACTCATTAGTTGTAAATGTTTTATAAACCTGCCGGTTGCAGGTTGTGTGGGTATACACACTGGGGGGAAAGATCTACAAATGATGAGTAAAACATTTACAGCTGATGAATGGTTTACACTTTAGAATAGGGGATGCAGAAAGATTTGTAAATGATTTGTTCATGATGTGATCTTCAGTGGAGGGTAAACATTTCAGTGACAGACATTTCAATTATTTACAACTGATTAGTAATATATTAACTAGTATCTTATTAACAATTTACTAAGGATCTGTTTGATTATTTTATGATATGCTATTTTTAAGACAAACTTTTGACAGATTTGTAAATTGTTAGCATATTACTTAATAATCATTTGTGAACATAGTGATGTTTTGTAAATTATTAATCAACTAATCACTTGTACATGATTTATAACTTAAACGACAAAGCTCTATGCTAAAAACACTAACATATCACTTATTAATCATTTATGAATGCATAGTTATGTTTTGTAAATGATTAGTTCATCATTAACTAATTACTTGCAAATTACTTGTAAACGAATTAACAACACATACATAAATTGTTAGCATATCTCTTATTAATAGTTTATGAATGTTTTGTAAAAGATTATTTCATCATTAACTAATCACTTATAAATGACTTACAACTGAACGTTATTATAAAGTGTTACCCTGTGTTCTGCTTAGATTCACTAACTAATTTTGTGTTATTAGATAAGAATGATTGATATTCATCACACCCATCAGCAGCTGCAGTATCTCTCAGCTGTATCAGTGCAGTCACTGTGACTCTGGCTGACGGAGGTTTTTGTACGACTCTTTATCACTGTGTAAACACATGTTTACTGTTTGGATAGTGGAAACTCTGACAGTAATAATCTCCTGTATCTTCAGTCTGGACTCCACTGATGGTCAGAGTGAAATCACTGCCAGATCCACTGCCACTGAATCTAGATGGAGTTCCAGTGTAACGGCTTGTTGCATCATATATGAGGAGTTTAGGAGCTTCACCACGTTTTTGTAAGTACCAGGCTAAACGACTATTGCTGTACACATTGCTGTTGGTTTTACAGTTTATTCCAAGTACTTGTCCTGGTTGAGCTGCTATTATTGATGGACTCTGAGTTACAGTGTACTGTCCTCTACACTCTGAAAGGAAAAAAAGGTGAAAATTAAAATGTATATTTTACATTTTAAAAGAATTTAAAAAAATAAATAAAAAATAGTTGTACTACAAACCTTGAGTAAACAGTGTGAGTATCCAGATGAAGATGATGATGTTGTTCATTGTTGTTGTTTTGTCTTGTGTGATGATGAAGATTCTGTTCTATTCTGCTCTGCTCTCAGTCATGATGTGTTAAACTCACAGCACTATAAACACTCTTATGCAAAGTGTCTCTCTATGTAAATGCTCTTCATACACAAAACAGGCAGCTGTCAGTCTCAGCAGGAAGATATTTCCACAAAGATCAGCAGCACTGGTGTAAAAGTCAAACATGGGTGTTCTTTCAGACTGGAATCGGAGCTGAAGGTGTTCAGTGAGGAGAGATCAGTGTTCAGAGTAGATCCAGAGTAGATATGAGTTTGACTTTTTGACACTTTATTCTCTGAAATGAGTCAGTTGAGTTGGACTAATGGAGAGATGAGATTTGTTCATATTCATCAGTTCACACTGAGACTCTGAATGTTTGAATAAACTGTATGCTCTGTGATGAGACACAGTGAAAGATTCATTCTGATGTGTGTCCTTCAGTATCTGTGTCACTCACAGCTGTTACTGAATCACTGTTACTGAATTCACAGAGATGGGTAGTATTTTAATTAAATGTATTTAAAATATGCATTTAATTATTTTTGAGTATACTGTAATTTGTATTTAGCTGGACAAAGAAAAACAATAATGTAATTAAATAATTTGAGAGACAGTATTTTGTATTTTGTAAGTATTTTGAAATAAGTAAAGCTAAAGTAAGTAGGTAATTTTATTCTTAGATAATACAATATATTTCTTCACCTGTGTTAATAGTACTACCAACTATATAATCATAACATCCTGTTGGTTCCATAGTCTGAGTCTTAAAGGGATAGTTCACCCAAATATGAAAATTATGTTGTTAATTACTCACCCTCATGTTGTTCCACTCGTGTAAGACCTTCAATCATCTTCAAATATAAATTAAAATGTTTTTTATTAAATCTGAGTTTTTAGTCCCTCTACAGTCAGTCATGCAACTTACACAACTGGGGTCCTGAATGGTATGAAAGACATCAAGTGAGTGCTTTGTTCATGCAAAAAAAAAAAAAAAACATAATTTACTTTTATTTACAAAAATATTATCCAAACACATATGCGGTGAACACTCACTCATGTGCATTGACAGAAGTCTTTTATCACATGAACACAACAAAAATGCACTGTGATGCTCTTGTGAATGCAAATGCAACATTTTCATGAATAAAGTTGTAAATTAAATTTCATTATGCATTTGCGTCACCTTAAGAAAAAATTGAGTTTAAACCATTGGAGTCACATGGAGTTGCTTGGCTGTCTATTGCTGGACAGAAAGCTCTCGTATTTCATCAAAAAGATCCTCATTTGTGTTTGGAAGATGTAAATGGTCTTGAGAGTGAGTAATTAATGACAGAATTTGGGGTGAACTATCTTTTTAATTTGTCTGTGGTTCCAACTTGGGGGGAAAAATAAGAAGAGGTTCTGGTGCTCAGTGCAAAATGAAAAGTACGTACTAAAATTTATACAATCACTTAGTACTCACAGAATGTTATTACAGGACAGAAGAAAAAGCTGTTCTAGAACCGTTCTTGCTAGCTGACTAGTGATGTTAGCCTGCTAGCTAAAGTTAGTTGCTTGTTAGTTGGACAAAATGGATTTTTTTAAAAAGTAAATATTAACATCAAAACTGTAGATGTGTTCTCTATTGATTATAAAACATATTCAGCTATAGATGAAATGAAAATATACATTTATCACCCATGTGAAAAATTAATCTAATAAAACTATAAAATCATATACTATAAAACTATAAAATAAAGCTAAATAAAATTTTCTTTTGCCACCTTTAGCAACAAAATCTGAAAACAAACGCTTCTGATAACTAGAGATCAGTCTTGTTACCAGTGTTGTGGTAGAGTTTTGGTCCACTCTGCCCACTCTTCTTTGCAGAACTGCTGAAAAAATAATAAAATTAAATAAGAATTAAAAAAATGATAATCCATGCTTGATAAGCTTTCTATCTCCATAGGCCTCTTCCTTTGGGGCTGGTGGTGTTGTTCTGGGCCATATCAATGCTCTTGTTTCATTCAAAATTATCATGATTTTTCTAAAACCTCAATTATGAAAAAATGTTTGGACAGTAAATAACAGAAGTTGTCCCAAAAGGGCTAAAATCCATACTATCAACAATCATAGTACTCTTATAAACTGAAACCAAAGCATTCATTTGTGCCCCCTACTGAAAAAAAGCATCTAAAACCAGTATAGGCCTTAGCTGCTTTAAGATGGAAATAGCTGGTTTTAGCTGGTCATTCCAGCTGGTCTCCTAGCCTGACCAGCTAAAAATGTGACCAAAACCCCTCTAAAACCAGCCTGCTGACCAGCTGAAACCAGCCAACCAGCCTAGGCTGGTTTTAGCTGTTTTTTTTTGTTTGTTTGTTTGTTTGTTTGTTTTTGTTGTTTTTCAATGCTTCCAATTAGGAATATATATATAAATTCTATTCAATTCCATTTAACTGGAGGGACAGGGAACTAAAAATATCTATCACTTGCTGGCTCATAAAATGTCAGTATAAACCACTGTAAAAAAAAAAAAAAAAAAAAACGCAATTATATATGGTCCTACAATTATATTTGTGATCATATACAATTATTAGTTCTATACCAGTGTATATAAGTTTGCTATCAGCTCAAGCTGTTGTAAATCCTGCCCACTTCTTTGCATTGTCAGCACATGCTTCAGTGCTCTGAGAGTGTTTATAGTGCTCTGAGTTTAACACTTCATGACTGAGAACAGAACAGAATCTTCTTCATCACACAAGACAAAACAACAACAATGAACAACATCATCTTCATCTGGATCATTGCAGCTTTTATGCAAGGTGGGATATTACCTTTTGATATGAATAATAAGCTGTTGTTGTTTTTTATATACTAATATACTGCTATAAAGGTGATTTTCTGACTGACTTTATGTTCTCTTCTTCAGAATGCAGAGGCATCACTCTGACTCAGCCTGAAGTTAAAACTGTCAGACAGGGTCAAACAGCTACAATAGAGTGCCATATAGATGTAGGAATATATAGTGACTACTTAGCCTGGTATCAGCAGAAACCTGGACAAGCTCCTAAACTCCTCATTTATGATATAAATAGCCGTTATTCTGGAACTCCATCTAGATTCAGTGGCAGTGGAACAGCAAATACTGGGAAAGATTTCACTCTGACCATCAGTGGAGTTCAGACCGAAGATACAGGAGATTATTACTGTCAGAGTTATCACAGTGGTGATGTGTTCACACAGTGATAAAGAGTCGTACAAAAACCTCCGTCAGTCAGTCACAGTGACTGCACTGATACAGCTAAGAGATACTGCAGCGGCTCTACAACACAATCACACACAACACTGATCAACACAAACACACATAATACAATAGCATTACAATCAACATAATTTCTGAAGAGAATGAGTGTTTGTTTGTCAGTGTTTTACAGCTTTTCTCAGTCGATTTAACACTTTTCTCCAGTGTAATGCAATATAATTGCTCTCAAAACAATTAACACAGTCATCTAAACACAAGCTTATCTTAACCAACAGAAGCACTTTCTTTTCTTTTCTTTTTTTTTCAAATAATGCATTCATTAAAAGTGAATATTAACATCAAAACTGTAGATGTGTTCTCTATTGATTATAAAACATATCCAGCTATAGATGCACAAATACACAAATGAAAAATACACATTTATCACCCATGAATCTAATGAAACTATAAAATAGCTCATTACAATCTTTAGCAACAAAATCTGAAAACAAATAATGACTTCTGATAACTAGAGATCAGTCTTGTTATGATGGGTCTTGTTGTGGTAGAGTTTTGGCCCACTCTGTCCACTCTTCTTTGCAGAACTGCTTTAAAAAATAATAATAATAAATTAAATAAATAATAAAATTAAATACAATTAATAATAATAAAAATAATAATAATCCATGCTTGATAAGCTCTCTATCTCCACATGCCTCTTCCTTTGAGGCTGGTGGTGTTGTACTGGACCATGTCAGTGCTCCTATTCCATTCAAAGTAATCTTGATTGTCTGCCTGAATGTCCTCAAATTTCAATTATGTTTATATAAGTAAAAATGTTTAGACAGTAAATAATAGAAGTTGTCCCAAAAGGGCTAAAAACCGTACTATCAACAATCATAGTACTCTTATAAGTGTATTGACAGAGTAACTTTTTTAAAGGAGAGGCCATGATTTCTTACATAGTCAATTAGACTAACTCTTACTTCATTTGAAATTCATCTGCAACCTTCTTAAAGTTTCTTCTCATGTTCCTTCCACCATATCAGTGCCCCTCCTCTCCACTTGTCTCTTCTCCCTCTCCTTCTTCTCTCCTCTTTTCTTGCATCTCATTTTACCTGTGCCACTTTTCTTCTGTCATTGCCAGTGCCTCCTGAGCAGGCTGAGCAGTGCAGCTGAGTTTGCAGAGATCTTTTATTCATTTATTTATTTAAAAAAATAACAAAATTCTGTTTTCAAGCACAATCAAAATGTTGGTCGGTTCATGTAACTTAATTCTCATGATTCAACCATTCACAGAGAAATCTGCAGCTTCGGACAAATGAATCAAAAATAGTGATGCTCAAAATTTTAGTTAAGTCTAGACATATATGACCAGACTGAGAGTCATGAAACCAAAGCATTCATTTTTGCTACCTGCGGAAAAAAAACAGCTAAAACCAGCCTAGGCCTTAGCTGGTTTAAGATGGAAGTAGCTGGTTTTAGCTGGTCTCCCAGCCTGGCCAGCTAAGAATGTGGCCAAACTCCCAGCTAAAACCAGGCTGGCTGACCAGCTTTTTTTGTTTGTTTTGTTTTTCAGCAGACCTGCTTACAAATTGGCAAAAATTCTGCTTAAATGGAAATTCTATTCCATTTAACTGGAGGGACAGGAAACTAAAATATCTTTCAATCGCTGGCTCATAAAATTATAATAATCTCAATAAATGGTTGAGAAATATGCCTGTGTAGAGGATATTTCTACAGTGACTGTCATCCATGCTGATATGTGTCAATATAAACCACTGTAAAATACGGTTAAATATGTACAAATTTTATATAGTGGTCCAACAATAATATTTGTGATAATAGAAAATGATTAGTTCTATATCAGTGTACATAAGTTTGCTATCAGTGTAGTGTAAATCCTGCCCACTTATTTGCATTGTCAGCACATGTCAGCATTGCTGTGCTGTATACAAGGTAAATAATGAGAGCTTGAAAGCAGTATAATTAATAAAGTTAGCTATAACATATACTGTTTATTATAATATGGAACCAATTGTTTGCCTTTATGTACATATATTAATTCTATACATTATTCTCTCAGGCTCCAGTGGACAAATCACAGTTACTCAAACTCCTGCAGTTCAAACAACTGAACAAGGAAAGACTGTTGTGATGAGATGCACCGCCAGCACTCCTTTAACCGGCTGCATTCCACCATGTCTGTCCTGGTACTTACAGAAACCTGGAGAAGCTCCTTAACTCCTGATTTATTTGATTAACAGCCTTCAGTCAGGAACTCCATCTAGATTCAGTGGCAGTGGATCTGACAGTGATTTCACTCTGACCATCAGTGGAGTCCAGACTGAAGATACAGGAGATTATTACTGTCTGAGTTACCACTGGATCAACAGTAAAGCTGTGTTCACACAGTGATAAAGAGTCATACAAAAACCTCCATCAGTCAGAGTCACAGTGACTCCACTGATACAGCTGAGAGATACTGCATCTGCTCTACAACACAATCACACACAACACTGAGCAGAACAAACATACATAACGCAATATCAACATAATTTCTGAAGAGAATGAGTGATTGTTTGTGAGTGTTTTACAGCTTTTCTCAGTCAATTTAACACTTTGCTCTCAAAACAATTAACCCTCTGAGGTCTGAGGGTGCACTGGGGCCCTGAAGAAGTTTTGAAATGCCCTGACATTTGTACTTTTTCAGTATCTTAAAACATATTAATGACTAAAGTCTGATCACATTGTAATCAGCACAAATTGGGCTACAGTAATAAGTAAACAAAATGAATGTGCATGTTTATGCGTGGTTAGTAAAAAACTAAAAATTAAAATCACTGAAATAAGGTCACAAAACACATACAGAACATTTGTTCACAAGAATTTTAAGAACTGGATGTGGTAGGCTTTTTCTACAAAATGATGTGAAAATCATCTTTTTTTCATCAATTTTCTAAAACAAGTTTTGTGATCGAAAGGGAATATGCAAGAGAGTGACAATAGTAATGGATATTTAGTGATTCACACCTGAGAGACAAAGAGCCCTCCCCTAATGGCCCATAAATGATACTGTGACTGTCAGGTAAGAAACAATGTGAGAAGATTTAAAGAATACACTTTTAGATTATTTGTATTTTATTTACAACACAGTATAATCAAAACATACATAATGAAGGTCATAGACAAATGCTGGCATGTTTGTTGACCCCAGAGGGTTAATGTTCCTGTGTCCACTGTGTGCAATATCATCAAGAGGTTTACAGCCCATGATACTGTAGCTAACCTAAAAAGTAAAGCATTTTGGTAAAGTACATCATAGCACTGTTTACATACAAAGAAATGAGGCCTTCAAAGAAAAGAACACAGTCCCTACAGTCAAACATGGTGGAATTTCAAAGATGTTTTGGGGTTGCTTTGCTGCTGCTTCTGTGAACGCTATCACGGAATCTGATGATTACCAAAGAATTTTGGGGCACAACGTTGTGGCCAGATTCAGAAAGCTGAGGAACACCAGGGGTCATGGATCTTCCAGCAGGACAATAACCTGAAACACACTTCAAAAAGCACTCAGAAATGGTTACAAACATAGTGCTGGAGAGTTTTGAAATGGCCAGCAATGAGTCTAGATCTTAATCTGTGGAGAGATCTCAAAACGGCAGTTAGGAAAAGGCATCCTTTAAGTCTATGTCTACATTAATTCATTTTTTTTTTTTTTCAAAAAGTTTCTTATTAAATTCGCCTTACTGCGCATGTGTAAAGCCTCCAAAAACTCACTGAGATTATGCAGTTGGAACAGCCATAATATGTTTTCATGCAATTCTTCTGGCAGGATAATTTTATTTACCGAAATATCTCATCATTCACTGATGTGTTCATGTCGCACTCACTTATTTTTGATCAAAAAAAGCAGTTGAAGTCATGTTTTTCTGCAGGAGTCAGGAGAGCAACTGTAAGTAAATTTTCAGCATTTTAGGACTGTACTATGAATGTACTAGGTACATCTCTTTAGCAGCAGTGACAGTGAATAACACATAACAGGCACAATTACTAGTATAAACATGGATATCCATTGCACAATATGCATAACATGACTAAATATGCATCATTGTATTCAAAAGCCTCTGTTTTCACAGTCCACACTACAACGTGAAAACTGAGTTTTCAAATTTATCCACTTTGGAGAGCATTAAAAAGCTTAGTTTTTCCTTGACAAAAAAGCCTTCATTCAGACAGAACCTAAAAATAATAATAATAATAATAATAATAATTTTCTGTTCCCCTCATATAGCAAAGTTAAACTTTGCACAGCTGCAGTATCTCAGTGTATTCAGTGGTGGAAAGTACGGAAAATTTGTACTCAAGTACAAGTACTGTTACATTGCAGAAATAATACTCAATTACTAGTAAAAGTATTGGTGTTAAACATTTACTTAATAAAAGTATAAAGTACCCATATAAAAAAAACTACTCAGAGTACCCAGAGTACTAATTACTTTTAAAACTGTGATTTTTAAGCAATAATAACCATTGAATCTAACCAGAAATGTGAATGGATCAAACACAGGAAAACATATGAATGCATATAAAATAAATGTTGTCTCAAAAGAAATACAAATTAAACATTAAACAGTATGAACCTTTCACAGTAAACAATCAGCTGGGCCATGGCCTTTAAAGCTAATATTTTAAACAACATTCTGGAGAGTGGTCTGGAGAAGAAATCATCGTCAATATGGCGTCACATTAATTAGCATGTTTGTGATGACATTACGTATGTTATGTTTCTACTCTCTGAACTCAATTACTGTACTGAATGCCTAATAAAGGTGTTTATATATTTTGTTTTTGTTTGTTTGTTTGTTTGTTTGTTTTGTTTTGTTGTTTTTTTAGTTGTTTAAAAATGTTTAGTGGAGAACGTGGTTCGTGACTGACTGCTTAGCGATGGCAGATGCCACAGGAGTGATAGTGCTTTGGAAAGCATTTTCCACGCATTTTTAGATGCGTCACGCAAAGTCAGACCACTTTTGCATCCACTCACTTGATCACGGGGCAGTATTGGTGGCATCATTCAACTTGATGAAAGCTAGAATTTGTGCAAAGAAATTGCATAAACTTGCTAAATAATAAATAAATAAAGTTGCACCTGCCTGTGTGTGAGATACTGAAGCTGTTACACTGCACAAGGGACTTCATTAAACGATTCATAATATGCTTAAAACATGGATTTGGTTATTGATTAAACAATGTGTTGAAATGTATTTAACTTTGAGCGACACTTTATAATGCACATTTGACAATCAAGCTGACATGTCATGACATTAAGCCATATAAAATCATGACAGGCCTTCCTAACCAAACTAAATTAAATTTAGTAAATAATGAAAATATTTTTATAAAGTCTTACCACAATGTGTTTTTTGAGATTACAGGTTGAAGTGTTGTCATATTCGCTGCTGCATTCAGTTTGAATTTCCATGTCTATAACACTAAACAGCTTCACCATGTCTATGATTAGCTCCCCGAAACCTGGGCTTTTTTTACCCAGTCAAAATGTAAGGGGTTTTATTGGTTCGTAAACGATCAAACATTTTATTGGCTACCAAAATGCAGGTCAAAGATTTGAATATTAATTCAAATTGTAGGCATACTCAGTAACAAATTGTAATTTTAAAAGTAATGAAGTACATTACTTAGCTTAATTTTTTACTTAAGTACAAGTAAAATTACAGTCTTCAAATTATACTCAAAAAAGTACAAGTACCCAAAAAACTACTTAAGTACAGTAATGTGAGTAGTTGTAATTCGTTACTTCCACCTCTGATTGTAATAATATTAATAATAATAATAATAAAATCAATAGTTTTTTTTTTTTTTTTGAGAATCAGAATATTAGAATAATTATATGACACTGAAGACTCAAATTCAGCTTTGAAATTACGGGAATAAATTACATTTTAAATTATATTAAAAGAAAAAACATTTATTTAAAATAGTATTTTTACTGTTTTTACTGTACTTTGGATCAAATAAATGCATGCTTGGTGAGCAGAAGAGACTTCTTTAAAAAAATAAAAATCTGACAGTTAGTGTGTATAGGCAATTTATTTTTTTTTCTTATTTCTAGCTTTTAATTGACAAAGAGATCAGATTCACTGCTGGACAATAACCAATAATACTGATGTGTTTATACACTACAAACCCTTTTTTAATCACATAATAAGACACAATAGATTCTATGTCAACTAGCACCGCATTGTTCATATACTTTCATTACTTGAAAAACATAAATAGACCATAAATTGTCACAAACGTGTGTTTAATGTCTTCATGTTTCTAAAAGTTCTCTTGTTCTGTGAAACCCTGTTTTTATACAGCCATAGCTGGATGCTTTTGTCCATATTAGGGACTTCCTGGTACAACTTTTTACGTCCTCTGGCTTTGAGTATGAATGAAACATTCAAGTGTTTAGCGCTCTGTGCATATTGCCTCATGCTGGGTACGATTAAAAGGGCATCAGGTCATGCACAGACTAACCTGTCTCTTTGAATTCAAACTTATATTTATACACACTAGCCCTTAAAAAGCTCAATGTGAACACTTTCCTAAAAAAGTGGGGGGGGGACGAATTGACGTTGATGAGACTGAATTGTGGAATTAAGGAAACTCAGAGCATAAATATACAGGGAGAGTAGTCAGGAAAAACAGGAACAGGTGTGAGGAACTAATTAACAAATGAGATAACGTTACATAAATATGGTGATTTCTTTTATATATTTTTTTTTTTTTTCAGTTTACAGAAATATTTAACACTTGGATTCACTATATTATGACTTAGATTCACTAAACTAATTTTGTGTTATTAGATGAGGGTGATTGAGATTCATCACACCCATCAGCAGCTGCAGTATCTCTCAGCTGTATCAGTGCAGTCACTGTGACTCTGGCTGACGGAGGTTTTTGTGCAACTCTTTATCACTGTGAGAACACATATTTACTGTTTGGATAGTGTAAACTCTGACAGTAATAATCTCCTGTATCTTCAGTCTGGACTCCACTGATGGTCAGAGTGAAATCACTGTTAGATCCACTGCCACTGAATCTAGATGGAGTTCCAGTGTAACGGCTTGTTGCATAATATATGAGGAGTTTAGGAGCTTCACCACGTTTTTGTAAGTACCAGGCTAAACAATTATTGCCGTGCACATCACTGTTGGTTTTACAGCTCATTCCAATTACTTGTCCTGGTTGAGCTGCTATTATTGGTGGACTCTGAGTTACAGTGTACTGTCCTCTACACTCTGAAAGAAAAAAAGTGAAAATTAAAAATGTATATTTTACATTTTAAAAGAATTAGGAAAAATAAAGTTTTTATTTATTTATTTATTTTTTTTAAGTTGTACTACGAACCTAAAACAGTGTGAGTGTCCAGACGAAGATGATGATGTTGTTCATTGTTGCTGTTTTGTCTTGTGTGATGATGAAGATTCTGTTCTGTTCTGCTCTCAGTCATGAAGTGTTAAACTCACAGCACTATAAACACTCTCATGCAAAGTGTGTCTCTATGTAAATGCTCTTCATACACAGAACAGGCAGCTGTCAGTGTCAGACCTCATATGAAAGATTTTTTTTTTTTTTTGGTAGCAAAATTTTTTCATCTGTCCGTCTTCTGCTACACTGAGCATGAAGATATTTCCACAAAGATCAGCAGCACTGATGTAAAAGACAAACACAGGTGTTCCTTCAGACTGGAACCGGAGTTGAAGGTGTTCAGTGAGGAGAGATCAGTGTTCAGAGTAGATCCACTCACTTTCTCCTCTGGCTTCTCAATGATGTCTCACATGGAGACCAACAGCACATGAGAGACTCCATTTATTCTCCACACTGAGCTTTACTCTCTCTCATCTGTCATCTGCTCTACTTTTCACAAATAACATAAGATGCGACTGCATGTGTGTTCTACACAGCTGATATGCTTTAAAATGAGTAATCGAAGAAGTTGTCTCTTCATGTCTTCATCTAAGTATTTTGAGTTTTACTGTAACGTGAGGACACTGAACATCTGCTGATGGAGTTGCTATATTCTGAGAGAAACAGAATCACTCAAATATGAGTTTGACTTTTTGACACTTTATTTACTGAAATGAGTCAGTTGAGTTGGACTAATGGAGAGATGATGTTTGTTCATATTCATCAGTTTACACTGAGACTCTGAATGTTTGAATAAGCTGTATGCTCTGTGATGAGACACAGTGAATGATTCATTCTGATGTGTGTCCTTCAGTATCTGTGTCACTCACAGCTGTTACTGAATCACTGTTACTGAATTCAGAGAGATGGGCAGTATTTTAATTAAATGTATTTAAAATGAGCATTTAATTACTTTTGAGTATACTGTAATTTGTATTTAGCTGGACAAAGAAAAACTATAATGTAATTAAATAATTTGAGAGACAGTATTTTGTAAGTATTTCTTAAAATAAGTAAGTAGGTCATTTTATTCTCTATAATACAATATATTTATTTGCATGTGTTAATAGAACTATCAACTATAGCCTATCACAGTTTTTGGCTAGATCATGACATCCTGTTGGATCCATAGGCAGAGTCTTAAAGGGATAGTTCACCCAAATATGAAAATTATGTTGTTAATTACTCACCCTCATGTTGTTCCACTCCTGTAAGACCTTCATTCATCTTCAAATATAAATTAAGATGTTTTTGATGAATTTGGAAAACTTTTTGTCCCTCTACAGTTAGTCATGCAACTTACACAATCAAGGTCCTGAATGGTAGGAAAGACATCAAGTAATGATGCCATTAAGTACATCATTAGGTAATCCAGTTTTATGAAGTGATGTGAGTGCTTTGTTAAAAAAAAAACATAATTTACTACTGTATGTACAAAAATATTATCCAAACACATACACTGTTGTGAACACTTACTCATGTGCGTTGTGCTGATGCGAGTCTTCTGTCACATGAACACAACAAAAATACACTGTGATGCTCTGACGAATGCACAGTGCAGATCAAAATTTGCATTAATAAAGTTGTAAATTAAATTATATTGTGCATTTGCGTTACTTAAGAAAAAATTGAGGTTAAACCATTGGAGACCCATGGAGTTGCTTGGCTGTCTATGGACGGACAGAAAGCTCTTGTATTTCATCAAAAAGATCCTCATTTGTGTTTGGAAGATAAAGGTCTTGAGGGTGAGTAATTAATGACAGAATTTGGAGTGAACTCTCTTCTCTTTTTCATTTGTCTATGGTTCCAATTTGGGGAAAAAAATAAGAAGATGTTTTGTTGCTCAGTGACTGAAAAGTATGTACTAAAATGTATACTATCACTTAGTGCTCACAGA
The DNA here is from genome assembly GCA_033026305.1 of Cirrhinus molitorella. Taxonomy (NCBI): domain Eukaryota; kingdom Metazoa; phylum Chordata; class Actinopteri; order Cypriniformes; family Cyprinidae; genus Cirrhinus; species Cirrhinus molitorella. Next base: position 23,473,075 of record CM065141.1, read on the forward strand.
ATGTTATTCCAGGACAGAAGAAAAAGCTGTTCTAGAACTTTTCTTGTTAGCTGACAAATGATGTTAGCTTGCTAGCTAAAGTTAGTTGCTTGTTAGTTGGACCAAATGGCTTTTTTAACACAGTCATCTAAAAACTGGCTTATCTTAACCAAACAGTTCAACTTTACTGCAAAATTAAGCACTCCATTGTTTTTTTTTAATAATGCATTTAATAAAAGTAAATATTACCATCAAAACATGTAGATGTGTTCTCTATTGATTATAAAACATATTCAGCTATAGATGCACAAATACACAAATGAAAATACACATTTATCACCCATGTGAAAAAAATTATCTAATAAAACTATGAAATCATATACTATAAAACTATAAATTAAAGCTAATTAAAATCTTGTTGTGCCACTTTTAGCAACAAAATCTGAAAACAAACGCTTCTGATAACTAGAGATCAGTCTTGTTACCAGCGTTGTGGTAGAGTTTTGGTCCACTCTGCCCACTCTTCTTTGCAGAACTGCTGAAAAAAATAATAAATAGTAAAGTTAAATAAGACTCAAAAAATAATAAGGATACCAGGATGTGACCAAAACCCCTCTGACCAGCTATGAAACCAGCCAACCAGCCTAGGCTGGTTTTAGCTGTTTTTGTTTGTTTGTTTGTTTATTCATATATATATTAATTCTATTCAATTCCATTTAACTGGAGAGAGAGTGAACTAAAATATCTATCACTCGCTGGCTCATAAAATGATCTTAATAATCATTTCTAATAATCATTCATCTCTTCTGTGAGATGCTGCATTCATACTGATGTGTCACTATAAAACACTGTAAAAAAGAAACTGTTAAATATCCACAAAAATGATATATGGTCCTACAATTATATTTTTGATCATATAAAAGTATTAGTTCTATATCAGTGTATATAAGTTTGCTATCAGCTCAAGCTGTTGTAAATCCTGCCCACTTCTTTGCATTGTCAGCACATGCTTCAGTGCTCTGAGAGTGTTTATAGTGCTCTGAGTTTAACACTTCATGACTGAGAACAGAACAGAACAGAATCTTCATCATCACACAAGACAAAACAACAACAATGAACAACATCATCTTCATCTGGACCATTGCAGCCTTTATTCAAGGTGGGATATTAAGTTTTTGATATGAATAATAAGCTATTGTTGTTTTTTATATACTTACTGCTATAAAGGTGATTTATCAACTGGCTTTATGTTTCCTTATTCAGAATGCAGAGGCATCACTCTGACTCAGCCTGAAGTTAAAACTGTCAGACAGGGTCAAACAGCTACAATAGAGTGCCATATAGATGTAGGAATATATAGTGACTACTTAGCCTGGTATCAGCAGAAACCTGGAGAAGCTCCTAAACTCCTCATTTATTACATAAATACGCTCCAGTCAGGAACTCCATCTAGATTCAGTGGCAGTGGAACAGCGAGTACTGGAAAAGATTTCACTCTGACCATCAGTGGAGTCCAGAATGAAGATACAGGAGAGTATTACTGTCAGAGTTATCACAGTGGTCCAGTGTTAACACAGTGATAAAGAGTCGTACAAAAACCTCTATCAGTCAGAGTCACAGTGACTGCACTGATACAGCTGAGAGATACTGCAGCTGCTGATAGAGGCTATTTCTTATAACAGTCACTCAAAATGTTGTTCACTCAAAAGTCTTGTGCTGATTTGCGAGTCTCTTTTTCTTATCTTTGAAGTGTTTTTCTCACACAACTTCACCATGAATGTATTTAATTCATCATTCAAAATCTTCCACCACAAAACAATGAAAGCTAATGATATGTGTGAGGAAAACAGCAGCCAGAGCCCTTTCAATACAGAAAAATCTCCTTTTGTGTGTTTTAAATATTATTAACATTTTATTTATAATTTTTTCCCCTTCTACAGTGTAATTTCTGCCACATCTCAAATGTTGTACAGAATGTATCATTCTGTGACTGTGGTGGAAATGTTTTTTGAGTTGCACAAATAATATTTTCACACTCATAATTCAATAAAATTACAGCTTCACTGGAATTGACAGACAATTAGAATATTCTGCTCACAAGTGATATTTACCTTGGTTTTCCACTTTTATAACTACTTTACTGGGGCAAAACTGTTCACTGAAAATGAACATAGACTAATAGAAATCAGTATTTATTGTAACAGTTTGTTTCCCTGTTTGTTTGGCTTATCGTTTTTGAAAGTAATAATTCCTATTGATATAATACATTTTATACTTTAGCTTTATAAGCATACATAAAAGGCATTTGAAAAGCAACAACAAATTCATGTTGAAGTAAGTTTTTGTTATTATAAATTCAATCTTGGGATGTAACGGTTTAGTGTTGTCTAAACAACACTAAACGGTCTCACAATTGTCTCACAATTCTGAGTGAAAAGTCAGAATTGTGAGAAAGTTAGCCGGAATTATGAGATACAGTATCTCACAGACGTGAGTACACACCTCACATTTTTGTAAATATTTTATTATATATTTTCATGTGACAACACTGAAGAAATTACACTTTGCTACAATGTAAAGCAGTGAGTGTACAGCTTGTATAACAGTGTCAATTTGCTGTTCCCTCAAAATAACTCAACATCCATTAATGTTTCAACTGCTGGCCACAAAAGTGAGTACACCCCTAAGTAAAAATGTCCAAATTGGGGAAAGTGTCAATATTTTGTGTGGCCACCATTACTTTCCAGCACTTCCTTAACCTTCTTGGGCATGGAGTTCACCAGAGCTTCACAGCTTGCCACTGGAGTCCTCTTCCACTCCTCAATGACGACATCACAGAGCTGGTGGATGTTAGAGACCTTGCGCTCCTCCACCTTCCGATTCAGAATGCCCCACAGATGCTCAATAGGGTTTAGGTCCGGAGACATACTTGGTCAGTCCATCACCTTTACCCTCAGCTTCTTTAGCAAGGCAGTGGTCACCTTGGAGGTGTGTCTGGGGTCACTATCATGCTGAAATACTACCCTGTGGCTCAGTCCCCAAAGGAAGGGAATCATGCTCTGCTTCAGTGTGTTACAGTACATGTTGCCATTCATGGTACATTAATATGCATGAAGAAATTCATCTGAGACTGACAACTGCCTGATTTGCGTATTAAGAGCATTTGCATAGAGAGACACTTTGCATGAGAGTGTTTATAGTGCTGTGAGTTGAACACTTCATGACTGAGCGCAGAACAGAACAGAATCTTTATCATCACACAAGACAAAACAACAACAATGAACAACATCATCATCTTCATCTGGACCATTGCAGTTTTTATGCAAGGTGGGATGTTTATTTCATTTAATACACTTGAACACCTGCAACAATGAATATTTACTCACTAACTGTTTTTTATTTTCTCTTTTTTCAGAATCCAAAGCAGTTACTCTGACTCAACCTAAAATTAAAATTGTCCAAAAGGATCAAACAGTTACAATAGAGTGTAGTATGGATGTAGCATTAACATATGATGATTTAGCCTGGTATCAACAGAAACCTGGAGAAGCTCCTAAGCTTCTTATTCATGACATAAATAGCCAATATTCTGGAACTCCATCTAGATTCACTGGCAGTGGAACACCATATACTGGAAAAGATTTCACTCTGACCATCAGTGGAGTCCAGACTGAAGATACAGGAGATTATTACTGTCAGAGTTACCACTACATCAACAGTAAATATGTGTTCACACAGTGATAAAGAGTCATACAAAAACCTCCATCAGTCAGAGTCACAGTGACTGCACTGATACAGCTGAGAGATACTGCAGCTGCTCTACAACACAATCACACACAACACTGATCAACACAAACACACATAACACAAAATCATTACAATCAACATAATTTCTGAAGAGAATGAGTGTTTGCTTGTGAGTGTTTTACAGCTTTTCTCAGTCGATTTAACACTTTTCTCCAATGTAATGTAATTGCTCTCAAAACAATTAACAGTCATCTAAACACAGGCTTATCTTAACCAAACAGTTCAACTTTACTGCAAAATGATTTACAAATAATGCATTTATTAAAAGTAAATATTAACAAAATTGTAGATGTGTTCTCTATTGATTCTAAAACATATTCATCTATATGCACAAATACACAAATTGAAAAATACACATTTATCACCCAGGTATCTAATAAAACTATACAATTCTAAACTATAAAACTATAAAATAAAGCTAATTACAATCTGGTTGTGCCACCTTTAGCAGCAAAATCTGAAAACATAGCTTCTGATAACTAGAGATCAGTCTTGTTACCAGTGTTGTGGTAGAGTTTTGGCCCACTCTTCTTTGCAGAACTGCTTTAAAAAAAATAATAATAAAATAAAATAAAATAATCCATGCTTGATAAGCTCTCTATCTCCACAGGCCTCTTCTTTTGAGGCTGGTGGTGTTGTACTGGACCATGTCAGTGCTCCTATTCCATTCAAAGTAATCTTGATTGTCCGCCTGGATGTTCTCAAATTTCAATTATGAAAAACGTTTAGACAGTAAATAACAGAAGTTGTCCCAAAAGGGCTAAAATCCATACTATCAACAATCATAGTACTCTTATAAGTGTATTGACATAGTAACTTTTTTCCTTCTCTAAAGGAGAGGCCATGATTTCTTCCATAGTCAATGAGATTTACTCTCACTTCATTTGAAATTCATCTCCACTGTCTACCTCTCCTTCCACCCCTTTCGCCCTTCTGTCTACTTCTTCTATATCCATGTCTTCTTACATTCTTCTCATGCTCCTTCCACCATATCAGTGCCTCTCATCTCCACTTATCTCGCTGTAGTTGGGCCTTCATTGTCAGTTCATGCAGCTCAATCATCATGAATGAATCAAGACAAATTAAACAAAAATAGTGAAGCTCAAACTTTTCAAATGCACATTGTTAAGTGTAGATATATATGACGAAACTGAGAGTCCTGATGATCTTTATATAACACCCTTTTAAAGCAAATTGATTGAAACCAAAGCATTCATGTTTGCTCCCTGCTGGAAAAAAAACCCAGCTAAAACCAGCCTAGGCCTTAGCTGGTTTAAGATGGAAGTAGCTGGTTTTAGCTGGTGTCCCAGTCTGACCAGCTAAGAATGTGGCCAACACCCCTCTAAAACCAACCTGCTGGCCTGTTTTTTTTTTTTTTTTTTAGCAGGGCTGCTTCCATATTTAATTTCATTTAACTGGAGGGACAGGGAACTCAAATATATTTCAATCGCTGGCTCATAAAATGATAATAATCTCAATAAATGGTTGAGAAATACACCTGTGTAGAGGACATTCCTACAGTGACTTCAGTCAGATGTTGCATTCATGCTGATATGTGTCAGTATAAACCACTGTGGTAAAAAAAAAAAAAAAGGTTAAATATATATAAATATAAACCAGCTAAAATATAAATTTAAATTTACGTAAATTTCTATTGTGATAATAGAAAATTATTAGTTCTATATCAGTGTATATAAGTTTGCTATCAGTGTAGTGTAAATCCTGCCCATTTCTTTGCATTGTCAGCACATGCTTCAGTACTCAGTGCCATGTCTGTCCTGGTACTTACAGAAACCTGGAGAAGCTCCTAAACTCCTGATTTATAGAGTTAACCGCCTTCAGTCAGGAACTCCATCTAGATTCAGTGGCAGTGGATCTGGCAGTGATTTCACTCTGACCATCAGTGGAGTCCAGACTGAAGATACAGGAGATTATTACTGTCTGAGTTACCACAGTGGTGGATTGTTCACACAGTGATAAAGAGTCGTACAAAAACCTCCGTGAGTCAAAGTCACAGTGAGTGCACTGATACAGCTGAGAGATACTGCAGCTGCTCTACAACACAACCACACACAACACTGATCAACACAAACGTCTCAGGTTACGTATGTAACCATGGTTCCCCAAGGGAACAAGAAGCTGTGTCGGAACGCTTTGGGAACGCCCCCGGCGAGACGCCGTACTGAAGTGTGTGTGGAATCAGTCCAATCGTGACATGCCACATCATGAGCGAGATGACGTAGCCATCCAGGAAGCATAAGAGGGCACCGACAACACACTCATTCAGCTTGAACAAAGCGAGCACATGCGGGGTGCCAGGATTATGGCAACGAGACGCAGCTTCTCGTTCCCTTGGGGAACCATGGTTACATACGTAACCTGAGACATTCCCCTACGTTCTCTCGAAGCTGCGTCGGAACGCTTTGGGAACGAGAATACCAACTGCGCCATACGAGTGAGCCCCCCCGCCTGTGTGTGACATGGCAAACTCTCTCCAGAACTCCCGGGAGCAGAGCGATCAGGGGGAAGGCATACAGACTCAGCCTCGGCCACGTCTGCACCATGGCATCCAACCCCAGCGGGGCCGGATGCGTGAGGGAAAACCAGAGCGGACAGCGGGTCGTCTCCTGAGACGCAAATAGATCCACTTCCGCCTGGCCGAACTCCTTCCACAGGAGCTCCACCAATTGTGTGTGGAGCCTCCATTCCCCGGGCCTCAGCCCCTGTCTCGACAGGACGTCTGCTCCCTGATTTAGATGCCCAGGGATGTACACTGCCCTCAGCGAGAGCAGTTTCCCCTGAGCCCAGAGGAGGATCTGGCGCGCCAGCCTGAAAAGGGTGCCGGTTGATGTAAGAGACCACCGACATGTTGTCTGTGCGGACAAGCACATGATGGCCTCTCAGGTCTGGCAGGAAATGTTTGAGAGCCCGAAACACGGCCAGCATCTCCAGGCAATTGATGTGCCACATGAGATGGTGACCCTCCCACCGACCTTGGGCAGAGCGGCCACTCATGACCGCTCCCCAGCCCGTGAGGGAGGCGTCCGTCGTTAGCGTTACCCGACGACAAGGAGCCCCCAACACTGGGCCTTGAGACAGGAACCAGGGTTTTTTCCACATGTCTAAGGCACGTAAGCATCGCCGCGTGACCTTGATCATGCGAAGCGGTTTTCCCCTCGGGGAAAATCCCTTGGTCCTGAGCCACCACTGCAGGGGTCTCATGTACAACAGTCCAAAAGGTATCACGTTGGAAGCTGCTGCCATCAGACCCAACAGTTTCTGGAACTGTTTGACAGTGAGTGACTGGCCTTCTTTCACTCTCTTGACTGCTGTGAGGATCGAAGCGATACGAGCAGGAGACAAACGTGCCTGCATCGTTGTCAAATCCCACACCACGCCCAGATAAGTGGTTCTCTGTAGTGGAGAAAGCACACTTTTCTTGGCGTTTAGTCTTAACCACAGCTCTTTCATGTGGGCGAGAACAGCATCTCAATGCCGAACCGCCTGCTGCCTCGACTGTGAGCCAGTCGTCGATGTAATTTAGTATGCGGATGCCCTGGAGTCGCAGAGGAGCCAGAGATGCATTCACAACTTTCGTGAAAGTGCGGGGTGAGAGTGAGAGGCTGAACGGAAGAACCCGATACTGGTAAGCTTTGCCCCCAAAAGCAAACCTCAGGAACTTCCTGTGTTGTGGAAGGATGGAGACATGGAAGTATGCGTCCTTCAGATCTATGGTGACAAACCAGTCCTCGGACCTGATTTGAGTCACGATCTGAGCTATAGTCAGCATCTTGAACCGAAACCGTTTTATGGTGCGGTTCAAAAGACGCAGATCTATAATGGGACGCAAGCCTCCATCCTTCTTTGGAACAACGAAGTAGCAGCTGTAGAACCCAGACTCCCGACCGAGAGGAGGGACCACCTCGATGGCCTCCTTCCTCTGGAGAGTCTCTACTTCCTGTTCCAACACCAGAACCCCTGCGAAACGAGGCAGACGAGAACCGAATTGGATTCTGTAACCTCTTTCTACAGTCTGCAGGACCCATTGTGAGACATTCGTCAGAAGCTTCCATGCTGCCAGTAAGTCTACTAAGGGAACCAACCTCTCGAGGCTGGCCTCTGGTGGAGCCAGAGTGTTTCGCTGGCTTTGGAGGGCCCTGACCTGCTGCCATATAAGCTTTACCCACTAAGGCAGATGTTGCTTTTAGAGCCTTAGTGGGGAGCTTCGGGGTCTTCAGGGACGATGCCGAAGCCGGTGAGAGATAGCTCGCAAGCGCCTGCTCAACCGGTGGCATCGCCCCATATCCCTTCTCATTCAGCCCCACCACATTGGAATATGTGGAGATACTGGGGCTGAAGATCCGGGATGAGTAAGGTTTTCCCCACGATCTAGACACCTCGGTGTGCAGATCGGGGAAAAACGGAAGACCCCGTGGTGAGGTTTGTGACCGTGAACGAAGAAAACGCTCGTCCAGTTTACTGCGGGGACGAGCGTCTTGCTTCTTGGATGGCCAATCAATATTAAGCTTGGCCACCGCACGAGTCACAACCTCCACCAGCTCCTCATACGTGAGGGACTGTGGCGGCGGATCCACAGTCTCCTCAGTATCGACGCTCATCACATCAACACAACGCCTAAAACCTTGTTTGCCCGCCTGGCTTTTAGACTTGGCTTTGGACATAGTGGTTTCCTTTTTTTTTTTTTTAACACACTTACACACACAATAAACGCGCTCGCTGAAGAGAAAAAGCTGAATGAGCATGTTGTCGGTGCCCTCTTATGCTTCCTGGATGGCTACGTCATCTCGCTCATGACGTGGCATGTCACGATTGGACTGATTCCACACACGCTTCAGTACGGTGTCTCGCCGGTGTCTTCAGCTCTGGCTCCCAAAGCATTCCGACGCAGCTTCGAGAGAACGTAGGGGAACACACATAACACAATATCAGTACAATCAACATCATTTCTGAAGAGAATGAGTGTTTGTTTGTGAGTGTTTTACAGCTTTTGTCAGTTGATTTAACACTTTTCTCCAGTGTAATGTAATGTAATTGCTCTCAAAACAATTAATATAGTCATCTAAACACAAGCTTATCTTAACCAAACAGTTGAAGCTCTTTATTTTCATTTTTTTGAAAATAATGCATTTATTAAAAGTAAATATTAACATCAAAAGTGTAGGTGTTCTCAGTTGATTATAAAACATACTCAGCTATAGATGCACAAATACACAAATAAAAAATACACATTTATCACCCATGTATCTAATAAAACTATAAAATAAGCTAATTACAATCTGGTTGTGCCACCTTTAGCAACAAAATCTGAAAACAAACGCTTCTGATAACTAGAGATCAGTCTTGTCACCATCGTTGTGGTAGAGTTTTGACCCACTCTGCCCACTTTTCTTTGCAGAACTGCTTTAAAATAAAAAAATTAAAAAAAATTAAATCAAATAAAATAAAAAAATAATCCATGCTTGATAAGCTCTCCATCTCCACAGGCCTCTTCCTTTGAGGCTGGTGGTGTTGTAATCAGTGCAGCTGAGTTTGCAGAGATCTTTATTTATTTACTTTTTTTATTATTATTATTTTTTTTAATAAAAATAAAAAAAAATCTGTTTTCAAGTACAATCAAAATATTTTTTAGTGCAAGAAAACAATGTAATTCTTTTATAACCAGCCCAGCTAACAATGACCTATTGGTCTGCCAGTGTTTTATGGGTGACACACCACCAGTGGTTTGCTGTAGTTGGGCCTTCATTGTCAGTTCATGCAGCTCAATCATCATGAATGAATCAAGACAAATTAATCAAAAATAGTGATGCTCAAACTTTTCACATTGTTAAGTCTAGACATATATGGCCAGACTGAGAGTCCTGATGATCTTTATATAACACCCTTTTATAACAAACTGATTGAAACCAAAGCATTCATGTTTGCTCCCTGCTGAAAAAAAAACCAAAAAAAAACCCAGCTAAAACCAACCTAGGCCTTAGCTGGTTTAAGATGAAAGTAGCTGGTTTTAGCTGGTCTCCCAATCTGGCCAGCTAAGAATGTGGCCAACACCCCTCTAAAACCAACCTGCTGACCTGTTTTTTTTTTTTCAGCTGGGCTGCTTCCATATTGGCAAAAGAAGCTTCTGTTTTAATTCTATTTAATTGCATTTAACTGGAGGGACAGGGAACTAAAATCTTTCAATTGCTGGCTCATAAAATGATAATAATCTCAATAAATGGTTGAGAAATATGCCTGTGTAGAGGATATTTCTACAGTGACTTCTGTCAGATGTTGCATTCATGCTGATATGTGTCAGTATAAACCACTGTAAAAAAAAAAAAAAAAAAAAAAAAAAAAATTATATGTACAAAAATTATATAGTGGTCCAAAAATAATATTTGTGATAATAGAAAATGATTAGTTCTATATCAGTGTACATAAGTTTGCTATCAGTGTAGTGTAAATCCTGCCCACTTCTTTGCATTGTCAGCACATGCTTCAGTGCTCTGAGTGTTTATAGTGCTGAGAGTTTAACACTTCATGACTGAGAACAGAACAGAATAGAATCTTCTTCATCACACAAGGCAAAACAACAATGAACAACATCATCTTCATCTGGACATTGATGTGCTGTATGCAAGGTACATAATGAAAGCAGTATAATTAATAAAGTTAGCTAACATATAGCGTATATTATAATATGGAATCAATTGTTTGCCTTTATGTGTATACATGAATCCTATACATTTCTCTCTCAGGTTCCTCAGGACAAATCACAGTTACTCAAACTCCTGCAGTTCAAACAACTGAACAAGGAAAGACTGTTGTGATGAGATGCACCGCCAGCACTCCTTTAACAGGCTGCAGCCCAACACCATGTCTGTCCTGGTACTTACAGAAACCTGGAGAAGCTCCTAAACTCCTGATTTATTTGATTAACCGCCTTCAGTCAGGAACTCCATCTAGATTCAGTGGCAGTGGATCTGGCAGTGATTTCGCTCTGTCTATCAATGGAGTCCAGACTGAAGATACAGGAGATTATTACTGTCTGAGTTATCACAGTGGTGGAGTGTTTACACAGCAACATGTCCTCCAATTTATACGACCGACTAAAGTCGTTTTCACAAATCCTCAAATACGTCTCTGTAAAGCGTATTCAACATTTGCTCCCTTATCAGTAACAGGTGTCTAATTCAACCTTAGCATTCAGTCAGAGTCACAGTGACTGCACTGATACAGCTGAGAGATACTGCAGCTGCTGATGGGAGGATGAGAAACATCACAATGACACAGTGTATCATACAGGTCAGCATTATAGTTGTATATAATATAGTTGTGATATATAATATAGTTGTGAAGCATCAGGCAGAGAGCCAAACAACATTCAGGGTCTGCAAGATCAGAATGAAAAGGGTATAATATCAACAGTTATAAAACCAAGAAAGTGATCTAATATTCACAACTCAGAAAAGCAATGTGAAACAAACAATATTTCACACTGAGTGAACATAGGAGCCAGGGTTTAAATAGGCCAGTCTAATTAGACTGATGAGAAACACTTGAGAACAATCAGAGTTCAGGTGAGTGATGATGGAGTTGAGAAGTAGCAGAGGGTGTGACAATACTAAGGAAATATAATGTAATCATACTATTATACATAGATTGCACTCTGTCTAATGAATAAAAAAGAAGAAAATGTTTTGAAACTTGCTGCCACAGTGTTACCGGTAACGGTTTTCCAAGGTTCCTCTTTTCTTTAAATTGTGTGATGTCTGGATTTGACTGGAGCTCTGAATTATTCATAGTCTGTAAGTTTTTGTCCAGCAGGAAAATCGTAAGTATGAACATTTTTATAACAGACTCATTGATCAAGTCTCACCAGTAATTTATTTTCTGGATAATCTGATTATTTCATTTGATACTCACATACAACATCAACATGGATGGATGTACTACATTTATTATTGTCCATCAATACTGATGAATTGAAACAAACCTCATCTCTCCATATTCAAGACTGTAGATATCATACATCTTCAGCTCTGGCTCCAGTTTGAAGGGAAGCCTGTCTTCATCTCTTACATCAGTGCTGCTGATCTTTGTGGAAATCTCTCATCAGTGTTTGGCCTTTATTTTTAAGCAAATAAAAAATACATTTTGTAAGACCTTTGCTACTGTGTCAATATGTTTTAAATACCTTTCTAATGTATTTTAAATAGTTAAGAAATCTGTTTTCATTTGTTTAAAGAAATGTTATGTTTAATAGCACATTCATCACAAAGTATTAAAGCTTCTAATGATTTGGAGAACATGAACGTGACTTAAGAAATTGGCAAGGTCTGAGACTGACAGCTGTCTGTTCTGTGTATGAAGAGCATTTACATACTTTGCATGAGAGTGTTTATAGTGCTGTGAGTTGAACACTTCATGACTGAGAGCAGAACAGAACAGAATCTTCATCATCACACAAGACAAAACAACAATGAACAACATCATCATCTTCATCTGGAGCATTGCAGCTTTTTTTCAAGGTGGAATATTACGTTTTGATATGAATAATAAGCTATTGTGTTTTTTTTTACTATACCAATATACTGCTATAAAGTGATTTACCGACTGACTGTTCTCTTCTTCAGAATGCAGAGGCATCACTCTGACTCAGCCTGAAGTTAAAACTGTCCAGCAGGGTCAAACAGCTACAATAGAGTGCCATATAGATGTAGGAATATATAGTGACTACTTAGCCTGGTATCAGCAGAAACCTGGACAAGCTCCTAAACGGTTCATTTATGGCATAAACAGGCTCCAGTCAGGAACTCCATCTAGATTCAGTGGCAGTGGAACAGCGAGTACTGGAAAAGATTTCACTCTGACCATCAGTGGAGTCCAGACTGAAGATACAGGAGAGTATTACTGTCAGAGTTACAACTGTCCTAATAGCTGCGTGTTCACACAGTGATAAAGAGTTGTACAAAAACCCCCGGCATTCAGAGTCACAGTGACTGCACTGATACAGCTGAGAGATACTGCAGCTGCTAAAAGAGGTTAACAGTCTCATTCACTCAAGTTTAAAGTCTTGTATGATTTGTGAGTCTTTCTGGATCTTTGATCTGTTTCTCTCACACAGTTTCACCATGAATGTATTTCATTCATCATTTAAAATGTTCCACCACAAAAAGTCCAATGAAAAACTGATGATACATGTGAAGGAAACAGCATGTCCTCATGACCATTAAGTCCATACTTGTACAAAATTTGATCTGTCTAAGATCTCCTTTTGTATGTTTTGAACATTAAAATAATTTAATTCACAGTTTTTTGTTGGAGTCACACAAATATAATTTTCACACTCATAATTCAAAAAAATTACAGCTTACCTGGAAATGACACATAATTGAAACATTCTGCTCACAAATGATATTTACCTTGGTTTTCCACTTTGATAAATACTTTATTGGGGCAAAACTATTCACTGGAAATGAATGCAGTCAGAATAATACAAATCAGAATGTATTGTAATAGTTTTTTTCTCTGTTATACTTTGACGTTGAAATTATACATAAAAAGGAATTTGAAAAGCAACAACAAATTCATGATGAGGTCAGATTTTATTATAAATTCAATGTTGGGACGTAAGTGTTCAAAATACCCAGTACAACTGTATTATGAAGTAAGAGACAGGTTTAGTGTTGATGTTAACAGCGGGGTTTGTCTCCCTCTGCTGGTTTGGTTTTGAAGAGCCTTTTGAGGAAGTAGAGCTGCAGGTATCCAGCGGTGATGATGACTAGACTCTGGACAGCAGACCAGCTGTTCACATAAGTAGAGTTGGACTGAAGCAGGTAGAAATCAGCGCCGCGTCTCATCCGCTCGTAGTTATAATGACGCCACATGTGGAAGACAAACCTCTGCAGCCTGTTGCTGCTTTCCTACACAGAGATTTGTGAAATGTGAATGAAATTCAGGGACTTGCAATGTCAAAACAAAGCATTTTTTTTTTCAAAACATCATTTTATTCAGTTGTTTGGTGAAGAAAAAAAATTATTATCTGAAATGTAAAAAACAACAACCTTTTTCAAGTGTTTTCCATCAAAAAAAATAACCAAAACTATTAAATATTTCACATTGTTTTCCACATCGATTGATCTAAGGTAACACAGTGATCTGTCATGACATATTAAAAAGCCACAAAATGGCATTGTTTGAAGATAAAAAAAAGTACTTTTTTCTCAGAATTGTGAAATAACATTGTGACACACTCTGAAATAAAGCCAGAATTGCAAAATATTCAAAAAAAATCTGACTTTTTTCTCAGAATTACGAGTTCAAAACGCACAAGTGCGAGAACAGGCTAATATTTTCCCTCTCAAAGTTGGACTTCCAATTGTGAGTTTGTCTGACAATTCAGATGAGAAAAAAAGTCAGAATTGCAAGAAAGTCTGAATTATGAGATATAAACTCACAATTGTGAGATACAACATCAAATTTGTGAGAAAAAAAAAACTCAAAACTACAAGTCTTTATCTCGGAATTCTGACTTTATTTCTCACAGTTTTCACACAATTATATCACGCAATTTTGAGGGGAAAAAAAGTCAGAATTGTGACTATATTCCACAATTTACACTTTACAATTTACGCAGTTACAAGTAATTATTTCACGCAATTTTGACTTTATAGTCAGTAAAGTAGTATAGTATAGTAGTATATAGTAAAGTTTCTTGAAATTCTGACTTAATTTGTCTCAGAGAATGTTCTCAGAGAATATTTTATGTTGTTTTTTTTAGATTATATGCTACCTCTGTACAGAATTTTGGTCCATTTTATGGTTTTGAAAGTGCTTTATAAAGAAATGTTGAGTTGAGACTTGCAAGTTTATTAAAAGTTGCAATTCTGATTTTATAACTCACAATTGTGAGTTTATATCTCACAGTTCTGACTTTATGACTCACAATGAGTTTATAGACTATCACGCAATTTTGACGGGGAAAAAACAGAATTTTGACCTTATATCTCCTAATTCTAACTTGATTTTTCGCAATTGTGAGTTTACAGTATAGGCCTATCACACAATTTTGAGAAAAAAGTCAGAATTGTGACTTTATATCTCACGATTTTTACTTTGAAACTGACTTTATAACTCGCAATTGCAAGTTTATATCTTGCAGTACTCACTTTATAACTCACAATTGTGAATTCAAAAAAAGTTGGAATTGCGAGTTAAACTGCGAGTTAAAAAGTCACAGTAACATTTTTCTTTATTTTTTATTCAGTGGCATAAATGGGCTTCTATACATATTTTAGTAAAGCTTTTAAATAGTTGTATTATATATATATATATATATATATATATATATCTCACATTATGTCTTTTTTTCTTGTTTTTGTAATTGTAGTGCTTTAACAGGAAATAACATTATCAAGAATGTGTTTGTTGCCAGTGGATGTAGTTGTTTATTACCTGAATGAAGGACAGTGTATTATTGATCTGTTTCATATCCTCTTCTTTCTTGTTCTTCTCTTCTTCCTTTTGTCCCTCGTAATACACACCAAAGTGCAGAAAAACCTGCATGCTCCCGAAGCGATTGTGGAAGTTACTGAAACACATCTGATAAAAACCTGCACAGATATAGTTGATCAATTAATTATTTGTTTGTTCTCTTTTCTCTTGAATATCATTATGGCACTTTGATGATAATTAATTTTGTATAGCAATTTTTTTCCTTTATTATTTAAAAAAAACAGGATACAAATTCAGAGCAACATGAATTTTTAGTTTTTAGGTGAAATGCTCTGCATGAAACCAACTTTGAATAAACAAAATTTTCATAATAATTCATAATAATTCATAACATAGCAGCATACTAAATCTCTTATCAAGAAGAGACTCACCAGTCTCCTTGGCATTGAAGGCTATTTGACCACGTGCATTGTCAACTTTCCCAACTATTAGGCCGCTTGGAGCATTAACGGTTACAGAAAGATGTCTGTCCAGAGCAACACCAGTCACCAGCTGGACCTGAACAAACACATAGTACACTATAACTTTCAAATGATTCAAGAGCATACTAATATTTACATGTAGAAGAGTGTCTTACCATGAAATTTAAGTAGAAATTCTCACCGAAGTGAGCAAAGTGCCAGTAGCACTGAACGTCTCCAGCACGCAGCATGATGGAGAAGTCATACTGATCGGCTCCCCAGAAAAGATCCTGATCGGAAAGTTCTGATTGAGGGTCGTTCAGTGCTCCGCTATTGCTCAACACACATAATAACAGAAGCCAAACAGGATAAAAGCCTTTTTGTAACATTATAAATTTGGCAATAAGTTAAATGTAACAGGAGAGCTGCTCAGTTTCTGAGAGCACTGAAGTTTCTGATGATGATTAACCTAAGTGTGACGTGTGGCTCGAAAATTTGTTCTGCCCTTTACAGCTGGGAAAATCCAAGTTAGGCCACAGGTGTTCTGGAAAATATTTCCAAAGTGCCCTCGAAGCATTTTTACAATAGCCTCCATCTTGATTCCTCATACTTACTTTGCTTAAATTATACAGTAAATGTTTAATTAGCTATTTGTGCAAAAACACTTATATTCAGGTGTGCATAATTATTAGGTGCATTTTCTTTTACAGATAAAATGAGCAGAAATAGATTTAACTTAGACTGAAAAGTCAAAAATTATTAAATGCCCATGAGAAGAATGCAATACTAGTTAAGGCATGACTATTGGACAGTGAAATGCTCATTGGGTCTGCACAGTCAGAAATAACAGGTGGAGAAGAAAAACAAAAGACACGTTGACTGCAAAAAAATCTAAATTAAGGTGAAGAATTAGGAGATTAATCACATCCAAAATAAAAGATTATGTTTACATATTATATATTTGTATACTGTGTATATGTATTATGTATATATAAATACACACACATGCCACATGCATGTATATATTAAGGAAAACTATTTTAGATTTATGAAACTATTTTTTAATCTCTTATATTTATTTAATCTAAATTGTATACAGGTGTGAGTATTTATATGTACATAATAAATATACAAAGTAAACACACATTTAGTATGTAAACATAAACTTTTAACAATTAGTATCCTTCTTTTGTGGCCAATACAGCATCATTTCATTTTGGGATTGAAAAATACATGTCATGCACAGTAGCCAGAGGGATTTTGAGCCATTCCTTTTATAGAACAGTGGCCAGGTCACTATGCAATTCTGGTGTAGGAAAACATTTCCTGACTCGCTCCTCCAAAACATCCCAAAGTGCCTCAAAAATATTCAGATCTGTTGACTGTGCAGGCCATGGGAGATGTTCAACTTTACTTTCAGGTTCATCAAACCTCTCTGTCACCACTCTTGCTGTGTGTATTAGTGTATTATCATCCTTATACATAGCACTAGGGCTGTCAAACGATTAATCGCGATTAATCGCATCCAAAATAAAAGTTTATGTTTAGATACTAGATGTGTGTTAACTTTGTATATTTATTATGTAGATATAAATACTCACACATACATGTATATATTAAAACAAAATATTTATATGTATAGATATTTATACCTGTATACAATTCAGATTATAAATAAATATAAATATTTTAGATATAAATCTAAAATATTTTTCCTTAATATATACATGCATGTGTGTGTATTCATATATACATAATAAATACACACAGTACACAATTATATAGTATGTAAACATAAACTTTTATTTTGGATGTGATTAATCGTGATTAATCATTTGACAGCACTACATAGCACCACCTTTAGGGTACAATGTCTGAACCATTGGGTGCACATAGTCAACCTTCACACTTTGCTCTTACTGGTGGAATGTGCAATGAGTGAAGATTGGCCACCAGGCTGTGCAAATATAGCCATGAAACCTCCAACACTATATTGCCAGTGTTTCAGTTTCATTGTCCAACCCCTGTATGTATAGTCTTATAGACAGATAATTTCAAAGTGACTACTGAAGGACCAGCATCACATCCTCTTATATCTCTTTCAATAATTAATCCAGAATCTGGCAGTAAGTTTTGGGAGTTCGTTTTAGTCAAACTCTGCAAGACAGACATTTCAGGGTAGTTCCCAAAACCTACTGCCAGATCCTGGAAGATAAATTCTTGTGTGATGATGTGATGTGATGCTGGTCCTTCAAGAGTCACTCTCAACTTATCTGTATAAAGCCCATGTATTTCACAACACTTCAGCATGTTATTCTTAGATGAGGGTATTTTTTTTACCCAAGCACAGTCTCTACCTGACACACTGCAGTTTTGGAGACTCCAGAGCCCCTTTCACACTGCCCGTTGATTCCGGAAAATTGCCGTAACATTGCCGGAGTGCCTTCTGTGTGAAACCACGTCCCGGGATTGATTCCGGGAACGATTCCGAGTTGGGGACCTAGTAACATTGCCGGGATCAGTCCCGGAAAGAGCGCTGTGTGAACAAAAGCCTGAACCAATGCCGTAAAGGCTATGTAAAAGTGAAGACGCACGTTATTGTGCGACTCTTTTACCGAATGTTTTGAAGGCAGATCTTTTTAATATCCGCGCTGAAGTGGAAATCGTTCGCCAGTTTAGTGAAACGGTACACGTCGCATTATAACCGAATGTGCTAATGTCAGGTGTCTTTACGGGATCTTTACGGGTTGTGTGTGAACGCACGCACATATTCCGGAAAATCACTGGCAGTGTGAATGAACCAAAATCAAACGATCCCGGGACAGTTCCTGGAACACATTACCCATGTATTTTCCGGAATCTCTGTGTGAAAGGGGCTCAGGTCAGTTGCAATTCTGGAAATGGTGGCGCTGGTGTCTTTTCTTCTCCACCTGTTTTTTTTTTTGTTTTTTTGTTTTTTCTGGTCATGCTAACCCAATGAGCCTTTCGCTATCCAATGTTCATGCCTTAACTTTGCAAATTCTAGTATTGCATTAGTATTGCATCCTTCTCATGGGCATTTAATAAATTTTGACTTTTCAGTTTGGTAAAACTCTTTGTTGGCACATTTTGTGTGTAAAAGTATACCTGCCTAATTGAATAAAAGGAGTTTCTTACTCTTACAGTTTTCATGGCTATATCAATGATTAGATTAATTAAAATGTGCTTGGTAAGAAAAAAAAAAAAACATGACCAGAATATTAGAAACCATGTCTTCAATGCTGAGATAAGTAACGTTAAAGATGAAAACATTAAAGTACGGCGGAGATAAAAATTCGAAGGTCATAAAGAGATGATTCCGTTGTTGCCTATACAAAAGCCTCACCGTAACCTTGATTTTGTATTTATTTATTTAAAGACGAATAGACGCGGATCGTCTGTAAATAGTTTACTCTTGATCATAGCACTCGCTTACGGCCATACCACCCTGAGGGCGCTGTTGCTGGTCCCGTCAGTTGTGTTCTGGCTGCAGTAGGGAGAGGAAGGCTCTCCCACAGTGTGCGTGTCTTTTCTTTTATTTGGTGTATTTTTCTGGACTTTTGAACTACTTTTTTATCTTTTTCTTAGAGCTTTTAAAACACCTGACAGCAGCATCCGTGCTCGCTGGAGGGTGGTTTTCCGTCTTTTCTTTTTTTTTCTTCCTCTCTTTTTTTTTTTTTTTTTTTCTTGCTTTTTTTCAACTATGGATGGATTAACGGGTAACAACTTTGGACTGGTCGGAGAAGGACGAATGGCAAAGAAAACTGGACTGGAACCAGAAAGAAACGAGGCAAATGACGATGGATTGGAACGAGAGACGAGCAAAGTAAACAATGCTGGAACGGAGCGTGGAATAAATGAAGCAGGATCGAAAAATGGACGAGAAGGAAATAATCAGTTTACAAGCAAAAGGAAATACTTAAAGGAGGCGACGGTGATAGTGAACGTGGAGTAACTTTGTGACGTTGCCAGTAAATAACTGCGACGTCGTGGCAACGTCGTGGATCAATAGTTGTGTGCTGGTAACCAGTTGGTAATTTTTCGTAATTATTTATTTTCTATGGGCGGACATGCAGTAGTTTAACCTAATTTATGTCCTCATATGCCCAAACTAACTTAAAGGCTCTTCAAACAGCTGTGAATGATGAATACAGACTCGAAATGAATTCAGCTTATTTATTTTGAAAAACACACAAATATGAACCATAAAATACACTCAAATTATTAATAAAAACATAGGATATACAGCGAAGTATGAATGAAAGAATTCAAGACGTTCCGTGCTCAGCATCATTATAAACAGTTATACTACGGAGCCGTTGAATGCTTGAATCTGATTGGCTGATGAACGTTCTGAAGGTGTGCATTATTTTCAGGGAAACGCATGGCGAACGTAGTTCCAGGCAGCTTCTAACCGCATTGTTTATATCACTTCGCCACACTATTTCAGTTATTTCAAAGGTCCCTACAGCCTAAAACAGCAAAATAATAAAAACCCACAACGACACTGGCCAAACAAATAAATACAGATACAAACAATACAAAGAAACGACAGATTTCTTCCATGTTTTGCCGCAAAATTAAGTTTTATTATGTACGGAAAGTACACACTATTTCTCCACTCTAACAGACAAACTCACACACACATATAACAGTCAGCACGTGAACATACGCGCTAATGTTGTTAGCGTTGCTCTGACGATTAACAACTTAAAAACTACACGACATTTCTCATAACGAGATAACATCGACCCTGTTCCTGAAGAAAATAAAGTTAAAGTTTCACTATAAGTAGAGACGCTGCTGCTGATCACGTTTGAGAGAAGCACAGACTCACAGAGGTAATTCACAAGCTTAATCTCTTCTATCTCTTTCCGTCTGTCTGCCTGCCAGTCTGTCTGTCTAAACTACCTTAATAACTGCATTATTCTGCTATCAACAGCTCAAGCGTCGTTACTAGGTCTAAAATGACGTTTTGGAACTAGCAACAAAGGCTTTGGATGCGTTGCGTAAGAAATTAATGAGAAAGTGAAAGTGACGAGACGTGAGGCCAAGTATGGTGACCCATACTAGGAATTTGTGCTCTGCATTTAACCCATCCAAGTGCACACACACAGTAGTGAACACACACAGTGAACATACACCCGGAGCAGTGGGCAGCCATTGCATTGCTGCGGCGCCCGGGGAGCAGTTGGGGGTTCGGTGCCTTGCTCAAGGGTCTCACCTCAGTCGTGGTATTGAGGGTGGAGAGATTGATCACTCACCCCACCGACAATCCCTGCCGGACCTGGGACTCGAACCTGCAACCTTTTGATTACAAGTCCGACTCCCTAACCATTAGGCCACGGCTGCCCCCAAAGTCAATCCTGCTCACAATAGCCGTTTAAGAACAAAAACTGGACGAATGCCTTGAAATATATCATCTGATCGATGTCTTGAGGTGTGGTAACCGTAGTATAAGCGGAATAATTGACTTCGGTCCGCTGAATTCCTAGAAAATAATGCAATACGCTTCGCGTCGTGGCCGCATCACCACCTTGGGTGTGCATTATTTTCTAGGAATTCAACGGCCCGTCGTCAATTATTCCTTACATAAATGCATTAAGTATTAATAAAGCAATAAATTAATAAAGTGACTTTGTATAAAGATTGTTTAGCACGGTAAGTTGACTTGACTTAAAAAAGTGAGGAACCCGTTGCCTCAAAATATTAAGTAAAAAAACTATGCATAATTTAAAAAAATAAATAAATAAAAGTTAACATGTATTTGGTCTTGGCTGAATAGATCTGCTACACTGCTGCTGCTGCGGCAGAGCAAGTACCGAGACTTGCTACTGCCAATACATCCACAACATGCTGCTGTAAGCATTTAAGAAATACTGCTGCTGCTGCACATATAACATACATGGATAACCCCCATAGCATAAATGAATCACCTCGTAGCAGATCTATACAGGTGGAGCTGGGGAAGGTGAAGGGTTTCTGAAGCAAAAAACTAAAAAAGCTACTAATACAATTCTCAAAAATACAAAATTGTTCAAAACAGACTGCAATAAAACATTTCCATGAAGAACTGTCAAATCGTCCTTATATATGTATAGCACTTAATACAATAGAGATTGTGTCAAAAATAGTGAAAAACAGGAAAATAGTGTGTTGACAATGCAAACAAAATTCAGTTATGCTGTACAGCAGCTCTAAAAAGAGGACAAAAGTAAACCAATATTTCAGTTAACTAATTTCATTGTTGATGTCATCATCATCCAGCTCAGTTCAGTTCTCTTCTCTTCAAATACTGTCTCTGTCACTTATTCCCAAAAATAAGTGTCCCAAAACAATATAACAATATATAACAAGTACATTGGGTGTTATCAACATTGTTATTGTTAGTGAACACCTTCAGAATGAGACGTGAACTTTTTGGGTTTCATTTAAAGGACACTTCAAACATTATAATTACATCACCTTTTTTTTTTTTTTTACATATTGCAATACTGTCAAAGTAATTAACTTACCACAGTTCAACCACACAAAAGATTATTGAAAAAATGTTCATTAAATAGTCCAGTACTGACACTGCTTAAGCGTGCTCTTGGCATAATATGAGTGCCATTAACACAAACTGGCTAACAAGCTAATTCCCACGTCCTGATCCCATCCCACCCTTGTATATTTCGGAAATATTCAGTGTGTGACATAATGTACATCCAGTTGCTCTTTATCACAAAATACCCAATTAGGAAGGAACGTTTTTATGACGTTTTCTGAACATCCAACAGTGATGTCCACATGACTTCTAACAGTTTAAAATTTAATTCAGATGTAGTCACTGTGGTCAACAGGGTCAACTGCAGTCTCATTTAGACATAATTTATACTGCTTCTAGACCAGGGGTGGGCAAACTTTTTGACTCAAGGGCCACATCAAGTTTTTGACAATGTTTATGACAAATGAAGCTTTGATATATATTTTTTATTTTAAATTAACACTCACTACTGTACTGTATGTATACTTGTACATACATGGCAGTTCTATTCTTGTACCATCTTTTTTATTATTTTTTATGAGCACTTCATGACACACAAATAAGTTGCATTATTGTACAAGTCTATTGATGTATAAGACACATTTTATCATTTCATTCAGAAATAATGTAAAATAAACAAAACATTTACAAAAATTAGAAATATGTATTTATGTTCCCCTCACTCTACAAAAAATCCTGTAAATTTAGCAGTGTTCAGAACAGAAAAAAGAACGAAAAGTAATTACAAATTATAGTGGCATTCACTCTAAACCTTTATTATAAACGCCCAGCCTAAATTTTTAAACCGAAACTGAAACTACTGGCATGGTTGCAGGAAAATGAACAATACAAACTCACTTGTCTTTTCTCATTCATCACCAATCCTAATGTGTGCAATTTGCAATTGACTTTGATTGCATTATAAGTCACCTTGGAAATCACAGCATGTTTCATTTGATAAAAAACACGATTTTTATAATCCAGAAAATACAGTACTGTATCCATTTTCATACAAATGTGAAGAATAAGAAAGCATATCTTTGCAACATACAACGACAAATTATTTCCATGTTTTCCTCACAAAATTACAGTGCCCCATGAGCAGGAGGATTTGTTCTCCTATTGGAAAGTCTACCGAGCATTTTGAGCATTTTTAAAATATACCAACCCAGGGCATTTTTCTAAACAAATGAACACTTCCACATGTTTAAAGCAAGTAACTTATTTACAGTTGTGCCAGTTTTGCATGGTTTATATTTTTACCTTTTATTTTGTATTTGCTGTGTGGCTTCTGTAGCATGTGCAACGTGGTAAATCGGGGCTATTTACCACACTACAAGCTACAGCGCCATCTATTGGATTTCACTGATATTTCATCAAATTATCCAATATGAAACAACAGCCTCACAGGCCTGATGAAAACGGCCATGGTTTTCCCACTTCGTATAATTCGTATAATTTTTTAAAAATCCATTGCGGGCCGCCAAAGGGTCTGACCGCGGGCCGCAGATGGCCTGCGGGCCATAGTTTGGACACCCCTGTTTATACTTATTAGGCTATTTATTTTCAAACCTTTTTTACATTTTAATCTGGACTACAGCATGCCTTAGATATTGTTTGAAGTGTTTTTTATTGTTTGGTCAAAATTTACATTAGGACTTCATTAGTAAGCACTAGTTAATTCATTAGTTAACATAAACTGCCAATGAAAAATTATTCTAAACATTCATTAATCTTAGGTAATTCCAATATATAATAACAAATTGCAACTGTGTTATTTAATTAGCTATCAACTAAGAGTTCAACAAAGATTAATAACTTTTGTATTAAATGTAGCTATTGCTCATTGTGAATATTAAACATTTTTAATTATTAATATTAATGTATTAACTAAGGTTAACTAATGAGATCTTATTGTAAAATGATACCTATTGGTCTTTATAATTCTTTTGAACTTTAATCTTTGTAATTTTTTTAACTTTTTTAACCGGGCTAATATGGTCCTACTTTCTGGTTCTAGTAAAAACTCTAGCTGTTGCATTTTGGACCAGCAGTCAATTACAATGCATATTACAATTTCAAGGGAATAATCGACAATTATTATTTTTGTCATAATTGTGCAGCCCTAAATTAACACATGACTAAAAATGTAGTTTAGTTGTGTCCATATGTTTAACCGTTTTAGCTGAATTGGGGGAAATTTTTCAACTGCAATTAACAAATTAACCAATTAAAAATTCTGGTACATTCTGGTATATTCATGCATTAGTCAAGTGTTCACGTACCTGAATAATATCCACATGCACAATAACAAAAAGAGCACACAAAAGGGCATCCATAGCAGAGAGTCTGGTGTGACAGGTGGAACTGGAACTGACTTTTGACCAGGCTGTCACAACATCTCTGTCTTCACAAACTGCCCTGAAACACAACTGATATATAAATTATTATTATAAATGTAATGGGGTAGACGTAGTAATAGTAGTGGCTTGTTGAGGACTACAAATGAGTTGGACTACAAACCCCAGAAGTCTAGGTACTATAAAGAGAAAATCAAACTTTCAGACTCTACTCTGAGGTTGTCCATAGTGAGAGGTGGCGGGTCAGAGTGGGTTTGCTTATAGCTCCCCAGCTCAGCCGCCATGTGTTGGAGTTTTCCCCGGTGAACGAGAGGGTCGCGTCCTTGCACCTTTGGGTTGGGGATAGGTCTGTAACTGTTGCTTGTGCTTAGAGGCCATATGGCAGTGCGGAATACCCGGCCTTCTTGGAGTCCTTGGGAGGGGTGCTGGGAGATGCACTGACTGGGGACTTGGTCGTTCTACTGGGGGACTTCAATGCCCACATAGGCAATGACAGTGATACCTGGAGAGGCGTGACTGGAAGGGATTGCCTGCCTGATCTGAATCTGAGTGGTGTTCTGTTGTTGGATTTCTGTGCTAGTCACAACTTGTCCATAACAAAAACCATGTTCAAGCATAGGGGTGTCCATCAGTGCACATGGCATCAGACCACCCTAGGCCAGAGGTTGATGATTGACTTTGTGGTCATTTCATGGTTTCATGGGTGAAGAGAGGGGCAGAGCTGTCAACCGATCACCACCTGGTGGTGAGTTGGATCCGCTGGCAGAGGAGAAGGCCAGACCCGGCAGGCCAAAACGTATCCTGAGGGTCTGCTGGGAATGTCTGGCTGAAACATGTGTCAGAAGGATTTTCAACTCCCACCTCCAGAAGAGCTTTGACCAGATCCCAAGGAGGTATTGAGTCCGGGTGGACCATGGTTCACCACCTCCATTGTTGATGAGGCCGTGGCACCAATCCACGAGCCCGGCGGTGGACACCGGAAGTAAAGGATGCCGTCAAGCTAAAGAAGGAGTCCTATCGAGCTTGGTTAGCTTGTGGGACTCCTGAGACAGCTGAGGGGTAGCGACAGGCCAAGCATGCTGCAGCCCAGGTGGTCACAGAAGCAAAAAAATGGGCCTGGGAAGAGTTTGGGGAGACACTGAGGTGGTTTGCAAGCTCAGCAGTGGTAAGGCATCGGGATGGATGAGATCAGCCCTGAGTACCTTAAGTCTCTGGATGTGGTGAAAGATTATAGAATAGCCAAGACTTGTCACTCGTATAGTGTTGAATGGGGAAAAATGCAACACTCATTATGGCCATGAAGCCCCGCCGCCTTAATAAAAGGGCCAATCGTTGATTGGTACAGTGAACGCATCACTGCAGTTGCCATTAGAAGTCCCGGTTGCTATAGAAACAGTCAGCTTTCTGTGACTTACGCTCATTACTGAGCATGCACACTGCCTGATCTAGGCTGAAAAATACTATTGTATTGACAATACAAATTGCTATTGTAGGACAAGGAACAAAATTTATAAGGCTGTTCTTGTCAGATTTCATTGGTGATTTCAAATATTACATTTATTCATAAACTTGGTGAACAGTTTTGGAAAATGTAATGTTTCCCCATTTAAAGAGACAGGAGATAAACTTGCATGCCCGAGAGGTGTTTCAAAGATGACTGCAGAGTGGAATGACATGCCTCAAAAGGGACTTTGATGTTGTGAGGCTGTCTTGGCTGACACGCCTCTTTAACATGAGTGGAGGTCGGGGACAGTGCCTCTGGACTGGGCAACTGTGATGGTGGCCTGGGATGCTCTGGGAGTATAGGGTCCGAGGCGCTCTGTTAAAGAGCCACAAAATGTTTTTTGTTGTTTGAATTTCTTAAAAAAAATACAAAATTTGACCTCTGAGATTTTGTTTCTTACCAAATGTAACCTGCTCTGTCTTATATGTCATTTTTCACTGCATGAGAAGAGTGGCACAAAAGTGTTTCTTGGACATAGCAACAGTAACTAAGAGGGACAGGTCTTTGTCAACTTAGAATAAAGGGAGGTTGCTGGCTCAGGTTCTGAGATGAAATCAGAGTTTGTGCTTGACTGTAGATTCAGAATGAACATGCTGCCTATGGCAAGCGTTTTTTTGCTTTGCTTGGCAGTGGAATCTGATTTGATGATTAAAATAGTTATTAATAAATTACTAATAAATGCAACATTACCAAACTAAAATGATATGCTCTAAATTATTTTTGCATTTTTTCCCATATTGTACAAAGATTAAACATAAATCCTCTGATGTGACTCAAATTGCATGAAAATCTATTCCAAATTATCCTAACATAATAGAACTTACACACTTCCAAGTGTTTGTCTTTGGGCCACTGTAGCACTCTCACATACTCTCTGCAGTCCTCTGGTAGTCATGGCATTGAAGCAGTAGTGCACAGGGTGAAACTGATCTGAAGAGAACACATACAAAAGCAGATAGTCACTTCATCTCAGCACTTTATGAGTGTTGCTTCACTGTAAGGGTGAGACTACAGTACTTGTAGTGGGTAAACCTCCAGTGTGTGGTCTATACAGGCTGTCATTCAAAGCAGGATGATTCTTGCATTGCCCTTAAATCATTCTGCCCCTCCATCTATCAGGATAATAAAGCTGGGCTCCAAAACTCAATCTAAGTTAATTCCTAACTAGAAAAATGTGGCTAAATGTATAAAGACTTTTAAAGAGAAACTGTCTGTGGAGGTTGGGGCTGTCCATATTCACAACATGAAACACAAACCTGACAGTATTATCAGACAAACTATCAACTTGTTTGTTACAGAATATCAGAACATAAACAACACAGCTGAAATTTTGAGTGCAGAATTTTAAATTGAAATTGAATGCAGAATTTTGTAAATTCAACCTGACTGGACACATACAAAATAAAGAATGTGTACAGAACAAATAATGAAATACAGAGTCAGATTAATTGAATATGACAAGCTTTAATTGAGTCAGCTGATTCAACATCAGCATCTATCTTGCCTGTATCTTTAAACCTGAGCCTTACTGGCCCTGGGGTCTTGGGGTAACCTTCACCACCTCCAGAGTCTTGTGGTGACCTTCACTGGCCCCATTTTCTTGTGGTGACCATTAGTTGCCTTACTGTCTTCTGGTCACCCTCATCGGTCCCAGTTTCTTGTGGTGACTCTTACTGACCTCAATGTATTTTGGTCACCCTCACCAACCTCAGTGTCTTGGGGTGACCCTTAGTCGCCTCATTGTCTTCTGGTCAACCTCATCGGCCCCAGTTTCTTGTGGTGACTCTTAGTCGCCTCTGTCTTCTGGTGACCTTCTTCTGCTCCAGTTTCTTTTGATGACCCTAACCGGCCTCAGTGTTTTGTGGTGACTCTCAGTGACTTAATGTATTTTGGTCACCCTCACCAACCCCAATGTCTTGGGGTGACCCTTAGTCGCCTCATTGTCTTCTGGTCACCCTCATCGGCCTCAGTTTCTTGTGGTGACTCTTAGTCGCCTCTGTCTTCTGGTGACCTTCTTCTGCTCCAGTTTCTTGTGGTGACCCTCACCAGCCAACTGTCATCTGGTGATCCTCACCTGCCCCAGTGTCTTGTGTTGACCCTCACTGGCCCATTGACTTCCAGTTGACCTTTGCCGAGTCTTTCGGTGGCCCTCACCAGTCCACTGTCATCTGATGACCCTCCCTGGCCCCAGTATCTTGCAGTGACCCTCACCTGCCTTATTGTCATCTGGTGACTCAGTACCTCCTCTCCTAAATCTGAGTCTCTACTCCTAAAGAGGCCTCTGCACTCTCTATGTCATAGCTATGTGACAAAAATGAAAAAGAAAGAAATCAGAAATCATTGAGTAGTTACTCAACACTTAATTTATTTAGACTCAACTTACTCTGACCTCACTCTGATCTTCATTTCTAAATTTTATATAGGCACATGCACAGGTCAACAAACCAGATTAGTATTTTTAACCAACAGATCCTACTGTTTACCTGTGAGCGCATGAGAAAAGCTTTCTCCAAAATCCTCTTATGCCTTTTCTCAGTCGCCCAAGTCTTCCAATTTTCAGCAGCTCTGATCTGAAAAAAACATGAAAATGAACTGACACACACTACAATAAATTAATTATAATAAACCCATAATATCAGCATCCTAAGTGTGCATGTTTCTGGGTGTATGTGATGTGAGCATACATTTGATTATTAGTAACCGCTGTTAACAGCAATGTGTGTGTGATTTTAGCATATGTACCTGATCTCTGTGAGTGGCAGCAGTTCACACTCTTCACTAGTCCAGTCCCTTTCCTCCTCAAACACACACATTTAAGCATTTTTAACATATACAAAACAAAATAAGAATTATATTTTATCATTTACACTATTACACTAGCAATGACCAACAGTTTTCCAAGATTCTGATTCAATTAATTAAGCCATTCACACAAAGATGCAACCACCATTTCAAAAAAACAAACATACAACGCAGTATAAACTCACTGCTGTGTTGCTGGATGGATGCATGAGGGTATATGCATGAGGATACATGTCTGGTAGAAGCTGGGGCAGGTTGTCCAACACTTGCCTTGTCAAGGCATTACACTGTCCCTGCTGCTCCAGCATGTTGGGGCCGAGAGGAACACTGCACATGTAAATAATAAATATGTGTCACCTTACTAAATACACCATTTCATTTTACAATTGACAGCTCTATCAGACTGGTCTATGTGTCTTATAATACCCTGGAAACTTGTGCATGTAATTTTAAATACCTCAGTTCTCAGTGCTCTGAAGGAAAACACATGCAAACACTTACTGAAAAATGGTGGGTCCAAAAACTATTGACAGGTTATCTGTTGTCATTAGATTCAGATGACTTTTATCAGCCACACGGGACAGGAAGAACAATATGTAGCAGAGGACATTGAAATTTTCCTCTGGGAGACTCCTCAGGATTTTCCTAACAGCCTGATTTAGATCTTCCTCGTTAGAGTCTGCAAGTTTAGTCGGATTTGATAAAAATATTGTTTGTTGCGCAGCAAGTACTGAAAAAATATTTACTTATCACCACCTAAACTTCACTTACTGTTGTACACCTTCAGTAGTTGTGTCCCCTGTGGCTCCGGAATAAGTCCACCAGGCAGTTCCCTGATGAAACTTTTCAGTAAGGAGGCTGAAGTAAGAACATCCCCACTTTGAAACTCCGGAAAGCCTCCTTCATTAAAATGTCTCCTCAGTTCCTGGCAACGTTTCATTGACCCAGGGAGCCTGAACAGGCCAGTCTTGTCGAGACCTAAACACAAACACACAGTTTACAAATACACACCATCTCTGTATAAAGTAACAAACACTGTCAAACACTCATACAACACTCACAGTGCTTTTCCAGAAACTCCACTGTATGTGTGAGCACCAGAGGAAGACCCTGCCTCATCTGTCCGCTCTTCCTCAGGCTGATGAGGGGCAAACCAAACACAGCTCTTGGTGTTTCTGCCTGTACAAGACCACATAGAAAAAAAATCAGGAAGGTCTACTGGGAATTGTACTGCACAGCACAGAGCGTACAAGAAAGTGAGTTCACATAAGCAGTCTAACAAGTGTGCATTTTAACTAGGGTAGTCAGAAAACATTTTTACCATGTACACTAACACCAGTTTCAGGATGTTCAGGATTTGTTTATTACAATACTTTTTTCTACAATAAGATTTGTGAATCTGTTGTGTGCATATGGCGTACTTACACACACTGATAAAACACCAACAGCTTCCATCCTTAGAAAAGGATGGTGTTTTACAGAGTCCGGGTTCACAACAAATCCGAGGAGAATCCGAAGCCGAGAGTCAATACCAGAAAAGGGTCAATACCGGGAGTCCAAACCAAGTCAAAATCGAGCGTCAAAAACGGAAGGAAGTCAAAAACCGAGAATCAAAATACGAAGCAAATCCAAAGCCGATAGTCAAAATCCGAAAACAAGTCAAAAACCGAGAATCAATAACCGAAGAATAATAATCACTGTAAAAACTCGCCAAACGCACCAAACACACCAACCGCACCGATCGCCAAAACTCCCAACAGAGAATTCTAGTAAAGAATGTTCATATATACCAACTGCACATCTCACGTCATAATAGCGCTCTGTGAAAGTTCTTTTTCTTTAATCTAATGTGTTGAGTTAGCCTTTTTAAATTGTCTTTGCTGTGGTAAAATCTAAAATCTGTTTTATGTTCAAATGTAAATAAAATAAATAAATAAATAAATAAAAATTATTCGGGGGCGGCTCGTGGTTTTAAAATAGAGGAGGCACACTAATTGTATTGGTCTGGTAAATAAACGTTACACATACACATACAGCAGGATAATATAATTTCACTTACCTGGCCTATCACATTCGCGATAGAAAAGTGGCGCTTTCCAACTTCCAACCAGGGCCGTCGCCAGAAAATATTAATTTGGGGGGGGGGGCACATTTTTATGATAAAAACAGACATTCACCTAAACAATAACAACCTGTATTATAACTAAATATAATATACAACTAGAATAAAGTTATATATTAAAACACATTTTTAAAAAGGTTTCCGTTTACAGCGTGTTTTTTTTTTTTTTTTTTTTTTTTTCAGATCGCATGCTGTGAATGTTTTAAGGAATCACGTAGGCTATGTTAACCTATAGGCACGGTCTTAAATGGTGTTATCAAGCTGAAGGTCCTTCGCTGCGCTAAAATTAGCCTATTTTCTGTCATCTGTATAGGCCTATAACAATGAATTTGTAATTTACAAATCATGACAATAAAACCAATAAAATCTAGTTAAGAGTTAAAAACGTATTTTAAAAAATGTATTTGTGCATTTTTAAAGCTATTTTTACAAAAAAAACAAAAAAACTGAAAATATGAGCAGCTATAAAATTATGGTGCAAATTTCTATATACACATTATAAAATAAGTCACAAATAATAATGGCATTCGTTATGAACAACATATAAAAGCGTAACCATAATTCATTTAAAGAGAAACTGAAACACACCGGCATCTCTCAAATACGCCATTCCCACAACGAGAGGCTTCCGCGCGATCGCTTAGATTTTTTCTCCCTTTATAAAATACTATGTCATTTTTGGTCCTATAGATAAAAAAGACATTATTCGGAACTGTAAAAGGTTCACCTTTTTTGTGTACACTCACAATAAAAACAAAAACATTGAGCTTTCGTAAAATAAAGAAAGCCTTCTTAGCCTTTTTATGACTATTTATTTTATTCCTTTATATGTTGTTTTATTCAGTTTTCTGCAAGTGGGTGATGTGACGATGTGTAAATCTTTATGCGCAGTGCGCCCGTCCGCTACGCCAATATGTTTACATCCAAAGTCACGAATTAAACTTATTCGCAAAATTGGAATATCACATAAAACATTTGCGAATAAAGCACTGTGAGTTGAACAGAACAAAATTCCAACTTCCTGATTAACTTGCACTAAATATCACAAAGAATTTTTTTTTTTACTGCGGTAGGAGATGGCACAAGGCTATATGAAAGAAATTACGAGCTTCAGAGCTAGACGAAACGCAGTCATGTTATTTTCAGAGCCTGCTGTCTGTGAAAACAGTTCTGGGGGTTAATTAACGAAGAACTTTCAATAGACTTTGCTCAAGCATTTTAGAATGACAAAACTAGCATTTCATTTGCTGTGCAATGAGATGGGTCCTTTAGTACAGTTATACTGTCACATCTCACATGTATTTTATTTGATGCGCATTAAGGAATTTAATAAATGTGTTTCCGTTTATGCGCATAGGTTTAACGTGCATCTTTTTTTTCTTTTTCTTTTTTGAATTTATGCGCATCTTGGCGTTTCCATCCAAAGTTTTTTTTTTTATACGGTATATCCTAAAATGTGCATAAAAGGTGAAAACATTCCTATTCCTATTAAGTTGCCTTTGTAGAGATTAGTGGTCCTTTGAGCTAGATGATTTGTTTGTCTATATTTATTGCTAGATCAGTACAATCAATGTTTTTCGTTCTCAATAGTAAGTTCACTCGTGATCATATGCAGGGGGGCACGTCGAGTCATTTGGGGGGGCACTGTCCCCCAGTGCCCCCCCTTGGCGACGGGCCTGCTTCCAACTGATACAGAAACTTAATGAAATGTGAATTTTAGTAATATGAAATCGTCCTCCTCCCATTTTCAGCTCAAAATTTTGGGGAAGCTGAGCCTCCCCCGACGAGCCGCCACTGTTCAGAGCATTAACAAAGGTTTTACGGGTTTGGAACGACATGAGGGTGAGCAATAACAGAGTTTTCACTTTTGGGTGAACTATCCCTTTAATTACTTTTACACTGTTACAGTAGATTTGTTAACTCATAAATACTCATTTTTGATTGTATTTATTAGATAGTACCAACATGTAATGGGGTGAACAACGGTGAGTGAATGATGACAGAATTGGGATCTTGTACATTAGCAATGTCACTTTAAATCAAAGCACGAACTTCTATGACCAATCAGAGACCATTTCCGTACCGCTTAGTCCCGCCCCTACTGTCAACAGACGTGTTTAACTCCTCTAACAACTTTTGTTCTATTTCTGTACTCAACTGTCTGCTTATCCAGATACGTTTTCACACAATGGAGAGCCAAGAGCCCAGAGGAGCATTATGGGAAGGGCTAAGATAAGCGGAAGCGCTCTCACAGAGTATTGTGAAAGTCTCCTGATAGGAGCTCATAACCGCCGCGATGGATCTAAAAGAGAAAACTATCGCAGCATTAAAGAAATACGACAGCGGTGACGAGTTGTCCCAATTAACGTTACCTGCTATTCCCAAAGCGTCGGTGCTCATCCCGCTGCTGGTGAGAGACGGACAGCTGAGGCTCCTCCTGACCGTCCGCTCCATTCACGTAAGAAACCTGGTGTTTGGGTTTTCAGAAGTGCTTCATGTGAACTCATAGTCACACAATGTACACAAAAGGTCACGCAAATTTATAGCATGACAATATGTATTCAGAGCTTAATAATGGATGTCTTTGGCAGCTGAAGCAGCACGCAGGTGAAGTGTGTTTCCCTGGAGGAAAGTCTGAGTCCGGGGACAGAGATGAAATTCACACCGCTCTGAGAGAGGCAGAGGAGGAGATCGGGCTTCCTCCTAACAAAGTGGAGGTCATCTGCAAATTCTTTCCCGTCATAAACAAGGTAATAATATTAATAATAATGATAATAATATACATTTATGTGTAAAAAATATTATAAATATAAGCTTACTGTTATTACATACATATTATTAAAACATAATTGCACTACCAGTCAAAAGTTTTTAATGTTTTTTTTTTTAAGAATAAAGAATTCTCTTCTGCTCACCAAGCCTGCATTTGCCATTTATTTGATCCAAAGTACAGTAAAAACAGTAATATTGTGACATGTTTTTACTATTTAAAATAACTGTTTTCTAATTAAATATTTCAAAGAGTAATTTATTCCTGTGATCAAAGCTAAAATTTCAGCTTCATTACTCCAGTCTTCAGTGTCACATGATCCTTCAGAAGTATTATTATTATCAATATTTAAAACAGTTGAGTACATTTCAGGATTCTTTGATGAATAGAAAGATCCAAAGATTAGCATTTATCTGAAATAAAAAGCTTTTGTAATATTATTCAGTATACCGTTCAAGAACTTGGAGTTAGTATATTTTTTTGATATTGATCGAAAGTGATGATAAAGATGTTTATAATGTTACAAAAGATTTCCATTTCAGATGAATGCTGTTCTTCTGATCCTTCTATTTACCAAAGAAATCTGATAAAACATAACAATAATAATAAAAATAAATGTTTTTTGAGCAGCAAATCAGAATATTAGAATGATTTCTAAAGGATCATGTGACTGGAGTAATGATGCTAAAATTCAGCTTTGAAATCGCAGGAATAAATTATATTTTAAAATGTATTCAAATAGAAAACAGTTAAATAGTAAAAATATTTTAAAGTTTTACTGTTTTTGCTGTACTTTGGATCAAATAAATGCAGGCTTGGTGAGCAGAAGAGACTTCTTTAAAAACAAAAAATCTTACTGCTTAAAAACTTTTGACTGGTAGTGTATGTAATATAAAATAATCATATAATTCAATATAAATAAAATAATTTATGAAAATGAAATTCATGCTTATTTCTGGTGGCTACTTGTATTTTATTAAATAATTTTAATGTTGTTATACAATACCATTCAAAGACTTATAATAGTAGTATAATTTGTTTAGAAAATGCTTTTATTGAGCAGACACATAAAATCTATATTTTAATTTCTAATAAATGCTGTTCTTGTGAACTTCCTATTCATCAAAGATCAAAGTATGACGTTTCTGCAAAAAAAAAAAAATATATATATATATATATATATATATACATATATGAAGCACCACAATTGTTTTTAACATTGATAATAATAAGAAATGTTTCTTAAGCAGCAAATCAGCATATTAAAATGATTTCTGAAGGATCATGTGACACTGAAGACTGACGTAATGGTGCTGAAAACTCAGCTTTCATTACAGGAATAAAGTCCATAATAGCAGTAAAGTTTAAAATATGTTAGTATAGATAACAGTTTTTTACAATTGTTATAATATTTGCAATATTACTGTTTTGATCAAATAAATGCAGCCAGTCAGCAACATTTTGAATGAAAATTATTATAATTATTGTCTTTTCATTATTATACATTACATACACAAAAATGCATTATTAATATATATATTAATAATAATATATAGTCTGCTTGCATTTGAATAAATTACTATAATATATATTGATTATAATATATGTTAATATATTGAATAAATATATATATTTTATTTGAACATATTTGTAATATTTAAGGAAATAATTTTCAATGAAATTTGATTTTATTTGATTTTATTAAAATGCATGCAACAACTAAATACGTTTTTTTTTTTTAACTATTGAATTGTCTGCATCTGCTGACTAAACTAGCTCAAAACATGTCCACAGACTGGTCTTCTGATCACTCCGGTTGTGGCTTTCATCGAGGAGTCCTTCAAAGCCAGTCCAAATACAGATGAGGTGAGCGAGGTCTTCACTCTTCCCCTGGAGTTTTTCACTAAAGCGGCGGATCATTCTGGTTATCCTGTGCCCAGTGTTTTTGGACCGACCCATAGTTTCATGTACACTGACCCCAGTACAGGGAACATCCATCAGATCTGGGGTCTGACTGCTGCTTTGGCCATAAGTGTTGCTGTGCTGACCCTCGGAAAGAAGCCGGAGTTTGAGGTCGGCTTTAACTTGGAAAATCCAGTTTCTGGGTTTAAAAACGTATTGAATCGAAAATTAAGCAAATTATGAAAGACGCTTTAGATTAAGTGTTATTGATCATACTGGGGGAAATTATTTACTCTAATTGAAGTGTAAAGTTACTAGAAAGCCAGTTTGGATATTCTTCATGTAAATAAAAATTTAAAAAGTAGATATATATCATTAACAATGAGGATATAATTTGTCTTTTCTGATAGGAATTATTACAACACCATTACACAGATGTACAGATTTCATTACCAGAGGTATAACGCGTTCCTGTATTCTAAAGATGTTTTTTTAATAATGCAGTAATGTAATGCATTATATTTGCATTTGTAATGTATGTAATTTGATTACAAGTTACAAATGCAGTGTTAAGTGTTAAGTTCAAAGAGACCAAGACGGCAGAAAGTGCACCTTGTTTTTTTATTTTACAAAACATGTTTGTTTTTTTTTAAATCACTGGATAATGCAAGCAAAAATACCTGATTGTAAAACTTTTCATATTTCAGAATGTTGCACTTGATTTCACACATTTTAGTCTGGCATTATAGTTTGGAAAAACTCCAACTAGTAAATGCGTACAAGTTTATGCAGGGTGCGATTTGTTAAAAAAAGCAGAGGGGGGATGCTTTTGGAAACTTTTTTCTCTCTCCAAAGGCGGAGGTTGACCCAGCTCCAGTAAGACTATAGCCTAATTAACTTAGTGTAACCTGTTAACAATGCACATTATAAACCCGTCTTTTTAGGCAAGTACCATGTAATGAGTGTCATGTCATAAAATGTTTTTAATATGACGGAAACTGCTTCTAACGTGATCACTTAATAAAAATCATTGTAAGTTGGGCTCAAATCATTACTTACATTGTAAGTAATGAATTCATTTCCACTGTTATTCAAACAATGAATACATTATATAGAGAAAGCGAGCAAAGAGCATCAACAAAGCTTTTTGAAACTCTGAGTCAGTTACCACTGCGTCGCAAAATAATTTACTGTTTTGAAGCGCTCCAAAGCACGTATCACGAATCATTTGATTCAGAACAGGAATTCAAAGAACAGGAATTCAAAGCGCGTATCGCGAATCATTTGATTCAGAACAGGAATTCAAAACATGCATCACAAACAATTTGATTCAGAACAGGAATTCAAAGAACAGGAAATCAAAGCGCGTATCATGAATCATTTGATTCAGAACAGGAATTCAAAACATGCATCACAAACAATTTGATTCAGAACAGGAATTCAAAGCACGTATCGCAAATCATTTGATTCACAACAGGAATTCAAAGCACGTATCACAAATCATTTGATTCGGAACAGGAATTCAAAGAACAGGAATTCATAGCACGTATCATGAATCATTTGATTCAGCACAGGAATCCAAAACATGTATCATGAGCCATTTTATTCAGAACAGGAATTCAAAGCGCGTATCGCAAATCATTTGATTCTGAACAGGAATCCAAAGAATAGGAATTCAAAGCATATATAGTGAATCATTTGATTCAGAACAGGAATTCAAAGAACAGGAATTCAAAGCATGTATTTTATTCAGAACAGGAATTCAAAGCGCGTATCGCAAATCATTTGATTCTGAACAGGAATCCAAAGAATAGGAATTCAAAGCTTATATAGTGAATCATTTGATTCAGAACAGGAATTCAAAGAACAGGAATTCAAAGCATGTATCATGAATCATTTGATTCAGAACAGGAATTCAAAGCACTTATCGTGAATCATTTGATTCAGAACATTCAAAGAACAGGAATTCAAAGCAGGTATCGTGAATCATTTGATTCAAATAAGGAATTCAATGCGCACATCGCAAATCATTTGATTCAGAACAGGAATTCAAAGAACAGGAATTCAAAGCTGATATCATGAATCATTTGATTCAGAACTGGAATTCAAAGCACGTATTGTGAATCATTTGATTCAGAACAGGAATTCAAAGCACGTATTGTGAATCATTTGATTCAGAACGGGAATTCAAAGCATGTATCATGAATCATTTGATTCAGAACAGGAATTCAAAGCATGTACCGTGAATCATTTGATTCAGAACAGGAATTCAGTGAACAGGAATTCAAAGCGAGTATTGTGAATCATTTGATTCAGAACAGGAATTCAAAGAACAGGAATTCATAGCACGTATCATGAATCATTTGATTCAGCACAGGAATCCAAAACATGTATCATGAGCCATTTGATTCAGAACAGGAATTCAAAGCTCATATCATGAATCATTTGATTCAGAACAGGAATTCAAAGCACGTATTGTGAATCATTTGATTCAGAACAGGAATTCAAAGCACGTATTGTGAATCATTTTATTCAGAACAGGAATTCAAAGCGTGTATCGCAAATCATTTGATTCTGAACAGGAATCCAAAGAATAGGAGTTCAAAGCATATATAGTGAATCATTTGATTCAGAACAGGAATTCAAAGAACAGGAATTCAAAGCATGTATCACGAATCATTTGATTCAGAACAGGAATTCAAAGCACTTATCGTGAATCATTTGATTCAGAACATTCAAAGAACAGGAATTCAAAGCAGGTATCGTGAATCATTTGATTCAAATAAGGAATTTAATGCGCACATCGTGAATCATTTGATTCAAATAAGGAATTTAATGCGCACATCGCAAATCATTTGATTCAGAACAGGAATTCAAAGCTCATATCATGAATCATTTGATTCAGAACAGGAATTCAAAGCACGTATTGTGAATCATTTGATTCAGAACAGGAATTCAAAGCACGTATTGTGAATCATTTGATTCAGAACAGGAATTCAAAGCACGTATTGTGAATCATTTGATTCAGAACGGGAATTCAAAGCATGTATCATGAATCATTTGATTCAGAACAGAAATTCAAAGCATGTACCGTGAATCATTTGATTCAGAACAGGAATTCAGTGAACAGGAATTCAAAGCGAGTATTGTGAATCATTTGATTCAGAACAGGAATTCAACAAATAGGAATTCAAAGCATGTATCGTGAATCATTTGATTCAGAACAGGAATTCAAAGAACAGGAATTCAAAGCACGTATCGCGAATCATTTGATTCAGAACATGAATTCAAAGTGTGTATCGTGAATCATTTGATTCAGAACAGGAATTCGAAGCACGTCCCGTGAATCATTTGATTCAGAACAGGAATTCAACGAACAGGAATTCAGCGCGCATATCGCAAATCATTTGATTCAGAACAGGAATTCAAAGAACTTTAGAGAAGAATTTAGATCAGGTCTTTGGAGTGGGTTCACGGCTGAGGGGGGAATTCAACAATGCTATCTCACGACCAAGTTGTATGTATTTTACGAGTTGGCTAGTTTGTACGAATACATACGAATTCACACTTATGATTTGTCTAAATCCCAGTGAGGGGTAAGTTATGTGTACAATCAAAAATGACGGAGCATTTTAAGTTCTTTTCACTATTATCAGGAAGTGATAAGTACAAGTGATTGTTCTTTCTGTTCTGTTTCTGTTTTGATACTTATTACTGAATTACTGAAAGAACTATGAGTTTCACTTTGTAGTGTATTTTTTAGGTTTGATAACTTGAAAAGTAAAGTAAACTTGAAAGTAAAGTAATGAGTAATCTGATTACTTTTTAAATGCAGTAATCAGTAATGTAACACTGGTCATTACAGTATAAATATAACACATAAATGTGCTTAGATAAATGTGTAAATACACTGTTGTTCATCATGAGAAGATAACGGACGAAAATTATAATTATTAAAATATTGACTGCACTAAATTATACTCCGATTGTAAAAAATTACTAAATTATTTACAACAAATACATATGAAATGTTGAAACATGATATAACATCTTACATTTGATTGTTATGTATATATGTTATATATACAAGATATAGATTAGATTAGATTAGATTAGATTCAACTTTATTGTCATTACACATGTACAAGTACAATGCAACGAAATGCAGTTTAGGTCTAACCAGAAGTGCAATAAGAAGTAAAGTGCAGGATATAAGTTAAATAATTTAAATGTAGATAAAGCGTTCTATGGTAATAATTACAGATGGATACATACTATGAACATAAAATACAGATGGTTATGTACTATAGGCAGGAATTACAGATGGGATATTTACAGATGGGATATTTACAATGTAGTAAAATGTGCAATGAAGTGCAGTGTATATTAAATACTGAACAGAATATTAAATACTGCAGGTGAAATTTTGATCAGATGTTCATCCGAGGTATCAGTGCAGTGGATTGAGTAGTGAATTGCAGTATAATATATGCTGCAATTATACAATGATTGAGAGTGAAGACAGACAGGTAGTGCAAATGAGCATTAG
Organism: Cirrhinus molitorella; assembly: GCA_033026305.1. Taxonomy (NCBI): domain Eukaryota; kingdom Metazoa; phylum Chordata; class Actinopteri; order Cypriniformes; family Cyprinidae; genus Cirrhinus; species Cirrhinus molitorella. The sequence continues at coordinate 23,513,332 of CM065141.1, forward strand.
AATAGTGGTTTTAAAGTCCCTTAGTGCATATGAGTGATATACAAGGAACTGAATATACAAGGAACATGCAATAAAAGTATATTAAATTCAGTTCACACACTGTAAAAAAGCTGAAAAATATATAAAAGATAAATATTAGATTCAATATTAAAACGGAAACTAAATGAAAATTAGAAATGTCTATTAGCTAAAATAAATGAAAAATAGTTGAAAAAAGCTGAAGTATTAAAGCTTCAACTGAAATAATGTTAATAGTAATAATTTGGAATAGTAAAACATTAATAAAATTACAAAGGTACATAACAAATTACTGAAACTTAAGAGGAAATCTACAAATTTAAAAACAATTACTTCAAAATTATAATAAATATTATAATGGTGTATAAATAATACTAAAATACCACCACACATTCAATAAAAGATTTAAATATTTTCACATTTTTTAATCTGATTAATTATATTTCAATATTTAAATTTGACATGTTTATAATTTAATTACTTCAGTTTTTTTTATAAGATCAAGGCACAATACTCCACATTTTGTCCACTAGAGGTCACCATTGCCAGACTTTTGAAAGTTAAAATCTAAAAATACTCAAGTACACTTGAATAAGTAAGAATGCACAGAAGCACAAGTCAAACAGTTTATTTTATTAACAAATATCACAAAATAAATAGACATCTTCATTTTTGTATGACATATTACAGAACTGAATGTGAATTCTGCCAGGCACTTAATTTCTACTGATCTGATGAGTCATTCCCGTTGTTTGATTGTTGATCAAATTCATTCAAGTGACGCTGTCTGTTTGGGATTCACAGAAAACATGCTGAAAATCCCACCATTAAAAACTGCTGATCCATATTAATTTTTGCAAGTATCTATTTCATAGTGCAGCAACATATGCCTAACTTGTTTGTCCTAAAGCAGCAGTCTGTTGGGCAAAAGCATGATTGTTGTCAAAAGCGAGTTTTAGCAACTGAACAGATGTGGAGATCATTTGCTCAGTGTTGGTGAGCTAAAATGAAAGGAATAGAGACCAAAATGAAAATTTTCTGAATATTTGACTCACCCCCAGGCCATCCAAGATGTAGATGAGTTTGTTTCTTCATCAAATTTGGAAAAATAGCATTACTTCACTTGCTCACCAATGGATGTGAATGGGTGCCGTCAGGATGAGAGTCTAAAACAGCTAATAAAAACATCACAATAAGCCACACCACTCCAGTACATCAATTAGCATCTTGTGAAGAGAAAAACTGCATGCTTGTAAGAAACAAATCCATCATTTAGACATTTTTAACTAAAATACAAGTCCATAATGCATAATATTGCTTTCTCCAGTTAAAAAGTCAAGTAAATCAGGAGAGAAATATGCACAAATAAAGCACCACCTACAAGCGAAAACAGTTTAAAACAAATTTGTGGGGACATTGTGGATTACTTGTGGATTATTGTGATGTTTTTATCAGCTGTTTGGACTCTCATTCTGACGGCACCCATTCACATCCATTGGTGAGCAAGTGATGTAATGCTACATTTCTCCAAATCTGCTGAATGAAATCTTGGATGGCCTGAGAGTGAGTGAAATATACAGGAAATAGTCATTTTTGGGTGAACTATTCCTTTAAGGCTAACATCACACTAAATAGGACAGTTGCTTTGACATTTTATTATCTATTATCTAACTTTTATACTTTTAGGATTGTGGTCATTTTAGGCTGGATCGGTCTCCCGTTCTTATTTTTGTCAAGATCTACTCAAAAACACAACATACCACTTTTACCATCACATTACACCAATTAACATTTTTTTTTTATTTCCACAAATTAAATGCTGAAACAGAAACGTTGGTCACTCTAATGTGTACTGAATATTCAGCATTCCAAAAACAATCACAAAATAGATCATAATTTGTAAGCGTTACATGTTTTAAGTTTAGAACTCACCTCAAAACACACACACACACACTTTCTCTGTCACACAAACACGCTCAGGGTCATTCAAACACTGCCGAGGCCAGTCCGCTTTTCCTGAAAGTCTCTGCCACGTGTCTGGAGTGCTGGATTTTGGCCGAGAGCGCCTCAAACACGTCATTCTGGTCCAGTGCAGTGGCCGTTTTGTAGATAAACATTCCCAGTGACTCCAGTCCTCTCATGCCCAGATTCACACCACAGCCTTTCACAGAATCAAAAAAACATATTTAAATCACACATTACTGACAAACAGTGTCAGATTTATACAAAAATTCACTACCTGCATTTATTTGATCCAAAGTACAGCAAAAAACTAACATTTCGAAATGTTTTTTACTATTTAAAATAACTGTTTTCTATTTGAATGTATTTAAAAATGTCTTCAGTGTCTCATGATGCATCAGAAATCATACTAATGTGATGATTTGCTGTTCAAGAAACATTTTTTATTATTATTATTATTATGTTAAAAACATCTAAGTAGAATTTGTTCAGGTTTCTTTAGGAGAACAGCATTTATCTGAAATAGAAATCTTTTGTAACATTATAAATGTCTTTATCATCTCTTTTGAGCAGTTTAAAACATTCTTGCTAAATAAAGTATTAATTTCTATTATTTATTTCCAAAAAAAAAAAAAAATGATCACAGGAATAAATTACATTTTGAAATATATTCAAAAAGAAAGTTATTTTAAATAGTAAAAATATTTGAAAAAATATTTTTGCTGTACTTTAGATCAAATAAATGCAGGTTTGGTGAGCAGGAAAAAAAAAATTAAATCTTACTGTTCACAAACTTTTGACTGGTAGTGTACAATCAAATATGATCTGAAAGGGAATGTTACTTTTAATGACTATGATTAAAATATCTTTGGCTTCATGGAAAATTGCTGCCAGTCATACAGAGCTATAGAACAAAATACATTCTCATTCAATGTACTATTATATTTTTTATTATTCAATTTTATATACAATTCAGTTAAACTATGTAGAGTTGAACTCCCTGAACAGAGTTGAATTATTTAGCTTGACAGATAAAAATTAAATGTACAAAATAAATGTTATTATCATTATTATTATATAAAGTATTATTAGAAAATATTAAAGTCAACATTCCTCTGCTTTGTGCCAAGAACAATATTTTTTAATAAATTTTAATTAAATTGTAATAATTTTTTTTCCAAAACAGAATAGAACTATTAAGCTTAACAAAGCCAAAAATAAAATACTAATAAAGACTGTAAATCAAATTTACTAAATAAAATGTATTATTATTATTATTATTATTATTATTATTATGTCTTAAGTAGCACAAGTATATTTGTAACAATAGCCAAAAATACATTGTAAAAAAGTTTTTAAGATCATTTTCCTAATCATTAGATGTTTTGTCAATTTTCAGCTGTAAATATATCAAAACTTAATTTTGGATTAGTAAAATACATTGCTAAGAACTTAATTTGGACAACTTTAAAGGCGATTTTCTCAATATTTAGATTCCAGATTTTCAAATAACTGTATTTCGACCAAATATCGTCCTATCCATCAAACCATACATAAATGGAAAGCTTATTTATCCAGCTTTCAGATACTTATACACCTCAAAAAAATTACCCTTATGATTGGTTTTATGATCCAGGGTCACACATACAAATAGGATTATCAAGACATACATTTTAAGTTTTAGAACTCAAACTTATTTAAAACCCTAAATATATTTTTACTTTATTTAAATTCATAGCGGTAAATGTATGTATAGTTATAAATATGAATATCTATAAACACAAGTATAAGGGGACTTTCACACAAAATGTGTTTTTAAAGTTAAAAATGTGAGACGCATGGAAAGAAAAAACCCAGGAGACTTGAACTCAACAGTATGTTTACATAAGAAAGCACAATGTAATGGAAAACGTGTTCTGTGTGAAAGGGCCGTAAGAAAATAACTTGGCCTAGAAGCATTCAGGTGATGATAAACAGCGTCGGTGCTCACCAGTGTCAAAGTTGAGCACTCGCGCAGCTTCTCCTTCCACAGTCACTGCGACGTTGTCTCCTTCGATGTAAGCGGCGCTGATGCGTCTGTAGGACAGCATGATCTCGAACAGCTTGCGGCTGCACTGCATGTGGTGCAAGGTGAGTTCACTCAGACGCGGCTCGACGTCTGTCTTATATGCGTTGAACGACTGGTGGAAGATGTTCTTCATGATCTGGGTGAACAGAGAGGAAAGTGATTCATTCACTCAGCGTATGCTCATCGGGGGGGTCTTTTCAAACACATTATTACATATTCCCCACATATATATATATATATAGTGATTGTAACCAGGTAACAGCATGCGTCTCTGTGAATTACATTTCCAGTGACAGCTGTGTCTTGATATATTCTGTCTCTTTGTCACTAGCTCTCTTTTCTGCCACCTTCATTTTTTTTTTAATGTTGTTTCCTAATTTTAACATCGTTTTTACGGTTCAGAATTTGTTATTTTACATTCCACTGACTTGGGAATTTATAATAACCTAATTAAACTATAAGATGATTTTTTACCATCATCGGGAGTCGGGTTTCAAACTTGTGACGGCTGAAGAGCAATGGCTCTCTCGGTTAGCGCTTTTAATTTTCTTAAAAAATTACACAGTTTGAAAGCTGAGACTTTGTTTCATACTAGGGATGCACAATATTATCTGAACTTTATGGGGATTGGCTGATAATGACTCAAAATCATGCATCCCTATTTCTAGAGCTGGGAAGAGTACTTGCAAACTGTAACCAGTTACTGATTCCAGATTACATGATAAAAATTGTAGTCAGTAATGTAATCAGTTACATTACATATTTCAGGTAATCTAATCTGATTACTTTTAGAATACTTTTGAGTTAACTCATTTATCACATTGATTTAAATAGGATTATCTTGTAGCATGATGTAAAAATGCAAAGAGTAAGAAAATATTTTCCATTCATTGTAATTTACAACATAAAGTGCATTTTCTTAATTAATGGGGAATCCTAAAATCTCAAAAACTGCTTGCTGAACTCACAATTAAATTACATATATCAAATCAGCAACAAAAATCGTAAATTAATTGCCCCATGAATGTTTCTTTTGCTCAAATAGTGTTTAAAAGGCTTATTTTTCAGGCTGTACCAGAAAATGCACATGCGCAGTCATCACATACTTATGACTGCGCATGCGCATTGGCTGGTCTAGCCTCAGGTTTCCAATGGAAATTTGTCTCATTCATTTAGAAGGTGGGACTATTCCTCCATATTGCGCGTTGCAGTTTCTCCCATTTATAAGTACAGGAGTGAACCGTCATTGTGTTTGATTAGTCTTTGTTTTAAAATAACAATTAAAATAAAACACTTAATACAAAAAGATTAAATATTTTGATTTTCCTGCATGCCATGTGACCATTAATCAACATCAAAATAACCGTAAACATGCAAATGTGAAACTTAATTATTGAAATATTTCATTTAAAATCTGAGGGGTACTTAAAGTAAATATATTTGGTGAATAAGGTTTAGATGACAAAAAGTTTGGGAATGCCTGCATTGCATGTAAATAAGAAATAACGTTGCATTTTAATGAGTATGAAAGGCAAAAGCCTTCCAAAGGAACTATAATACATGGTTAAAAAAAGCTACCGAGTGATAATTAAAATGTTGAAACCCTTTTGCAAATCCAGTGGTCAAATGCTGTGTCGCCACCTGACTAATGACTAGTCTATGTGTGAATGTCCACAAAACTGGACATTCTGAATGTATACAATCGGTAAGCTATTTTAGAAAGGAAAATTTAAAAATGAAAAAGAGAAATTAGGGGAAATCAATGAATTATGAATAATTTATTGCTATTGTGTGAATAATATGTAATCATGTAATCCATAAAAAAGTAACTGTAGTGTGATTAAAATGTAACTTACTCTAATTACAAGTACATTTTTGGATTCTGATTACGTAATACAGATTACATGTAATCAGTTACTACCCAGCTCTGCCTATTTCATTCCTAAAGTAACCTGTCCTGTCTTGTCTGTCGGCGTGTTGTCAGTTTCCTCTCTCTGCTTACATTATGTGTAGCGTGAGAGTGCCATGGCTTATCAGACATAGAAACAGTAACTAAGGGGGTGAATCTTTTGCGAAGGGTCAGTTGAGTTCATGAGTCAAACAGATATATGCCGGGATTGACACGTCTTACTGTAGAGTTGGCTGTGTGGCGCAGGAAATGCATCATTTTGGAGTCTGCATCTGAAGTGCAGGCCAGAGCCATGTAGCGATTCCGGAAGGTTCCGTAGATCTTTAGGTGGAATCCGGGCTTCGCTGCCGGCTGGGAGGAACTGCGTGGCTCCTTCACAGTGTCGATCCCGTACGCCGACAGATCAAAATACAAGCTATGTGCACGGATTTCTGGTGTGGGGACCTAGAAAACAGAAGCAGACCAAATCATTATTTTCTTGCTTAAGGATAAAGAACAGTACCAGTAATACGGTTGAAGTCAAAAGTTTACATACACCTTGCAGAATCTGCAAAATGTTATTTTACCGAAATAAGAGAGATCATACAAAATTCATGTTATTTTTTATTTAGTGCTGACCTGAATAAGATATTTCACATAAAGGACATTTACACATTAGTCCACAAGAGAAAATAATAGTTCAATTTATGAAAATGACTCCATTCAAAAGTTTACATACACTTGATTCTTAATACTGTGTTGTTACTTGAATGATCCACAACTGTGATTTTTTGTTTAGTGATAGTTGTTCATGAGTCCCTTTTTTTTTTGTCCTGAACAGTTAAACTCCTGTTCTTCAGGTCACACAAATCCTTTGGTTTTTCAGCATTTTTATGTATTTGAACCCTTTCCAACAATGACTGAATGATTTTGAGATCCATCTTTTTACACAATAAATACAGGATAATTGAGGGAATCATATGCAGCTATTACAGAAGGTTTAAATGCTCACTGATGCTCCAAAAATGAAATGAAAAGAAAAAGAAAAACAAAGCATTAAGAACCGGGGGTGAAAATGTTTTCAATGTGAAGATCAGGGTAAATTTAACCTATTTTGTCTTCTGGGGAACATGTAAGTATCCTCTGTAGGCTATGAAGGACAGTACTAAATAAAAAAAATAATAATTATTATATATATATAATTAAAATAAGAAAAATTTACTCATCTTCATTCTGTACAATAGTTTTCACCCCTGGCTCTTAATGCATAATTTTTCCTTCTATGGCATCAGTGAGCATTTGAACCTTCTGTAATAGTTGCATATGAGTCCCTCAGTTGTCCTCAGTGTGGATCTGAAAATCATACAGTCATTGTTAGAAAGGGTTAAAATTAGAGTGACCATATGTCCTCTTTTCCCTGGACATGTCCTCTTTTTGGACTTCAAAAAAATGCGTCCGGCCGGGATTCCTAAATCATCCAAAATGTCCGGGATTCGGATTTTGCTTCCTACAGTCACCATTCATTGTGTGCATTTTTGTATTAAAGCCTTGCACAGGACTTTTTTCTTAATTCCGCTCCCGCAAACATTCTAATAGTATTAGTATCAAGTATTTAAATCGCTTTGGATGCAGCTTGTGTTGGATGTAGGGTTGCCAAATCCGCATTTTTTCCACGGAATCGGGTTGATTTTCTCCTGTGGGTTAAAAGTTTGAAATATTGCATACATTCCATTTGACTGAAATGCTTGTATTGAAACAATTTACATTCTACCTGTGATAAAACTGTGATATTAGTTTTGTGAAGAACCACTGTGGTAGGAAGCTTTTTAACTTATGATCAATCTGCATAACGGTGACTGTAAAATATGTAGTTTTGGTATGGAAATTTTGATACCAAAACTAGGACCCCAATACCCCCCACCCAACCTCCTGTCCTACATCCTCTTTTTTGCAAACTAAAATATGGTAACCCTAGTTAAAATACACAAAAATGCTGAAAAAAAAATGAATTTGTAGGACCTGAATGATTTATTTATTTATTTATTTTTTTTATTTTTTTTTTTTGAAGAACAGCAGGCAGTTTAATTGTTCAGGACAAACAAGCAACTCATGAACTATCACTTAAAAAAAAAAAAAAGCAGCTGCGATTCATTCAGGTAACAACACAGTATTAAGTATCAAGTGTATGTAAACTTTTGAACAGGGTCATTTTTATAAAATCAACTATTATTTTCTTTTGTGGACTATATGTAAACATCTTTTATGTAAAATATCTTATTCGGGCCAGTACTACATAAAAAATAACATGCATTTTGAAAACAATTAACATTTTGCAGATTCTGCATGGTGTATGTAAACTTTTGACTTCACCTGTACATACTGGTATATAGCCATATATGTATATAATTTATTCATTTATCACTGGCAATTTATAATATATATATATATATATATATATATGAATATACATATAATATATATGTATCTAATTTATAATTTATGACTGGCAAATTAATTGTTGCAGAGGGGCAAAAAAAGCTGAATTGCCTCTTCTATTCCCCATCTAGACCCAAACTGGTAATCTTTTACTCTGATGAAATGAGGACAGGAAATTACATTGGACTAAACAGATTTCTAATGGGGAGCAAAATCTCCCAGCAGGCACTATTTTCTGAAACAATTCAATAATAGTGGCAGAAGCATCAGTACAGTACAATCCAGCCAGGTCATGTTCTGGCCTGACTACTGAATATTCCTAAATGAAAGCAAGAGACTTTATGTTGAATATATGTGTTTTTTATGAAATTATTGAAAACATACAATGTGTAAAATTAATCCAGTTGAGAAAAAAAGCAGTTTAAACATTTAAAAAGTTTAAACGTTTCTTATTTCATATGTGAAGAAGGAATTTCCTTAAATGTACAGTGGCAAAAATTCCACCTACTTTTTTCAATGTTTAAATCAACATTATTAATCAAGATTGACTTCCATTATATTTTTTGACCATACAATAGAAGTCAATGGGAACTGAAACTGTTTGGTCACCAATGTTCTTCAGAATATCTTCTTTTGTGTTCTTTTATGTTGAAGCAAAAGATCACAAAGGTTAAATCTTTGGGTGAACTCTCCCTTTAAGGCTCACAGAGAGAGACTGAAAACTGGTAACAACTGCTGCTGATAGTCAAGAATCCTCAATATTCAGAGCCAAGTTTCAGTTGCACTAATTAGACTGAAACCCTGCTTATCTCTGAACCTTATCAAGGTTGCTAAAGCTTGTTTGATGAATTACTGTATACATAACGCAGACTAACAAAACAGCCTGTCGGGGACGCTAGCTGACCTTGGTTATCTGAGTTAGCTAAACCCCCATACCATCTGTTCAAACAAAAAACCCATTAACTAAAGAGAAAGAAAAAAAATCAATTATACAAACTGTCATTCTAAACCTGTGTCAAAACAATCAAATTACAGACAGAATGACTGTTCCTCATAACATGTGCTGTTACAGCTAATGATGGACGCTGCAGCTTCTCTCTGCCTCACCTGCATCATCAGTGTTTATTCCTGGCAGAAATAGACTCTATTATTATTCAAAATAGCTTAATTTCCTCACCCATATTCATAAAATGAATCAGCTCGGTAGGACCCTGATGACCTCATGACCACAGAGCGCTCGGACTAACGCTCTATTCATATTCAAGAACACAAACGAGCGATTTCTGAGAATAATAGCATGGGACGAGGGAAAAAAAGGCTGCAACTGAGATATAATGGTATAGTGATTTAAAGAGAAAGAAAGAAAAATGCATATGCACTGTAAGGGGTCATTCAACACAGAATGCGCCTTTGTGAAAATGATTTTTAAAAGACTTGCATAAGCATGAATGTAACTCACCTGTCTCTGGTCTAGTCTTTCTATAGTAGCATTGGCGCCGTAAGCGCGACACGATTCTACGATGTAATCGGCGCTGATGCCCAGCACAGAGCAGGAGTCTCCACACGAACCGTCAGCGACTACAATCACCCGCGGCCATTCACCCCGCGGCATCTTCCTCAGGTACTCCTCGCTAAACTACAGGACCAGAAAGAGAAAAACATTTAGGCTATAGCAATATGATTTTTACTGATTCAGAAACATTTAATGAGACAAGTGCAGTAAGATTCCTGATTAAATGAATCAAAAACGTGCAGCAGAGTCAGTATGGTCTGATTCATGAACAAATGATTCTGAACCAATTCATTTTAGTAAATCAAAACATACACTGCATATGTGGGACTGTTCTTTTTAGTGATTCATATAAACAATAGAGTCTAATTCCTGAATATATGAGTCTTTGAGCCAGTTCTTTGGAGGGAATCAAAAACTGGCAGCACAACCAATACTGTCCATTTTAACAATGACAATCACCTGCGATCAGGTTCTCCTAACTGAACTACAGCGGGCGATTTAATTGTTCAGGACAAACAAGGAACTTATGAACAATTATCACCAAAAAAAAAAAAAAAAAAGATCATTCAGCTAACAACACAATATTAAGTATCAAGTGTATGTAAACTTTTGAACAGGGACATTTTTATAAAATCAACTATTATTTTCTCTTGTGGACTAAACGTCTTTTATGTAAAATATCTTATTCAGGTCAGTACTACATAAAAATTAACATGCATTTTGAATGAACCCTTATTTTGGTAAAATAATTAACATTTTGCTGATTCTGCACAGTGTATGTAAACTTTTGACTTCAATTATACATACTGTACATACATCTTCCTCAGGTACTCCTCGCTAAACTACAGGACCACAGAAAGAGAAAAACATTTAGGCTAGCAATATGATTTTTTTACTGATTCAAAAACATTTGTGTCACGCCCCTGGACTGTGTTTGTTTTGTTTTCTTCCCCATGTGCTCTGTGTGACCTAGTTTCTGTTGATTGATTTAGTTCAGGTGTGTCGTTATCCTCCCTTTATAAGTTCCTTTCTGTTCTATGGGTTTTGTCCGGTCTTCGACCTCACGTTATGTGTGTTACTGAAATCTCCTCCTGTGTTTGTACCCTTCTTTGTGGATTATTAAAAGACTTCTTATTATCATCTTCGTGAGCCTGCGTGTTCCTATACACACCCGAAGTGTGACAGAAGACCGGACCCACAAAACAGTAAGCGTCGTGTTCCCCAGTCTTTTCTTTTCCGTTTTTGAACAGTTTTTATTTTCAGTTTTTGTCGTGTTATGGACCGCATATACAGCCCCGAATTTCTCCTCCTAATGCTGAAGCAGGGGGAGAGAACGCTCGAGGACCATACACGACAGTTCATTTTCATTGCGAACTATTCCAGCTATCCGGACGGCACGCTCTGCACATTTTATAACGCCAGCCTGAACCCCACGTGCAGAGCGTTGTCGTCCGAAGATGGTCCTCGAGCGGACTTCGCCGCCTATGTGGAGTGGACACTGGCGAGAAACGGGTCCTCCCTCACCATCCGCCCTGAGGAAAATCGCGCCAGTGCCACTCCGGACCCAGAGTCCAGCCCACCATCTCCCCGCTGCGCGGAGCAACAGCCCGAGCCCACCGCTGACGGAGAGCCAGAGCCCAAAGCGACCGACGAGCCATCGCCTAGGAGCGCGACAGAGCTGAGGATCGCCTCGGAGCCCGAGCCCAAAGAGTCAGACCAGGTGCGTGAGCCGGCTACAGAGCACGCCACAGTGGAGAACGCCAATGATAGCGAGAGCGCGGAGTGGAGCTCCGCCCACTGCACCAAGGCTGAGGGTGAGCTAATTATATATCTGGGGCTGCTTGATATGGAAGAGGAACTAATAGACTGGGAAACTGAACTGGAGTTGTATCCTGCCCCTTTATTCCCTCCTTCGTCTCCGCTGGTCCCGTCCAGCCCTCCTTCGTCTCCGCTGGTCCCGTCCAGCCCTCCTTCATCTCCGCTGGTCCCGTCCAGCCCTCCTTCGTCTCCGCTGGTCTCGTCCAGCCCAGAAGTGGTTCCCAAAACTCCAGTACACGCTTCGCAAGAGCACCCTCCAGTGCCAGCACCTCGTCGGTGCCCTCCAGTGCCCGCTCCTCAAGAGCGCCCTCCAGTGCCAACGCCTCGTCGGTGCCCTCCAGTGCCCGCTCCTCAAGAGCGCCCTCCTGAATTCAGCCCTGAGGACATTCACAAGGTCCCGCCCACCCACCCTTTCCTGTCTACTCCGCTGCTGGTTCCTGTCAGCCCCATGGCTCACCCTCAGCCCAACATCTGTGTGCTGGATTCGCCACGGGTCTGCCAGTCTCCATCGGCGTCATGGCTGGAGGATCCCTCACCTCTGCCTCCAGCCTCTGAGTCCCGGACTCCGCCTCGGCCCTTCGACCCGTCGGCTCCACCATGGCTCCTAGCTCCCTCCTCTCCACCGTGGCCCATCAGTCCACCAGCTCCGCCGGGCTCCCTCGTCCCTCCGGCTCCGCCTTGGTCTGTCGTCGACCATCCGCCGCCTCGGGACTCCGCTCCTCCGGCTGCGCCTCGTCCCTCCATCCCTTCAGCTCTGTCAGGCTCCTCCTTCCCTCCGGCTCCTCCTCAGTCCTCGGTCGCTCCGGCTCCACCGCGGCCTTCTGGATCCCCGTCTCCGCATCGGTCGCCGGTGCCATCTGTTCCGCCTTGGCCCTCCGGATCCTCCCCGTCGCCCTGGCCCATCGGCTCTCCGTCTCCGCCTCGGGCTCCTCCTCCACCTGCTCCGCCGCCGTCGGTCGGCCCCCTGGAGTCGGTGGCCATTCCTCCACCATGGCTCCTCCCTCCGTCGGCTCCACCGTGGGCCGCCATCTTGGCTGTGGCCTGGGTCTCTCCTGGTTCCTCCTGCTTCAGATCCCTCCTGTCTTCTCCCTGGCTCCTCCCTCCATCATCTCCTCCCTGGACTCCCTTGGTTCTCCTCCTCCCGGTTGTCCGTCCTCCTCCTGAGCCTCCTCCCAAGTTTCCATCTTTCTGTTTGTGGCGCGAGGACGCGCCATCCGGGAGGGGGGGAGTACTGTCACGCCCCTGGACTGTGTTTGTTTTGTTTTCTTCCCCATGTGCTCTGTGTGACCTAGTTTCTGTTGATTGATTTAGTTCAGGTGTGTCGTTATCCTCCCTTTATAAGTTCCTTTCTGTTCTATGGGTTTTGTCCGGTCTTCGACCTCACGTTATGTGTGTTACTGAAATCTCCTCCTGTGTTTGTACCCTTCTTTGTGGATTATTAAAAGACTTCTTATTATCATCTTCGTGAGCCTGCGTGTTCCTATACACACCCGAAGTGTGACAATTTGAGACAAGTGCAGTAAGATTCCTGATTAAATGAATCAAAAACATGCAGCACAGCCAGTACGGTCTCATTCATGAACAAATGATTCATTTTAGTAAATCAAAACATACACTGGATCTGTGGGCCTGTAATTTTTAGTGATTCAAAAACATACAACCAATAGAGTTTGATTCATGAATGTATGAGTCTTTGAGATGGTTCTTTGGAGGGAAACAAAAACACAGCACAACCAATACTGTCCATTTTGCAAACTAAGGATACTTCTGAACCAGTTCTTTCAGTTGAATCATAATACAAAGTATGTCTATATTCAAGTCTATTCAGTTACTTAACAATGACAATCACATGCAGGCCATTCACCTCTCAGCATCTTCCTCAGGTACTCCTAACTAATCTACAGGAAAACATTTAGGCTAGCAATACAGTTCTTTTGCTGAATTAAATTCATTTAATGGGAAAAGTGCAGTAAGATTCCCAATCACGTGAATTGAAAACATGCAGCACGATCAGTACGGTCTGATTTATAAACAACTAATTCTGAACCAGTTCTTTTAAGTGAATCAAAACATACAGTGCATCTGCGGGCCTGTTATTTTTTAGTAGATTCTGATTTTTGAATGTATGACTCTTTGAGCCAGTCCTTCGCAGTGAATCAAAAACTTACAGCACAACTAATACAGTTTGTTTTGCAAACTAAGGACTCTTCTGAACCAGTTCTTTCAGATGAATCATAAAACAAAGTATGTCTATTCAAGTCTAATCATTTTTTCAAACAAAACGCCTGAGGAGTTGGTTGTTTTAAATGGAAATAAAAACATTCCATGTGCCTAGTGTAGTTCTGGACTCTTGAACAAATGACTCTTATGAACCAGCACTCTGAAGTGAATCAAAACATACAGTGAGGCCAGTAGAAAGACTTTTCTGCACAAAAGGAATGATTATTTGGTTTTCTGATTCCTGAATGACTCTGACCCTTTTTAGTGAATCTGGAAGTCAATCTTATGAGCCAGTTATTTTTAGTGATTAATAAACAAAAAGTGTGGCCAGTCCAATCATTTTATCAAACAAATGGCTCTTATGAGTCTGAAACAAAAACATTAAACACACACAACGTAGTCAGTTTCTTGAATAACCGACCAGTTCTTTTAGGTGAATCCAAAACATATTGAAGAGTTAGTATGGTTTGATTCTCAAACAAAATAATGATGAACCAAATCTTTTTAGTGATTCTTGAATGAATGATTATGAACCAGGTCTTTTAAGTAAATCAAAACATACAGTGTGTCAAACAGTGATTCAAAAACACAGTGTATCCAGTGGAGTCTGATTTGATTTTCGAATGACTCTTTGAGACTCCTCCTTTGTAGTGAATCAAAAGCCTACAAAGTGAACCAATGCCTTTTTTTTAACCAGCTCTTTCAGGTGAATCATAAAACAAACAGAAATTAAACATTCAAAATAACATTCAAAAGGCAAATTATAGTCTAACTCTGGAGCAAATTACTCTTATATTCTACTCTCTAACAGTTTGTTCAAATGAATCAAAAAATAAAGCACAATCAGAACAGTCCGATTCCCTAAGCACGACTCTGAACCAGTTCTTTTTAGTGAATCAAAACATGCATCTGGAAGTCAGATCTCCACAAAAATGTTAAGAGCCAGTTACTTGTAGTGATTCAAAAACAAAAAGTACTGCCAGTCCAATCATTTTATCAAAGAAACAGCTCTTGTGAGTCGGTTGTTGACAAAAACATACGCACACAATGTAGTCAGTTTCTTGAATAATCAACCAGTTCTTTCAGGTGAATCCAAAACATATAGAACAGTCAGTATGGTTTGATTCTCAAACAAATGATTATGAACCAGGTCTTTTTAATGAATCAAAACATACAGTGTGCCAAATAGTGATTCAAAAACACAGTGCATCCAGTGGAGTCTGATTTCTGAATGTATGGCTCTTTGAGACTGTTCTTTGTAATGAATCTAAAGCTTACAAAGTGAACCAATAGCTCTTTTGAATCAGTTTTTTCAGGTGAATCATACAGCAAACAGAGATGGTTGTTTGAAATGAAACAACACAATTTCACAAGCAAAATATAGATTCATTATTTAACAAATTACTATTATGTTCTACTTTTGTTTTAGTTCTTTGAGTCAAAACATTCCCTAAACATGACATGACTCTGAATCAGTTCTTTTTAGTGAATCAAACCAAAAAGTCAAATCTCCACACACATGAAATCTTCTGAGCCATTTTATCAGTTATTTTAGTGATTTAAAAACAGTGTGGCCAATCCAATCATTTTATCAAACAAATGGCTCATAAGAGTTGTCTTCAATTAAACAAAAATTAAATGCTAACAATGTACACAGTTTCTTGAACAATCGACTCTTACTAACTAGTTCTTTCAAGTGAATCCAAAACATTTTGATTCTCAGTGATTGTGATCCGGTTCTTTTTAGTGAATCAAAACATACAGTGTGTCAAATAGTTAGGTTTCTGAACAAATTCCTCATGAGCCAGTTATTTTCAGTGATTTAAAAACACACAGTGCATCCAGTGGAGTCTAATTTTTGAATGTATTACTCTTTGAGACTCTCTTGTTCTTTGAATCAAAACTCTACAATTTGAACCACTAATTCTTCTGAACCAGTTCTTTCGGGTGAATCTTAAAACAAACAGAGATGGTTGTTTAAAATGAAACAACAGATTTCAAAAGGCAAATTATAGTCTAATTCTTGAACAAATTACTCTTATATTTTACTCTGTTACAGTTTGTTTAGGTGAATCAAAAAATATGGCACAGTCAGAACAGTCTGATTCCCTAAACATGACTCTGAATCAGTTCTTTTTAGGGAATCAAAATATACAGTGCATGTGGAAGTCAGATCTCCACAAAAATAAATGTTAAGAGCCAGTTATTTCAGCAATTCAAAAACAAAAAGTGAGGCCAGTCCAATCATTTTATCAAAGAAACAGCTCTTATGTGTTGATTGTTTTAAATGAAACATAAACATTATACGCAGACAATGTAGTCAGTTTCTTGAATAATCAACCAGTTCTTTTAGGTGAATCCAAAACATAGAACAGTCAGTATGGTTTGATTCTCAAACAAATGATTATGAACTAGGTCTTTTTAGTGAATCAAAACATACAGTGCATCTGCGGGCCTGTTATTTTTTAATAGATTCTGATTTTTGAATGTATGACTCTTTGAGCCAGTCCTTCGCAGTGAATCAAAAACTTACAGCACAACTAATCCAGTTTGTTTTGCAAACTAAGGACTCTTCTGAACCAGTTCTTTCAGATGAATCATAATACAAAGTATGTCTATTCAAGTCTAATCATTTTTTCAAACAAACGCCTGAGGAGTCGGTTGTTTTAAATGGAAATAAAAACATTCCATGTGCCTAGTGTAGTTGATTCTTGACTCTTGAACAAATGACTCTTATGAACCAGCACTCTGAAGTGAATCAAAACATACAGTGAGGCCAGTAGAAAGACTTTTCTGCACAAAAGGAATGATTATTTGGTGGTCTGATTCCTGAATGACTCTGACTCTTTTTAGTGAATCTGAATCTTATGAGCCAGTTATTTTTAGTGATTAATAAACAAAAAGTGTGGCCAGTCCAATCATTTTATCAAACAAATGGCTCTTATGTGTTGATTGTTTTAAATGAAACATAAACATTATACGCAGACAATGTAGTCAGTTTCTTGAATAATCAACCAGTGTTCCAAATAGTGATTCAAAAACACAGTGCATTCAGTGGAGTCTGATTTCTGAATGTATGACTCTTTGGGACTGTTCTTTGTAATGAATCAAAAGCTTACAAAGCAAAACAATAGCTCATTTGAATCAGTTTTTTCAGGTGAATCATACAACAAACAGAGATGGTTGTTTGAAATTAAACAACAACATTCCACAAGCAAAATATAGATAAATTCTTGAACAAATTACTATTAAGTTCTACTTTTGTTTTAGTTCTTTGAGTCAAAACAAAACATGACATGACACTGAATCAGCTGTTTTTAGTGAATCAAACCAAAAAGTGCATCTGGAAGTCAAATCTCCACACACATGAAATCTTATTAGCCATTTTATGAGTCATTTTAGTGATTTAAAAACAGTGCGGTCAATCCAATCATTTTATCAAACAAATGGCTCATAAGAGTTGTCTTAAGTTAAACAAAAAAAATTAAATGCTAACAATGTAGACAGTTTCTTGAACAATCAACCCTTATTAACTAGTTCTTTAAGGTAAATCCAAAACATATAGCACAGTCAGAATGGTTCGATTCTCAAACAAATGATTATGAACCAGTACTTTTGAGTGAATCAAAACATACAGTGTGTCAAATAGTTAAGTTTCTGAACAAATTACTCATGAGCCAGTTATTTTCAGTTATTTAAAAACACACAGTGCATCCATTGGTGTCTGATTTCTGAATTTATGGCTCTTTGAGACTCTTTTGTTCTACAATTTGAACCAATAATTCAACAGCAACAAACAGCATGGTCAGAACAGTCCGATTCCCTAAATATGACTCTGAACTAGTTCTTTGTAGTGAGTCAAAACATACAGTGCATCTAATAGTCTGAATTCCAAATGAATGACTAATTGATACCAAAACAATCAACATGCACACTCCAATTCTTGAACAAATGGCCATCATGAGCCAGTCTTTCTCAGTAAACCAACTTAAACAGTGTAATATGAAAAGTGAATAAATTTAAAAAAAAAAAAAGAAAAAAAATTCTCAACAACAAACCATTTTTAACCTGCCTAAGGGTCATAAAATCACTGATTTGCATAGAAAGCGACAAGTAAAGACTCTTATTTATCACTGACAGTGTGTGCTCCTCCGAGCAGAAGGACATTTTCGTTAAACCGGACTGACAGCTTGTCACCCAGAATAGCTCTAAATGAAATGAAACTCAAGTCTGGTTTGGTTTATTGGATGCGAGCGTCTAGATACATCAGAGAGGTGGCATAAATAGACAGGCCTGAGAGTCCAAGGCCAGAGAAATCCATTTACACAAACTGGAACACTTACCTCACAGTACACGACTGCGTCTGACATACTGCAACAAAATATAATGCCTAATATTGACAAAAAATGCATGTAAAATGGCATATAACATGCAACAAACATGTCAACAGTAGTATATTACATGCTCATCATGTTGTATGTTTAAATTGAATTAAGTTATAGTTTTGTACTTTTAATTACATTTAATGTAAAAAAATTAAATGTAAATAAATATGTGGAAATAGTTTAGACACAATGCTAGAATGCTACATAGTCCACAAACATAGTATCTCAGACAGAATAAATATCACAAGATATTGCTTTCTACCGAGAGAGAGAGAGAGACAGAGAGAGAGAGACTTTGGCTCTGTGACAAATTCTTTGGCCCTCAGAAGAACACGTTCAAGATAAGTATCCCAAACAAACGTCTATCTTGACTGAAAATAAATCCCTTTTAGCATGCAGCAACCCACAAAAGAAAGAACACTTTTATAGCAAACAATAAAATAATGCTGGCCTTCACAATGACCAAAATAGGACTGAAAAAGAGAGAGAGATCTTCAGTGTTTTATAGGTGTCTGTAGCTTTATGAATGCCTTCTCACTGCACCTGTTAAACATAATCACCTGTTCATTATATGACAGACGTCCGGCAATTAGTTAGCTGGCACTAAATGTGTATTTAATGAAACAATTTGAAAAACGGCCATCACAGTAATTTCCTGTATGGAGGGGCCATCTGTCAGACCGGCCCAAAATGCTGTCTCATGGTGATAGAAATTCATTGGAGCTTGTATCTTTATTCCTGAGGCGATTGCTGCTCTACTTAAAAAAATAAATAATTTTTGTTCTTTAGAGAAATGCAAGGAGCCATACCTGTGAGCAGAAAACACGTGTCCAAGAAACAGATTTTAATTGCTGAAGGTCATTTTTTCTGCAAACGGACAGCAGCTTTATTGAGCTCCTTGGCTATGACTCGGCTCTGTCTGCTGAGTTAACACTGACTGAACTATAAGGACAGTGTCTCTGCTCAGCAAATCTATTGGAAGAAGCACTCCAATTATATTTGGAGGTTTCTAAAGCCAGTGGTATCATGTGTCATTGTGTATTTATTAATTTGATGTATTTATTTTTATATATTTATTTATTAGGTATATAAATAATAAAATATAATGTTATGATTTTATTTACAACTTTTAAATGTGTATACACATTTTTTAAATGATAAACACTGTAAATTCATTATTTACATTTTTTCCCCTTTTTGACAAATAGTGAGCATTTCTAAATCATGATATTGCTGCACATTAGTTGGTGCAAGTTGGTTATTAAATGGTAAAAGCTGTTATTTGCTGATCCAGGCTGGTCACTAGATGGTTATTAGCTGTGCCCAAACTGGTTATTAGTTGGCGTAAGTTGGTTATTAACTGGTACAACTGGTCATTTTGCTGATCCATGCTGGTTCTTCATTTAAGCTTGTCATTAGCTGGTCATTAGTTAGTTTAATCTGGTCTTTTGCTGATTTAAACTGGTTATTATTTGGCGTAAGTTGATTAATAAATTGTCCAACTGCTCATTTGCTGATTCGTGCTGGTTGTAGATCATTTAAGTTAGTCATTAGCAGGTCATGTGATAGTTTAAGCTGGTTATTTGCCAATTCAAACCAGTTATTGGTTGGTGTATGTTGGTTATTAACTGGTCCAGGCTTGTCATTAGACTGTTTAAGCTGGTCATTAGCTAGTTGAAGTTCACTATTAGCCAAACTGGTTATTAGTTGGTGTATGTTGGTTATTAACTGGTCAAAGCTGGTTATGCTCTGATCCATGCTGATCAACAGATTGTTTGAGCTGGTCATTAGCTAGTTTAGGCTGGTCATTTGCTGATTCAAACTGGTTATTAGTTGGTGTAAGCTGGTCATTAGACTTTTTAAGCTGGACATTATCAAGTTGAATATTAGCCAAACTTGTTATTAGTTGGTGTAAATTTGTTATAGGTGGTCAAAGATGATCCATGCAGGTTGATAGATTGTTTAAACTCATCATTAGCTAGTTTAAGCAGGTTATTATTTGAGCCAAATTGCTTATTAGTATGTATAAGTTGGTTATTAACTGGTCATTTGCTGATCCATCCTAGTTAGATCCTAGTTAATTTTGTCATAAGCTGGTCATTTGCTGGTTCAAACTGGTTAATAACTGGGTCAAATGGTTATTAGTTGCTGCAAGTTGGTTATGGTCAAAGCTGGCTATTTGCTGATCCAGGCTGGTCACTGGATAGTTTAAGATGGTCATTAGCTGGGCCAAACTGGTTATTAGTTGGTGTAAGTCGGTTATTAACTGGTCCAACTGCTCATTTGCTGATCCATGCTGGTTGTTAGATCATTTAAGCTTGTCATTAGCTGGTCATTTGCTGATTCAAACTGGTTATTAGTTGGTGAGGCAGCTGTGGCCTAATGGTTAGAGAGTCGGACTGGTAACCGAAAGGTTGAGGAAGGCACCGAACCCCCAACTGCTCCCCGGGTGCCGCAGCTTGTAATTAGTTGACCATTAGTTAGTTTAAGCTGGTCATTTGCCAATTTAAACTGGTTGTTAGTTGGTGTATGTTTGTTATTAACTGGTCCAAGCTGGTCGTTAGACTGTTTAAGTTGGTCATTAGCTAGCTGAACTTGACTATTAGACAAACTGGTTATTAGTTGGCGTATGTTGGTTATTAACTGGTCCAAGCTGGTTATTTGCTGATCCATGCTGGTCAGTAGATTGTTTGAGCTGGTCATTAGCTAGTTTAGGCTGGTCATTTGCTGATTCAGACTGGTTATTAGTTGGTGTATGCTGGTTATTAACTGGCCCAAGCTGGTCATTAGACTTTTTAAGCTGGACATTATCTAGTTGAAGTTGAATATTAGCCAAACTTGTTATTAGTTGGTGTAAATTTGTTATTAGGTGGTCAAAGATGATCCATGCTGGTTGATAGATTGTTTAAACTCATCATTAGCTAGTTTAAGCAGGTTATTATTTGAGCCAAATTGCTTATTAGTATGTATAAGTTGGTTATTAACTGGTCCAACTGGTCATTTGCTGATCCATCCTAGTTAGATTGTTTAATTTTGTTATAAGCTGGTCATTTGCTGGTTCAAACTGGTTAATAACTGGGTCAAACTGGTTATTAGTTGCTGCAAGTTGGTTATGGTCAAAGCTGGCTCTTTGCTGATCCAGGCTGGTCAATAGATTGTTTAAGTTGGTCATTAGCTAGTTTAAGCAGGTTATTGGCTTGGCCAGACTGGTTATTATTTGATGTAAGTTGGTTATTAACTGGTCCAACTGGCCTAGGCTGATAGTTAGATTGTTTAAGCTGATCATTAGCTGGTTGTTAGCTAGTTTAAGCTGATTATTAGCTGGGCCAAACTGGTTATTAGTTGGTGTACGTTTGTTTTTAACTGGTCCAACTGGTCATTTGCGGATTCGTGCTGGTGGTTAGATCGTTCAAGCTTGTCATAAGCTGGTCATTAGCTAGTTTAGGCTGTTCATTCGCTGATTCAAACTGGTTATTAGTTGGTGAATGTTGATTTTATAACGGGTCCAATCTGGTTGTTAAGACTGTTTAAACTGGACATTTGCTAGGTGAAGCTGACTATTAGCCAAACTGGTTATTAGTTGGTGTAAGCTGGTTATTAACTGGTCCAACAGTCTTGCTAATTCATTCTGGTTGTTAGATTGTTTAAGCTTGTCATTAGCTGGAAATTAGTTAGTTTAAGCTGGTCATTTGCTCTTTTAAACTGGTTAACAGTTGGTGTATGTTGGTTATTAACTGTTTAAGCTGGTCATTAGCTAGTTAAAATTGACTATTAGCTCAGCCAAACTGGTTATTAGTTGGAGTAAGTTTGTTTTTAACTGGTCCAGCTGGTCATTTGCTGATCCATGCTGGCTGTAAGTTGGCGTATGTTGGTTATTAACTGGTCAAAGCTGGTTATTTACAGATTGGCTGGTCAGGCTGGTCAACAGATTGTTTAGATGATCATTACCTAGTTTATGTGGATTTTAGCTGAGTCAAACTGGTTATTATTTGGTTATTAACTGGTCCAAGTGGTCATTTGCTGATCCATGCTGGTTGTTAGATTATTTAAGCTTGTCTAGTTTAGGCTGGCCATTTACTAATTCAAACTGGTTATTATTTGCTGTATGTTTGTTATTTCCTGGTCTAAGCTGGTTGTTAGCCAGTTGAAGTTGGCTATTAGCTTATCCAAACTGGTTATTAATTGGCCCAACTGATCATTTGCTGATCCAGGCTGATTGTTAGATTGTTTAAGTTGGTCATTAGCTGGCCATTAGGACAAAACTCTATTTTAGATGATCCAAACTGGTCAGTAATTACTTTTCAATGGTGATCAGCTACAGTGTTCCAAAACCAGCTGGACCACCTTAACCTGATACAATGAGGTCGTAGCTGGTCCAGAATTGTCTGCCAGCTATTAACCATCTAATAACATAACAAGCTAAAACACAGTTCCCATGTTCCAAATCACAGCTACAAGCTTTTTATGCATCTTAATATAATTTTGAATAAATGACTGTAGGTATGGTGAAAATAACTATATAGTAACTTTAACATGTGGTTCTGATTTATTTGCAAGCAACGCAGTAGAACTCGCACGCACCTTTGTACCCAAATGGACTTTCACGTCAACCTTTTGCTTCTTCTGCTCCAGGATGCTCAACAAATACTCCTGAAACACTCCGATCTTGGTGAAGAAGTGCTCGTTGTGCCAGCAGCCTTCCATGTTGTCAAAATCCACCCCCAGGTCCAGGAGGAAGCGGACGCTGCGGGGGTCCAGCGCGATCTGCTGCGGTCTGCAGAGCAGCGCGCTCCGGTAACGCTCATCCAGTATTGTCAGTTTCAGCACCTTGCCGGAGCGGACAGCGACCAGAGCCGCGGTCAGCCCGATCGGACCCGAACCCACGATCAGAACCGAGATCCGAGCCCGCCACTGGCGGATCCCGTCCAGGCTCACCTTCACCACCACGTACACCAGCACAGCGAGTAAAGTACTGAGCGCGGTGTCGTACGCCAGCGTCCGGTACTGATCCACGGGGCTCTCCGCGCTCACCGCAACCATGTCGCGATTGTTCAGGGAACTGAAGACAACACGCTTCACTTGTTGAGGAGCTTTGCCATCGCTGGCTGCCACGTTACATGTGGGAGGTGAAGTCAACGCTCAACACGCTCCCTGCACGGGCAACTCTCTCTCTCTCGCCTTTCCTCAGAAGAAATCAGTGTACAAATGCGCATCTTTTTTGTTTTCTAAGCGCACTGCAGTTCATTGCTGCTGCTACCAGTGTCTCATTGCGTGTGTGTGTGTGTGTGTGTGTGTGTGTGTGTGTGTGTGTGTTAAAGAGTTTAAGGGGGCTGAGTGTTTTAAAGGAACTTCGGCTTCAAGCATACAACGAAAATGTTAAATGAAAAAAAAAAAATTCGGGGTTTTGACTCACCCAACGCGTATTAGCATGTTGGCTAATGTTTGTCTAACCAAACAATAGCTACTACTTGCGAGATTTAGTTCCTAAAGATGAATTCGACATATGGTCCCTCAAGAATATGGTTTTTAGAATGACTTTTTTTTTGTTTTTTAAAGGTTCATTCAAAAGTAAAAATCCTACAATCATTTACTCACCCATGTGTCCCTCCAAAGCTTTCTTTGAAGCAAAAATAATATATTATGAAGAATGTTGGTTGCTAAACAGTTTTGATTGTTTCAGTTATAAGGGAAAAAACTGACAGATTTCTAAAAATATATATTTTTATGTCCAAGGGAAGGGCAAGGTTTGGAACATAAGGGTCAGTAAACAATGGCATTTAACTTTCTCTTTGCTTAAACATCAAATTCCAATCTGAAGCTGTTAGCACTATATTTGAAGGTTTTTTTGTTTGTTTGTTTTTTGTTTTTTGTTTTTTGACATGTTCACATTTGGTGAGGTCTATATACAGTCAAAAGTCAAAAGTTTACATACACCTTGCAGAATCTGCTAATTATTAATTATTTTACCAAAATAAGAGGGATCATACAACATGCATGTTATTTTTAAACACTTGACTGTATGATTTTTAGATCCATCTTTTCTGAGGACAACTGAGGGACTCATATGCAACTATTACAGAAGGTTCAAACACTCACTGATGCTCAAGAAAGAAAAACTATGCATTAAGAGCCAGGGGTGTAAACTTTTGAAAAGAATGAAGATGTACATTTTTCTTATTTTTCTTAAATATCATATTTTTTTAATTTAGTACTGCCCTTCACAAGCTACAGAAGATACTTACATGTTTCCCAAAAAAGTTAAGGCAAAAGTTACATTTACCCTAAGCTTAATATTCAAAAAGTTTTCACCCCCTAGCTCTTATTGATCATTTGAACCTTCTGTAATAATTGCATATGAGTCCCTCAGTTGTCCTCAGTGTGAAAAGATGGATCTCAAAATCACAGTAATTGTTGAAAAGGGTTTAAATGCACAAAATTGCTGAAAATCCAAAGAAGTTGTGCCACCTGAAGGATTTTTCTGAAGAACAGCAAGCAGTTTAGTTCAGGTAACAACACAGTATTAAGAATTAAGTGTATGTAAACTTTTGAACAGGGTCGTTTTTATAAATGTAGCTATTATTTTTCTTATGTGGACTATATGTAAACATCTTTTTATGTGAAATATCTTATTCAGGTCAGTACTAAATAAAAAAATAACATGCATTTTGTATGATGCCTCTTATTTTGTTAAAATAATTAACATTTTGCTGATTCTGCAAGGTGTATGTAAACATTTGACCTCAGCTGTAGGTGGTAATGTTACAGCATAGCAGAAAATATGGAAAACACTATAGGGAAAACAGTTTTTAATGCTTTTAGAAAAACTACATTTTCAAGTATGATATTTAAATTTCAATAAATTAAATTAAAAATGGCTAATATTCCAGCCAACATTTCAGTATGCTGTTAATAATCAGTCATAGTATAGAAACTGCTGCATTTCCTGACAGCGATCCAATGACTACCAGATTAATCTTTCACAAAACAAAAGAAAACGTCAGAAACATTAGCAGACTATGTCATCCGAAATCAATAACATGATATAGAGAACATTACATTATGCAAAAGAGCTTTACTTGCAGCCCCAACATTATCACCTCAGTATTTTCACATTATTTAAATCACACTTCTTAGAACGGCAAGATGTTTTTTGGTCTCTGGTTTTTGTAACATCAGTACACTGTAGACTATTTTTAGAGTTAGTCTGTCGTACTGTTCAAGATGTGATGTTATTTCCAGCTTTTATTGATTCTCAAGAGCTAAAACTGTCAAGTCGATGAAATCCAGTCTCAGATTAAACTGTAATAAATTACTGCACAACCTTCCAAACTGTATATTGTATTCTGAAGTGTTTACTGTGGTGCAGTGTTGTAAATTGCATATTTAACAGTGGAAAAAATCTGTAATAGTCATAAATGACAAATTACAAGCATGTTACCAAAGTCCCTTTAAGGCAGTGGTTCTCAACCTTTTTTTGACTCCAAGGCCCCTGCTTGTAACAATGATTCGTGATTACAGTTTCAAGGACAGCAAAAGCAATATGTGAAGAGGCCAATTAAAATAATTAATATTAGTTTCTGTGCTGAACAACTTGATTTAGGGTGGTTGTTAGCATTTAACTCTTAAATGCATACTTCAGGTCTTTAGCAACCCGGGACATCATTCACTACCCTCTCCATCCATATTTTTTTCCAAGTTTGACATCAACTTTTTTAGTATTCCTTAATCTATTCATTATTACAACAAGAAAAAAATAACAAAATATGAAATAATGTCTGTTTTCATTTTTTTTTTTTTTTTTTTTTGTAAAAAGTGTATAGGGTCGCTAGAGACCCGATGTGTGTAATATGTGCAATTCACCTTTATTCCTCGAAGTGGCACTGTTTATTAGACAATAATTACATGATGTTTCACTCATTACTATCTCAGGCGTAAAACAAAAGCATATAATCAGCAAAAGCCGAACTGGTTTGAATGGCTTTACTTCAATGCCAGCGATCAAAATATTGACTTTGAAGTCACTGAAAATGATAGCTTTGAGAATATGGTTGACATCGCGAAAATCAGCCAGATGCTGAATGTACTGTAGAAGTGCATTATGAGGATGCTCAAATTTAACTATTCTAAGTTTTAAAAGGTAACGAAATATGCTTTATATTACTTCTGTAATTGATTCTAAAATATCAAGAACCTTTTTTGCTATTGTAGAAGTTAGAGATCCATCCATGCTGGATATATAGGTTTATAAGGGAAGAGCCAGAGAGGAGTCCAGAGCAGGAAGAGACAGGAGACACTCCAGAGCCCAGCCAGGGAGATGGCCCATGGTGGAGCCGATGAAGGGAGGAGCCATGGTGGAGGAATGGCTGATGACTCCAGGAGTTTGACTGACGGAGGTGGAGCCAGTGGTAAAGGAGTCCAGGGTGGAGATGGAGAGCCGCAGAGCCAGTGTCAGGAAGAGGATCCGGAAGGCCAAGGCAGAGCAGATGGCTCAGGCAACTGAGGCACAGAAAGGGATCCGGAAGGCCGTAGTGGAGCCAGAGGAATAAGGGAGCCCAGCGGAGCTGGTGGACTGATGGGCAATGGTGGAGCCAATGGGTCAACGGGGCAAGACGGAGTTCGGGTCTTGGGGGTTGGAGGCTGAGACAGACCCGAAGCAAATCCGCTCCACAGAAGTAAAGCTGAGGATGAGCTGAGGGACCGGCATGATGCAGTGGCAGCAGGGCAGAAAATGGTAGGTTGCTCATGAGAGGGTGGGAGTTTTGGGGGGCCAACTGACGGAGGCAGAACTGGTGATAAAGGACCACAGAGAGCCGCAGAGGCAGGCTGACGGAGAGGATCCGGAGGGCCAAGGTAGATCAGATGGCTCAGGCGACCGAGGTGCAGGCAGGGATCCGGAAGGCCACAGTGGAACCAGAGTGACAGAAGACCAAGGTGGAGCTAGAAAGAGGGAGGAGCCCAACAGAGCCAGAGGGATGAGGTGAAGTAGCCCCAAGGTGAAGGCAGTTCAACAACCAATCAAGGCGGAGCCGGAGGAATGAGGGAGTGACGGGCCATGGTGGAGACAAGGGAAATATCAGCCATGGTAAAGCCAATGGGTCGACAGGCCGAGGCGGAGTCCGGGTCTCGAAGGTTGGAGGCAGAGACAGACCCAAAGTGAATATACTTCACAGAAGTAAGCTGGGAATGAGCTAAGGGACTAGCAGCATGAGGTGGCAGTGGGGCAGAAGATGTTAGACTGCTCATGAGAGAAGGTGGAGGAGGGTGGCTGGGTGGGAGTTCAGAGACTGGAAGGATGCAGTGGCAGCAGGACAGAAGATTGTAGACTGCTCATGAGAGGAGATGGGAGAGGGAGGCTGAGTGGGAGTTCATGACAGTTGGGGTTTTAGAAATGGAAATCGCGACTCTCAGCACAGGGAGCGTGGGAGACAGGGGAATGATCCTATGGGTGACGGACAGTTCAGGGCAGACAAACAGCCCAAAACCGACCTCCATGGTCGTGACAGGACAGACAGGTAATCCAAGACAGGCCTCCTGAGACAGACAATCCTGAAAGAAGACTGGGTATATCCAGTGGTGGAAATGGCCAAAATTCACTGGGGTGACTCTTAAGTTGGAAGGCGGGGGGTTAATAATGGTAATTTTAGATGACCTTTCAGATGTATTGAATTATAAAACCCTTTATAATCTATAATAACATTTATTAACAACTTATTTCATATTCTCTTTGAACCTTCTTAAGACAGGCGCATGCAATTCTGGTCAAAGTTGTGTGTGAATTTGCATGTAAGCATTATTTATTTATTTATTAGATTTATTTTTGGCTTTATTATGATAGGACAGATCATAGCTGACAGGAAACGAAGTGGGAGAGAGAGAAGGGGGTAGGGTCGGGAAAGGTTTTTTTTTTTTACCTTTGTAATGCCATTTTTCTAACTTTATTAAATGTATATCATCTTTAACACGTATATCATTTAACAATAAATTCATTTAAAATAATGTAGCATCTGGACCAATCAGACACACAATTATTTGTTACATTTAACAAATCATCTCTAAAACCAGCGAAATGTGGAGTTCTGGTCTTCAACCCCCCCAGAGCAAATAACACCTAGTCGCCGTAGCAACCACTGATAACCTCAGTTTACGATGGCGAAGTATGCAGCAGACTGCAACTTTTACTTACTTTTCCCCATAGGAAAGACATTATGCTCATAGAAATTCCTTATTTATTCACAGACAAACCTTTCTGTGAATGAACACACATAGCCCATATATCACTATGTATATTATGACTGTTCAGATACTTTGTCTTTTGTTTTATTAACTGTTTTATGCATGTTTTATGGTTGATTTCTATGTAGTATAATCATGTTTGGTCTCGTTGAAATTGTATTTTGATTATCTAAAAGATGGTGTGTATTAGATGTTGATACCCACGCAACATATTAGTGTTCTAAGAATCCTTAGTATTTTTGGCCTGAACCCCTATTGATTTACATATGCAAAATGCCATGCCTCGGAAACAAAGGGGGTCGTAAATGAGGACCCAGTCTTCTGACCTCCCGCTGAGGAAGTCAGCCTTCTCATTGGTCGAACCCATTTGGGAAGGTGTGACTCTCTCCAGACTTTAAAGGGCTCACGCACAGTTCCGCCCTCTCTTCTGCTAAATCTTCAGATTGTTTGTTGCGTGGAGATCCTCCGCGACAAGGCCACGGGCCTGTGGCCCAGCCACATGCGGCCTTCCTAACCATTGAAATGGCTTTTGATCACAAGACTTAAACCTACAACACTGGAGTTTGTTTTCACTTAACCCTGGAGGCCATCATCATGGAAATGTCCTCGACCAGACATTCCTTTCTCTACATCTTCATCCCTGGATTGTGGCCTACGCATCAGCTTCGTCCCACAATGCCAGCGAACCCCATTTCGCACAAAGCCATGTGCTCACCCAGGAGGGAGGATTCTCTTGAGCACAACAAACTCAAGGACAACCTCGGAGTTTCAAGGAATTGCAACTCCAGCCACCAAATGGAACCATCCGGACCTGTTTCAAAGGCTTCTCGAGACCCTCGTCCCACAGCCAGGTCAAATGCAAGTATAATACCTTGTACCAGACAGAGGTCTGATGTAAGTTATCGTATACTGTGCTTTGAACTAGAAACTGATGGTTTTTAGAGATGGTTAAGTCTGACTCTCCCCTCTTCCTCTTTCCGTACTTATCCATCCCCTTTAGCCTTACCATGTATGTCTGATGTGTGTATATGTGTTGTTTAGATTAGTTATGTGTTAGCCTGTGGTTAATAAAGTTCTTGTGCACAAATTACATGACTTTCTGATTCTGCATTGCAAAATGTCACTTTACGATTTCCGATCAAAGCTACATGCTCTAATGCATGAGTATTTAACAAAGTTATTTTCTGCGACCAAGAAAATAGTTTTTCTGTGAATACACATGAATTTACCGAACGGGTCAATTGATTGTAATGTGAATTTTGTTCATCAAGATAATTCTTCTGAATTATCCAAATATTATAATTAATTATAACAAGTTATGATTACTTATTAATATTTCCCCTTTGAGCTAATTCACGACAATAATAAGATACAATCAGGCTTAACAAGCTACCAGTCAAATGAAATTAATTCATAAATGAAACAGCGCAGTGTCAAAGACTACATGTGCAGCGGTTCAACTGTGGCTTTGTTTGGAACTATTTTTGTTGATAAAATAGAGCACAGTACAATGATATTTCTTTATTAAATAACTTGAAAAAATAAAAATAAAATAAATCGAAAAGTTTCTGTGGGGCGTTATTTTACAAACAGAATGAGTACGTTGAAAAAAAACAGCATATGCTGGTTAGGTAGGTTTTGATGCTGGGATGCTGGTTTAAGATGGTCCTTAAAAACCAGCAAAAGAACCAGCATTAAGTGCATCATCACTAAAGTTTATCGTTTGCATTTCTTTTTAAGTTTGGCCAGTATTTATACCATTCAGCACTTCTGTGCTCTCCAGAGACGGTGTGCTCATGCACATTCAACAATTATAATTGTCCTATTGTAAAAACTAAAATTCACAGCATGATCAAACATTTAATTACATATTTTCTGAGAAAAAGCCTAACCCCTTAAAAAGAAGCCTTTTTTATCATGTAGGTAAAAACAAAGATTTAAAAAAAAAAAAAAAAGTCCCTCTAAAACAAAGAGGGACACTTAGGAGCAATCATGCCTGCTCCCTGAGAAAGTCAATTTGTTCATTTTCTTAAATAGCTTTAATAGCTAGAGATGCCAGAATTCTCTAATACATTCTGTTGTGCTCCTATGCATATGATCTTCAAATATGCTGAGGAAATCTCTCTCTCTCTGTCTTTGAGGGCCTTATTATTTTTTTAAAAAATGTGCTTTATGTGCCTTTTTCTGTTTGTTTAGAGGAATTTGTGAACTGCAGTAATAAAATAACTTGAAATTGTCAAGATTTTTTAGCATTATTTATTTTTGCACCAAATTATAGAGAGTAGTATGGATAACGGTATCGATAAGCAGTATTGTATCAGTATCGATCAAATGTAAACTATACCCATCCCTACCACAGAATCGATTGCAAAATCCACCAAGGGGCCCCCCCCCAGGACCACATGCTAAGGGCCCCCAAAACACTAAACATGCCCCTGCGCACGGCGATGTATTGTGCTACATATGTAGAACTGGGATCGCTTTTGTAGTCTTTTGAATGGGTAAATACAGAAATCACTTTAATTTCCAAAAAAGCCTAACCAGTTGGAAGTGAAACTTATACCTATTTTTTGGTTTAATTACAGTTGTTCACTCATCAAGTCATTGTCTTCACACAAGGAATTGACATAATTTAATCAACTATTTCAAATTCAGTCGTTGATGAATACTGCTTCACTGCATTTCATAAAGATCTGTTTGAATTCTTCTCTCAGGTCCACCTGAAGGTGTCTTCCATTTGAGGACTTCCTCTTAGCTACTGTTGCCATGGGCTCAGTCTTTCAAGGTCAGATCTTTTCTTTATAGGTGCTTCAAACCAGCAACCATTGAAAGAGGCTCTCTGACTAAAATAGGATTGAATGGAACACTCGAGAGGTTGCAGAACTTTCCTCATCTGAGTCAGAAATAAAAGGCTCGCAGTATTTAGCGCTAAGCATCCTCAGGAACACATGGCAGCCTTGTCATTTTGATGGCAGATCAATAATAATCACACAGCAGACTGTGGACAATTCAATATGCAGCTAAAGATTGATAATCTTTTCTGAAGCCTTAGCAATGTGGCATAAAACTGCATACGGTACAGCATATCATGTACTATTGCAACACATTCAGTCATGTACAATCTCATGACAATTCATAACTAATTTACATTTTTTCCAGGTGGTTTGATTTTGTACAGTCTTAGTTTTTGGTTCGTTTCTGGGTATTTTTTGTTGCATACTTTGTCATCCACCAAGTTATACATGTTGTTTATTTCAATAATAACCATTGGTTTGATTTTCAAATCATGTTCTGCTTGAAAAAATATTGCAATTCAAGGTCAGGTTATGCTGTATCATTTTTCTGAAAAAGCGAAGAATGAGAGAAAAATATGTTCTGGTCGACAGCCATGCAGTTTTTGTCAAAGACTTCATCACTCACCGCTTTATTTTTTCTAAAACCATGACCTCGAATGACATGTCAAATGCATCCATTCCTTCTGCAGTCTCTTTTCTCATTTGACATTCATCAGGGTGAGTGTGCTGACTCTGGCTCATATTGAAGATCAATATGGGGACAAATGTCCTGCATGACTTGCCTGGACTCCCATTAGCACTTCGACCTTTATTATAATAAGCTGGAAGGATTGTACAAGATGTGCAAGCAGCACAAACTGAATGTCTGTAGCAATCATTAACAAGCAGTTCTGATCAAAACAGCACTGATGGAGGCACTTAAGTATCTTTTGTCTTGGCCCAGTAAGCAAACACTTAAAAAACACCCAGAAAACCCAAGCAACTGCCTAGTACATCAAGCCACCCAGAAAACCCTTGCACCCACATAAAATGTCCTAGCAAGACCCAGACCTCCTTAACAACAACATAAAAACAAATTAAAAATGCATAAACATCTGGCAACCACATAACATGTTCAAAGCAATTCAGAATCCCTCACAAGTGCATAGCAACATCCTAGCAACCAACCAGAACACCCTAAAAACCACACAAAAAATGTCCTAAAAAAAAACCAAACAGAACATCTTAACATCCAAATAAAACATGTTAAAAAGACTAAACATCTGGCAACCACATGACATGTTATACACCATTCAGAATCCCTTACTAGTGCATAGCAACATCCTAGCAACCAACCAGAACACCCTTACAACAAAAAACTAAATATCCTGAAAACCACCCAGAACACCTCAACATCCACATAAAACACGTTAAAATGGCTAAACATCTGGCAACCATATAACATGTCAAAAGCCATTCAGAATCCCTCACAAGTGCATAGCAACATTCTAGCAACCAATCAGAACACCCTAAAAAACACACAAAAAATGTCCTGAAAAAAAAAAACAGAACACCTTAATATCTACATAAAACACGTTAAAAATGTATAAACATCTGACAACCACATGACATTTTAAACACCATTCAGAATCCCTCACAAGTGCATAGCAACATCCTAGCAACCAAACAGAACACCCTTGCAACCACACGAAATGTCCTGACAACCTCACAGAACACCTTAACATCCAAATAAAACATGTTAAAATGGCTAAACATCTGGTAACCATATAACATGTTAAAAGCCATTCAGAATCGCTCACAAGTGCATAGCAACATCCTAGCAATCAACCAGAGCACCCTAACAACCACAAACAAAATATCCTGAAAACCACCAAGAACACCTTAATATATACATAAAACATGTTAAAAATGGCTAAACATATGGGAATGACATGACATGTTAAACACCATTCAGAATCCCTCAAAAGTGCATAGCAACATCCTAGCAACCAACCAGAACGCCCTTGCTACCACACAAATTGTCCTAAAAACCACAGAGAACACCTTAATATCTACATAAAGCACGTTAAAAATGTATAAACATCTGGCAACCACATGACATGTTAAACACCATTCAGAATCCCTCACAAGTGCATAGCAACATCTTAGCAACCAACCAGAACACCCTTGCAACCACACAAAATGTCCTGACAACCACACAGAACACCTTAACATCCAAATAAAACATGTTAAAATGGCTAAACATCTGGTAACCACATAACATGTTAAAAGCCATTCAGAATCGCTCACAAGTGCATAGCAACATCCTAGCAATCAACCAGAACACCCTAACAACCACAAACAAAATATCCTGAAAACCACCAAGAACACCTTAATATCTACATAAAACATGTTAAAAATGGCTAAACATCTGGGAATGACATGACATGTTAAAGACCATTCAGAATCCCTCAAAAGTGCATAGCAACATCCTAGCAACCAACCAGAACGCCCTTGCTACCATACAAATTGTCCTAAAAACCACAGAGAACACCTTAATATCTACATAAAACACGTTAAAAATGCCTAAACATCTGGCAACCACATGACATGTTAAACACCATTCAGAATCCCTCAAAAGTGCATAGCAACATCTTAGCAACCAACCAGAACACCCTTGCAACTACACAAAATGTCCTGACAACCACACAGAACACCTTAACATCCAAATAAAACATGTTAAAATGGCTAAACATCTGGTAACCACATAACATGTTAAAAGCCATTCAGAATCGCTCACAAGTGCATAGCAACATCCTAGCAATCAACCAGAACACCCTAACAACCACAAACAAAATATCCTGAAAACCACCAAGAACACCTTAATATCTACATAAAACATGTTAAAAATGGCTAAACATCTGGGAATGACATGACATGTTAAAGACCATTCAGAATCCCTCAAAAGTGCATAGCAACATCCTAGCAACCAACCAGAACGCCCTTGCTACCATACAAATTGTCCTGAAAACCACAGAGAACACCTGAATATCTACATAAAACACGTTAAAAATGCCTAAGCATCTGGCAACCACATGACATGTTAAACACCATTCAGAATCCCTCACAAGTGCATAGCAACATCTTAGCAACCAACCAGAACACCCTTGCAACCACACAAAATGTCCAAAAAAAAAACACACAGAACATCTTAACATCCAAATAAAACATGTTAAAATGGCTAAACATCTGGCAACCACATAACATGTTAAACATCATTCAAAATCTCTTACAAGTGAATAGCAACATCCTAGCAACCAACCAGAACACCCTTGCAACCACACAAAATGTCCTGAAAACCAACCAGAATAAATTAATATCTACATAAAACATGTTAAAATGGCTAAACATCTGGCAACCACATAACATGTTAAACATCATTCAGAATCCCTTACAAGTGCATAGCAATATCCTAGCAACCAACCAGAACACCCTAACAACCACACAAAATATCCTGAAAAAAACATTAAAAAATATGTCTTGCAGGTGCAAATGCAGACGTCAAAAATACATCTCTGAGATGTATGTGTGCTATCAGGGATGGTGGTGAATTTGGTATAGGCAGGCAGTACTCTTGTAGTTGTCACAACACAATGAAATTGACTAATTTATGAATTCCTTAGTGTGTTTCAAATCACACAGAAACAGTATCATGTAAAAGGGTGTAAATGGGCAGTAAGGAAATGAGTCTTTTAACCACCTTCAGCAAATGCCTGTCACTCTTCAGGCACCCGGCAACCGCAGAGCTCCAGCAGAACTGATTCATCCAAAGAGAATCCAGGTGTTAATTAACGGCGGCCGGCCAGAAGGAGCCGGATAGCAAGCAACAGGATGATGATGAGGCGGCCAGCTGACATTTGCCATGTCTCTTAGCAACACCATATTACTTCTGTGATAGGTCTGCTGCGCATGTTACTCACACAGTGACAAGTGTTCATTCCATCATAAACAGTCAACTTTTTTTCCTTCCTTTTAAGTAGTTGGCAAATATTTTTCCAACAATGAAAATGGACCCTATTTACTTTCTCAGTACATGTTCCTAGTCTTATTTTGAGTGATTTATAAGTGTTATTCCAACTACTACAACTACTATTACTACTACTACTACTACTACTACTACTAATAATAAATGTTGTATTTAATGGAATAATTTGGTCTGCCTCTTAAAGGCATAGTTCACCCAAAAATTAAAATCTTTGTTCATCTTCTAAGCACAAATCAGGATATATTTAATATCTAGGGTTTGATAACAGCTTGTAGCGCTGTTTTGCTTCCACAGCTGTTTGGTGCAATGTTGACTAGTTGCCTAGACATAATCACAGTACATTGTTGACAATATCAGTGCTTGTTATCTGTACAAAGATGGGTTTGTTACCTTCTCCAGCTCTTTCATGTAGAGCATTCCACGTAACGTCGGCTTTGGCCTATTACTCATGACTGCAGGTCACGTCTAATGGCTGCAAATGAAGACACCATTGTGCCAAGTATTCATTAAACAAATAGGACATGGTGTACTCATGTACTGTAGACCTTTTAAATTGAAAATATAGAGAAGAGCACATACTGCCCACAGCGTAACTATGTCAGTCATTAGTACTCCATTCTTAGACATGGGCTCCATTTCAAAGCCTCTTTTATGATGCCTACATATAAGCATCCTTTTCAAAAGACAGAAAGTGGAAAGTTAATACGTTGCTAGGTGAGCTACAAAAAAAACAAAAAAAAACATGATTTTACTATAGGATTTGCAGTAAAACCATGGTAACTACAAAATTAGCTATGGTTTTACTACAAGAACCATGGTTTAACTATTGTTTTTGCAGTAAAACCATATTAACCACAACATTAACCATGGTTTTACCATATAATTTGCAGTAAAACCATGAAAACTATACAATTAGATATTAAAACCATAGTAACCATGTAGGGAGATGGCACCGCGGATGGCGGCCTCTGTGCTTTACAGAAACTCGCTGATCAGATCCACAGCCACAGAGCAAAAACACCCGGACTCTGTTTTAATCACTCTTGGGGATTTTAATAAAGCAAATCTCTCTTGTGAATTGCCAAAATACAGACAGCATGTTACATGTCCCACCAGAGACAGTAATATATTGGATCACCATTACACAACAATTAAAGAAGCATGTCACTCTGTTCCAGAGTGGGTTCTCTGATCACTGTCTGGTTCATCTTATACCAACCTACATGCAAAAACTTAAATCTGCTAAATTTGTGATAAAGACTGTAAAGAGATGGACCAATGAAACTGAGCAGGTTTTACAAGCCTGTTTCTATTTGACTGATTGGAGTGTTTTTAAAGCTGCTGCCACTGACCTGGACGAGCTCACAGAGACTCTAACATCCTATATCAGTTTCTGTGAGGATATATGCATTCCTACAAGAACTTATTTAACATACAACAATTATAAGCC
Organism: Cirrhinus molitorella; assembly: GCA_033026305.1. Taxonomy (NCBI): domain Eukaryota; kingdom Metazoa; phylum Chordata; class Actinopteri; order Cypriniformes; family Cyprinidae; genus Cirrhinus; species Cirrhinus molitorella. Next base: position 23,550,142 of record CM065141.1, read on the forward strand.
ATGGTTTACAGCAAAACTCAGACATCTTCTTCAGGCCTACAGAAAAGGGGATAGAGTCTTGTACATTCAGCCCAGGAACACACTGAATAAGGAGATTAGAGTGGCTAAAAGGACCTATGCAAAAAGGTTAGAAGATTAGTTCACTTCAAATAACCCAACTTCAGTGTGGAAAGATCTGAAAGTCATCACAAACTTCAAGACACCATCTCTAAGCACTGAAGTGAATCAACGACTTGCTGAAGACCTGAATGAGATTTATTGTAGATTCAAAACCCCCCACACCCATTCTGACGATCTCTTTTCACAACCAATAACACCTACAGCAACCCCCTCTCCTCCCTCCTGCACTTCAAATCAATGAAGATGATGTGCACCAGGTCTTCAGAAAGAACAAAAGAAGAATGGCACCAGGCCCAGACGGTATGACACCAACCTGTCTGAAAACCTGCACTGACAACCTGGCCCCCATCTTTTCACAGATCTTCAACAGGTCTCTAAAGTTGTGTGAAGTCCCTGCCTGCTTCAAATGCTCCACCATCATCTCCGTTTCAAAGAAATCCAAGATAACAGGACTTAATGACTACCTGTGGCGCTAACATCTGTGGTCATGAAGTTGTTTGAAAAACTGGTTCTGGCTTATCTGAAGGACATCACTGGCCCCTTTCTGGACCCCCTGCAGTTAGCTTAATGAGCAAACAAGTATGTGGATGATGCAGTAAACATGGGATTACATTACATTACATCCTGCAACATCTGGACAGACCAGGGACTTATTGGAGGATCCTATTTGTGGACTTCAGTACAGCCTTCAATACCATCATTCCTACACTCCTCCAAACCAAACCATGCAAAAATGTTCCTAGCCCTGTCAGTGGATCACCTGCTTTCTGACAGATAGACAACAGCTAGTGAGAATGGGGAAATTTATGTCAAGCAGCCGCATCACCAACAATGGCACCCCTCAAGGTTGTGTTCTCTCTCCACACCAACGACTGCACCTCTAAAGACCTCTCTGTCAAGCTCCTGAAGTTTGCAGATGACACCACACAGTGACAAGTGACAATGACAGTGACAAGTCTGCCTACAGACAGGAGGTTAAAGAGCTGGCTGTTTGGTGCAGTCATAACAACCTAGACCTCAGCATGCTCAAAACTGTAGAGATGATAGAGGACTTCAGGAGGAACCCCCCTGCATGTTCCCCACTCATCATCATAGACAGCACTGTGGCTGCAGTGGAGACATTCAAGTTCCTAGGATCTTTCATCTCCCAGGACCGTCTGTTCTGTGCACATCAATAACTGTCTGGTTTAGCTCAGTGACAAAATCAGACATCAGAAGATTACAGAGAATGGTTTGGACTGCAGAGAAGATTATTGGTGCTCCCCTGCCAACCCTTCAAGAACTGTATACATCCAGAGTGAGGAAAAGAGCTCAGAAAATCACTCTGGATCCCTCACATTCAAGCCATCCCCTCTTTGAACTTTTGCCATCTGGCCGGCGCTACAGAGCCTCAAATACCAGGACAACCAGGCACAAGAACAGTTTCTTCCCCAAGGCAAACCACCTTATGAACAGTTAAATGTTCCCCCCTAATACATCCCTGCATCTCTTTCTATTCTATTCTATTCTATTCTATAGCACAACTGTACATACCACATATTTGTTTCTCTCTTTTGTCTATTTTTTTTTTTTTTTTTTACATATGTGTATTTTTTATTCTCATCTTGTTTTTATTCTCTGTGTGTTGTTGTCTCTGTGTACTGGAAGCTAATGACACAAAAACAAATTCCTTGTATGCGCAAGCATACTTGGCAATAAAGCTCTTTCTGATTCTGATTCTGTAACGACAGGATTAACCATGGTTTTACTACAGTAAACCATAGTAATGATGAAATAAACCAGTAAACAACAGTGTTGGGGTAACACATTACAAATAATGCAAGTTACGTAAATAATAAATTGGCAACACTGTCTAGGATAAACAGAAAGAGGGACGAAAACACAACAAAACAGGTCCATAATCCTGACAGCTACGTTAAGTCACATTTTATCCTGGATCATTTAAGTGAATGATTTGCAGTGTTGAACAAGCTACTCAAGAAATGTAGCTAAGCTACCAACTGTTTCACACATCTTGGCTTATAAGTGAATTTCTAGTGTTGGACAATTAGGCTAAGCTGTTCCACATAAAAATAAGCTGTGCTAAGCTAAGCTAAACTGTTTAGAAAAATTAGCTAATCACATTATAAACTACATGGCAAAAGTAGCTTGCTACATTTAAGCTAGGTACATTTCATAATTATGAAATAATATTTACAAATATAAACAGTCAGCTCTAATAGAGTGTTTTCACGATGTGTCATCAATCTGCCATATTGGCGGCACTGAACATAAACATTGCCATTAAACCAGATGAAACTCGCATATTTTGCTGATTTTTGCTGCTGAAAACTGTCAATATGTTTTGGGCTCTACTAATTGGTCAGACCAGGAACAACATTTGGAGTACTATAGACTGCCAAAAGTTATAATAAATAAAAGAGAAGCGTGCTAAAAATTGGAACAAAAGGCGTTTGTGGTTGGCCAAACTGACCCAGGATTTCCAGTGCACAGATCTTGACAACATTCCTGTCTGTTTTTATCGTTTCTAGTCAAGTTGGTGAAATATTAGGCTAATACCCTGATAGCACACGTCTCAGAGACATCTATTTGACGTCTGCATTTACATCTGCAAGACATCTGCAAGATGTAGTTTGCTCATCTGCAATACATCTATTGGACGTTTCCTATCAGATATCAAATAGATGTCTATTAGATGTCTTATGGTTTAGAATGTATGAAAAACTGACATCTTACAGACGTCTGCCAGACGTTTGTACACAGCAGATGCTTTCCAGATCAAGAGATCTTTAACAGACATCTTGCAGACGTACGTGTGCTATCTGGGTTATTTTTTAGACTGTTTTGCATCTGCAATACGTCTTGGATGTTTTCTTATCAGATGTCAAATAGACGTCTATTAGATGTCTTTAAGATGTTTATGATTTAGAATGTATGTAAAACTGACATCTTACAGACGTCTGCCAGACGTTTTTACACGGCAGATGCTTTCCAGATCAAGAGATCTTTAACAGACATCTTGCAGACGTACGTGTGCTATCTGGGGTATTTTTGAGACTGTTTTGCATCTGCAATATGTCTTGGATGCTTTCTATCAGATGTCAAATAGACGTCTATTAGATGTCTTTAAGATGTTTATGATTTAGAATGCATGTAAAACTGACATCTTACAGACGTTTGTACACATCAGATGCTTTCCAGATCAACAGATCTTTAACAGACATCTTGCAGACGTTAATTAATACTGCTTATACGTATCTTTATCACTCATTATTAACTTTATTTTTTTTTAAATATTGTGCCTCTTTCCTGCTCAAGTCCTTCTCTATATAATTTAGCAACTTCCACATGTTTTTTCCCGTGGTTTAGACAGCAAAAATTTCCAGAACAACGTATTCAGTAGTACATTAACCAAGCAATCCATGCTGTTGTTCACATCTGAGTATCGCCAATATTGCTGCGCATCTGGGTAACTGACCAAATTGTGATGTAAGTGCAAACCCTCTATTTATCAAACAAATAGCATTCCTAACATGCTTTGCATTTGAACTACATTCTGCTTCATCTCATTGACTGCATCCTAAATTGCATACTAAGTAGACAGTCTTTTGATTAAGTAATTACTTCACAACCATTAAAAAAGTATGTTCCATATCGTATGTTCCATATCATTTCAGTATGAATCTATTTTTGGATGTGCTACATTTGTCATGTTCTCATTGTCATATGACCTACAGTTTCAGTTGTGTTGCTTCACTGCCATTCATGAATCCTCTCCTGTGGCCTCATGGGATAGAAAAGTGTCCATTAGATGTGCACTTCTCATCTTGTCAGAAGGAGTAGATTATCTGGGGAATTTTCATCCAACTGTTTTGTGAACAAAAAATTCAGACTATTCTTTTCACATGCTGTTTTTGCCTATATAGTAGGGAAATATGCAATTTCAGATGCAGCCACTGTGTGCACCACAGCTACTTTGTTGCTTTTGCTATTTTTATTGTAAGACTTGTTGTAAGCAGGAAAAAACAATACCATCGATACAGTTATACACAAGACAGCTCTGCTTACGATCTGTTTATTACCCACAATGTAATACAACGCGCTCTGGATGTGGTGTGCATGTGAATCTTTCCTAATGACATTTTAATGGGTTCAAATGCACTTTTGATGTCTCAGCCAGGTCCTAAACCAAACACTGATGCCTGGCGTAGAGGCCATGTTTATCTGCGCTGTAACAATCCCTCATGAATTTCACTAAGGAAACGCTGAAGACCAACAAAGAAAAGTGCAACAGACATGGACACGTGGACCTGTGCGCACATGGAGGAGGTCACAACCTTTGTGAATCAAATTACAGATGAGGTACTGGAGTCATAGATGTGCTCTATGGCTCATTTATAATACACTGATCTGAAAAACCTTGAGATGTATTATGAGAGTACAAGCGCTGTTGAAACCATCTGTAAGAGTAAATTGAATCTGCAGACAAAACAAGCTATAGAGCACCTTTAGAGCAGAGCTACAGAATGTCTTCTACACAAAGCCAATGCAAATCCATTAGACAGCCTCTAGGTCTATTTGAATGATATTAATGAAGAAAATGGCTCATTAAAAGGATAAAATTCTTGAAAAGTAATATACATAATAATAACAATTAGGTTATTTTAAAAAATGCTTAAAAAGAGGCAATAGAGGATATGAATTAATAATTCATTTTGATCATGTTCCTAAACATCAGATATTGTATTTATTTGTGTTTGTATTCATAAAAAAAAAAAATGAATTGGAGTCAGCCCTGGTGACTTTGTGTAGTTTGTGTTGACCGATGACCAAGAATTGCCAGGTTTCCAGGAACTGCTTTTTCTTTGCTGGTCGATGCTGTAACTCCACCATTATGGAGGGGAAGCTTCTTTTTCTATTTATGGACCTTCAAAAGTAGTGTATTTTTAGAGTTCTTGAAAGCACAAAATGGATTTGGGACTTGTTCTTGTGGCGCCATCAGCAGGGGCTTTAGAGTGGGTCAATAATGGTGGACTTTAGTTAAAAAAGGACTTTCCATCCTTTCTGCACAAATAAATAAATAAATAAAAACCTTCATTTATAGTAGAAACAGAGTCACAATGCCATCTGCTGGCTAAAGCTATGTTTGTGTCTAAGAGGAAATCATACAGCTCTTTATACTAGTATGCTATTATACTGTCACATTTATGAAACATTCTTGTTCCTTTAATAAAATAATGTTTTACATATATGAGAGCCTGACTTCGGGAAATTCAGTCATGTTTAAAATTGTGAGAAAGTCACACTGTGAGAAACATGCTAAATATAATCTAGCAGGGTATAAAATCAATTGGACAAAGTCATATCTGCTCCCTCTCTATTTTTGTGTTGGGTCTGCTACTTTTTCTGATTTCATTCCAGTGGTGCAGTCTTTTACATACTTAGGTGTAGATATTTATCCTTCCATGTAGGATATTGTCTCAAAAAATTTGAATAAAAACCTGGCTAAAGTCACCTCAGATCTGGCAAATTGGACACATCTTCCTACTTCTTTTCATGCAAGAATATCTGTTGTTAAAATGAACATCCTTCCTCATGTTAATTTCTATTCATCTATGATTCCTCTACCCACACCTGCAGGATATTGGAAAAAACTGGATTCAGTAATCTCTCAATACATTTGGAATGGTAAACGCCCCTGAATTAAATTATCTACTTTACAGCGAAACAGATCAGAGGGTGGCTGGTCCTTTCCCAATTTTAAATGATACGCTGACTCCTTTACTCTTCGTGCATTGTCAGCCTGGATTAAACCAAATGTGTCAACCTCATGGTTGGCCATCGAAGAATCTCTTTTTTCTCCACACAACCTAAAGCATTTGGTTTCTGCTGGTGTCTCACTTAGACAATGTAAACTTCATTTTGGCCCTATAATAACACATTTTATTTCTACTTGGAGATCTGTGACCAGGAAGATAGAACCAAACGTGAGATTGTATCGTCATTCACCTTTGTTCCATAATAATATTTTTTTATCGGGTAAAACCCCATTTTATTGCCCACAATGGAATAAATGTAAAGTAAATTCCTTTGGTGACATTTTTGATGACAAAGGCCTGAAATCGTTTCAAGATATTAAAGCTTCTTTTAACCTACCAGGAACCTCCTTTTTCATGCATGCATTAGGTCAGTGCTTCACGCATATGGAGTTCCCTGGGATGCACAATTACCTGTACAATCACATCAGCCTCAAAAAACTCCATATTTTTGACTCCATATCTTTTCTTCTTAAATGATTTTTCTGAATTGGTTTTGTCTCCGCAACAGAGAAACTTACTTTTAGCTGCTTTTACTGCTGCAAAGAAAATGTTAGTCAGTCGCTGGGTTCCTCCTCATTCAATGACCAGACATGTATGGGGTTTATCTTTGCTGGGCATTGTTTCCATGGAACTGTCTACAGCTCGGATTCATGGAGCAAATACAAACATTTTGAAGTTGTGGCGTGCCATTTTTGACACTGTTAAATCTTTTATTTCCTCTTTTTGATGTATAATTTATTTGTTAATTTTATTTATTTTCTTTGTTTCCTTTGATTTAGTATTATATTCTGTATTTTCTCCACTGCAATGTTTTGTATTTGTAAGTCCTTTGGACTGTTTTTGTTGTGTTTTCATTCCTCATGTGTTCTGTGACCTAGTTTTTTCCTTGTCAGATTCTGTCATTTGGTTCAGGTGTGTGTCATTAATTATCCTCATTTGCCCTCTTATCTAAGTTGTAGTTATGCTGCCTTCATGTACTATCAGAATTGTCGTAAATACTAGTTTTCTAATCGGCCTCTCAAGTCATTTTTTATTACTGGGAAATTCAGAAATAATTTTGATACCAGAGGGCGGGTCATAAACTTTAAACATGGTGGAGAGAACAGGTTGGGAGCTGGGAGGAAGGTTCTGCGGCCAAGTCCGAGGAGAGAGGTATTGTGCAGTATGAGCTGGAAATGACAAACCATCTGCAGTACCGGGAACAAGCAAGAGAAAACCTGCAGGTGAAACAAAAAGCAGAGAAGCAATGGAAGGTGCTAGTCTTGCTGTCCACCTCATCAAACAAGCTCCTGGCAAAATGGCAAGGTCCGTATACAGTGGTTCAGAAGATGGGACCCATAACTTACGAGATTCACCATCCAGACAAGGGAAAGTCCAGGCAAACTTACCACGTCAACCTGCTAAAAGAGTAGAAGGAACCACCAAAGAGGAAGCCCGAGTCAGCATTGATGGTACGGGAGGTGAAGGGTGTGGATGAGGATGATGGTTCTGACGAGAGGCATGCGTCTGTGGCGAGTCTGACTTATCTAGAGGACATCAAGCGCCAAGAGTTGCAACACCTATTAGACCAGTTTCCTGCTTTGATTCGTCAAAAGGCATGAGTGGACAGAGCTGTTTTATCACACCATCCACCTTACCAACACAACACCATCTAGACCAGTGGCCTCAAACTCAATTCCTGGAGGGCCGCAGCTCTGCACAGTTTAGCTCCAACCAGCTCCAACTCAATGTTCCAACTCAATCACCACACTAGACCTCTGCAAAGGGCACTGACAGGTACCCCTGGAGCCAATGTCCAGACCCTACACAACAAGGTGGAGGCCAACCATAAAGGTCCCAGACCAAAGACCAAGAAGAAAGTAAGGTCGTTCCTCGGACTGGTGGGCTGGTACAGACGGTTTGTCCTGAACTTCGCTTCAATACCTGCATCCCTGATTACCCTGCTGAATAAAAGTGTGGCGAACCCTGTCTCATGGACCGAGGACTGTGAAGCGGCATTCAAGACTTTGAAGGAGAAGATGTGCTCCAGTCCGGGCCTGCAAAGTCCTGATTTTACCCAAAGTTTCCTGGTCCAAGTAGATGCCTCTGCTATAGGACTATATTGGTTCAGGGAACCCAGAGAAACGAGAAGACAGGCTTCTACCTCAGCCGCAAGCTGTTGCCAAGGGAGACTCGCTATTCGGTGATAGAGGAGTACCTCGCCATCAAGTGGACCCTGGAAGCGTATACTACCTCCTCGGAAGAGAGTTCAGCTTGTAGATGGACCACAGAGCGTTGACCTGGTTATATTCGATGAAGGACCATAATGCCAGAGTCATGAGATGGTACCTGTCACTGCAGCCCTACAACTTCAAGATCCGTCACAGACCGAGAAGACTGAATTTAGTTGCCGATTATCTGTAAAGGTTTCCGGCCAGTACTCGGCTTGAAGAGGGGGAAGGTGATGTGGCAAAGCACCTCTTTGTCACTGCTGAGGCAGCGGCACTGGCTTGAACACACATTTACACACACACACACACCCCATCCACTCTTCATTTCCCCTCTTTACCTGTTGCTTCCGCCATTAGCGAAGCGAGTGTACGCGCCAAACCGATCACCCATGGACATTTCTCCACATCACAGTTTCCACCATCTCATATCTGTTTACCTCACACACCCACGTTAGCCGCATCTTGTTTTGTCCTCGTTCAATTGTTTGTTTGTCAGAAAGTAGTCAGTCTTTCGGGGGTGAATGCTGCGCCGGCCAAAATGAGCAGACAGAGTGCACCTGCTCTTAAAGGCACAGAGAAGGAGTTGCGCCGGCGCATTGCCGCCAGAAGCCGACTAAACCATTGTTAGTTTGTAACAGGAATTATGTGTTAATTATTTATGTGTTTGTGTTTCAATAATATGAATTATGTGGATTGGAATTATTATCAGTGTTCAATTATTATTTAAAGTTGATTTAATGAATGCTTTGATGATTCTGGCTTGTTAACCAAGTCGGCGAGAGTGTTACAGTAGTACCTCAAGCAAACCCTCAACTTTATTGTATATTGTAGATACAGTATGTCTATTGTAAATACAGTTTTTCATCTTTATTTTCCTGTTTGTTGTTTCTTTGGTAGCCTACTTTGGGTAGATTTTTGTTTATTTACAGCATGTGTATAAAAGTAAATTTTTTTTTAAAAAGGGCTGACTTTGAAAATACTGTAACTTACCTGGCAACTAAAACTTATCTAATAGTTAGTTGGGCAATATCACTATAGGGTGGTGTCCTGTACGTAAATAACTCATCTGCCATGATAACTAAACATAATAATAACTAAGGGCGTGTTATATTAGTCTAAGTTAGTATATTGATAACAAAAGCATTACTTGGCTCTATAGATAAATTTTCTAGATTTTTTCATGTTTTGCGTAGGAGGATGCATGTTATTTTGCTATGTCCCATGCACTGCTCATTAAACTTGAATGAGAGTAGAATATAGTCAAATCATAAAAATCATAAATTTTGTTTTCCTGTTAATATTTTGTTAAAAAAGAGTTTACTCAATTTGAGTGTATTGATCATTTGGTAATAAAAACAATATTTTAATTAAATAAAAAAGAAGAGTTTGTCCATGTCCCTTGAATGGTTGTCCACCCTGTCATATTGGGGAATCCGCCCCTCTAAGAAAAGTTAAATGTTTCATTGTTATATTTTGTCATGGTTTGTGTGTTTTGCTTTATGTGTCCACCCCGTCATGTGCTGGTCCACCCAGTCATCTTGATATTTTAAGATAATATTTTAAATAATAATTTAATCATATCTATATAATCCATTGTGTTTAATAGCTAGCTATAACATGCAAACATAAAACTGCATCTAAATATCACAGTTTTCTTCAAATAAGAAAAAAATATATGTGTGGATAATCTTTAAAAATAGATAGTACATGCATCTTTTATGTATTTATAATTTGAAAGCAAACAAATACCCCTGTTTAGGAAAAGGACATCATACCGTTCAGAAAATATCAATTGCATCTTAATATTGCAATGAAAATGATTTTAACAGTAATATATGTCCAGGGCAGGGCGGACATATTTTAGAGATTATTCTTCAAATAATGGCCCATAATTATCTAAAGAAATATGTGGGAGCTCATGTTTTTATAGTAGGCTACTTGAGTGTCTCTCTTTATGACATGACATAAAGCGAATGGGAAATTAAGACAAACATTTTTGAGTATTGTGAGGCTTGAAAGGCACTCTATGGTGGTTTATCTAACACATATTTGTTCTTTGAAATGAACTGTTCAAACGAACCGATTCCCGGAAATGATTCAGAGACGTACACACGCTGAAAGCTGTTGTCCAATCAAAGAGCAAAACGAAAACAGTGGGCGGTGCTTAATGTTGGCGGTAGTGTTTGCAGAAGCAGGAGTAGTAGATCCTGCACAAATTATAATTGCAAATTTAACGGGCTAGTTTGTAATCATTTGAAATCGCACCACGACCAACCCTTCTGGATAAATCTACCATTTGTTGACCGGACGAAGAAATTTAGCAAGCAAAACCGGTCGCTCTGCTTGGTAAATATTGTCAGTGTTATATATGTTGTTGGTGTGCTGTAGTTAGCAACATTAGCAGCATGTTTACGATCAGAGTGCCTGTGCTTATTTGTCAGCGAAATCTATCAAACTAGTTTATTAAATAAGCAGTTAATGTTGACTTTCCCATCACCATGATCTGTATAGATTTAACGTGATTTGATGCTTAAGACTTTACAAGCGATCCACCAGGACGAATCGCAAACTAGTGTAGTTCGCATACTATCCATACTAAGATAACCAGTGCGTCTTAAACCTGAGAAATAGTGCCTAAGAGATACCCAGATGACCTAGTCTATTCCGTTTTATGAAGATAGAAAGTGAGCAAGGACAAAGGATTATTTTATAAAAAAATAATGGATTAAATGTTAAACACACAGGGCCCTGTTACAAATGGGCCACAAACCCTAATTTTTGCTACAAAGTGACATGCTATGAAGAGATGAAAGGTAATCAATGCATCGTATTACAGTCTGATTATATTTGAAGCGTTAAGGCACCTTAAAACTTTTTGGCTCTGTGAAATATGTTCTGTTGTGTTTTATAAATTAAACACTGGCACATTTCAGAATTTGGGTTGATGTGTGAAGTCAAGACTTACAGAAACAAGAGCAAAGTTGTTTTCAATGTATGTTTTAGATGTTACACAAGTAGGGCCCTATGTGTGGAATGTGGGAAGGGGCCACGGGTCCCACAAATCGTTTTTATGTCACTGACTCCCTGTAAATTTTACCAGATAAAACCAGATGTTGCATAAAAAAGTTTTGTTATAAATCTAAATTCAAGATGACGTGAAATTGAGGCTGCTAGAAGTGTGTGAGACCATTTTTTTTTTTCTATCATATTTTTAGGGGCTCAAGCTCGAAAGTGCTTGTAATTGTTGTTATTATTATGTTTTCTATTTTAATTTTAGTGGAATGTTAATAAAAAAGTGTTTCGAGAATAAAGTCGGAGTGTTTGAGAATAAAGTAGAAGTTGGCTTTATTCTTGAAATGTTTCGACATTATTATTTAAAAAAAATTAAATAAAAATCTAATTTTACGTGAATAAAGTCAAAATGTTTCGAGAATAAAGTCGAAGTTGGCTTTATTCTTGAAACGTTTTGACTTTATTCTCAACATTTGGACTTTTTTTTAAATCTAAAAGTACGAGAATAAAGTCGAAATGTCTCAAGAATAAAGTTGGAGTCAACATTTTGACTTTATTAAAAACATTACGAGAATGAAGTCGAAGTGTTTCGAGAATAAAATCAAAGTTTTTTTTTTATGAAAGTCATGAATACCATCAACTGTTACAAAAAAATCTCAATGGAATAAATAAAGAAGAAAGAATTTCAGCCGTTTAGAACAACTTGACGTTGAGTAAATCAGGACAGAAATTTCTTTTTTGGGTGAACTATCCCTTTAAAACAAAACCATAAAAAACTCATTTGTTACTAAATAATTAAAATATAAAAATATAGATACCAAGTATCTTTCCATTTAGTTTAACTTGATGTACTAAAATAACTAAAATTTAAGCAAAAAATCTAAAATTACAAGAATAAAGTCTAAATGTTTTGAGATGAACTCTTGCTTGTCGTTTCTCCTGCAGAACATATTTGAAGATGGAGGACATGGAGGTGGAAGTAGCTCCAGTATCCGGTGAGGCCAGTGTGATCGTAGTCTCTGAATCTGGAAGCAGCACAGAGGAAGAGGATGTTCCCATGCAGGTTCATAGCTCATCTGATCGACCCAGACTTTCAGTCCGTCGGGCGAACAGGAGGAGACATATAATTGGGTAAGAACGGGTTAATGCTCATAAAATTTGATCTGTGAATAATTTGTCCAAGTCAAAAGTGAACACAAGGGTTCACTTACTTTTGCCTCCAACAATAGTATGGACTCATTGTATGACTCGATCTTTCTGATTTCCTATTTGTCTTCCAAGTTCACATACGCAGTTCTCCACACGTGAAGAGAGTATGCGCAGGCTCCGGGAGCTCATCGTAGAGAATCTGGCAGAGCGGCTGAGCGGCTCCCAGGATGCACAGCGTTCAGTTCCACGTGCAAATCCGTCACTGCTGGATCCTGAACCCAGTGCCAGGCACCCCGTTGCTGCTGTGAATGTGCCGACGTCTGACGAACCCAGCGCTACAGGTCCACTTCTATTTTATTTCTCGTTTTATCCATTTTAGGCCTGATGTATGTTTTGTTTTTTGATAATAGAAATAATTGACATAATAATCGTATATATTTATAGCATAGGAGATGCACAATATATCATTAACATATCAATTATAGCAATATTTATTTTCATTTACCATAATAATTGATTTGCTATAAATTGGCTGACATTTAATATTTCATTGAGTCAGTTGTTCCCCTGTTTTTTACATTTTAATTACCTTTGATGTCAGCTCAAATTACAGTTATTTCTAAAAGCACTAATAATTTTATAACACTTCTAAGTGTAATAGTGTTAATTATAATATATAGATGTCTAAAACTGTACATTTTAGATTTTATTATTTTATTTTGTGTAAATAAATGCTAATATCTAATATCATCTAATATAAAAGTAGGTTCTAATATCTAATACCTATGGAAGCCCGTTTCCGCCACTGAATAAATGTAAAAAAGGTTATTGTGACTTATCTCACAATTCTGACTTTATTTTTCTCACAATTCCGTGATACAAACTTGCAATTCGGACTTTTTTTTTCACAGAATTGTGAGATATAAACTCGCAACTGCGAGTTATAAAGTAAGAAATAAAGAAATAAAGTCAGAATTGTGTGATTATAAACTCACAATTGCAGGAAAAAAAGTCAGAATTGTGAGATATAAAATCTCAATTGCGAGTTATAAGCATTTAAGCATGTCTTTTTCTCCTCAGAAATGGAAATTCTAACCGCAAATGAAATTTTATGTCTCACAATTCTGACTTTTTTCCCCGCAGTTGCGAGATACAAACCCGCAATTATCTTTTTTATTTTTTTTATTCAGTGACAGAAACGGGCTTCCATAAATACCAGCTAAAAAAATAATTTTATTATCAAATGTAAAAATACATCCACCTAATAAAAAATAAATAAATATATATATATATATATATATATATATATAATTAATATAACAAAATTGTAATCTAATATAAAAATAAATTACAATGTCTAATGCCATTTCATATAAAAATAAACTCTAGTGTCTAATATAATCTATTATATAAATAAATTATTAATATCTAATATCAGCCAAATCATTAAATAATAATTTTTGTTCCTTAAATGCATCCCTATATAAAAGTCTTTTTTATAGGGATAATTTTATTTTATTTAAACTATGGATGCACCAATAATACTATTCTAAATTGTATAAGTTTAGTCAGTATTATTACACTTCCTTGCCATCTTGCGTTCAATGTTTACGTTTTGCAGATTTTGTGGCCAAACTACTTGCATGACTTAAATGTAAACATTTTCAGTTGCAAAATGCACAGTAAAATGGGAAATCAAACTTTACTAACTGATTAAATGTTTATTGATTTTTTTTTTTTTTTTTCAGTCGTATTTTACACTCCTTTTCTGATCCTTCGAATGAAACCCCTTTTGTTTGCTACTGTATCTTTAAGACTCCTGTGTATTTAAATACCGTTTGTTATGATTGGCTCACTTCTTTGCATATGAAATGAAGCCATATGTTTTTGTGTAATTCAGGGTCCAGTGTTTCTACCGAGTCTGAAAGGACGAGTGCAGCCGCTCAACCAGAAGAGTCGCAACAAGAATCTGAGGTAATTGATAGTTTCATATTGATTATTTGTCTTCTACTGTTGTTGCCTTTATAATAACCTGTGTGAAATCATTAGAACTCTATGGCTCACTGTCAAGGTGGCAGAATATCTTGTTTCAGCTGAAAATGCATCACATCATAAAGTGAACTGTAAATGCCAGTTCTCACTGACTCTCTTGTCATTTTTCTTATTCTAGCCTGAGTCGGCGGATCCTGTTTCAGCTGCTCCGAGTCCCGCTGGAGAGGCTGAAGCAGATGATGGCGAGGGAGAGAACTGCTCCATCTGTTTTGAGCCCTGGACCTCTGCAGGTGACCACCGCTTGGCCGCTCTACGCTGCGGTCACCTCTTCGGCTACATTTGTATTTCACGGTGGTTAACGAGTGGAGGAAATAAATGTCCACAGGTGGGTTTCAGTTTCTGTAAATGAACATTTTGTTAAAATTAAAAGCCTTATTGCCATCTTAATTGAGTTATTTAAGAAGAAAATGGTCACCAAGCCTGCATTTATTTGATTTAATATACAAAAAAACTGTAACTGTAACATCCTGAAATATATTTACTATTTAAAATAACTTTTCTATTTGAATATATTTTAAAATGTAATTTATTCCTGCAATTTCAATATGAATTTTCAGCATCATTACTCCAGTCTTCAGTGCCACATGATCCTTCAGAAATCATTTTACTTATTATTATTATGTTGAAAACAGGCGAGTAGAATTTTTCCAGGGTTCTTTAATGAATAAAAGGCTCAGAAGAACAGCATTTAGTGAAATAGAAATCTTTTGCAACATTACAAATGTCTTAATCATCACTTTTGATCAATTTAAAGCATCCTTGATAAATAAAAGTATTAATCCCCCCCCCTCTAAAAAATATATATCTCTTTGGATCTTTCTATTCATCAAAGAATCCTGAAAAAAACTGTTTTAAATATTGATACTGATTAAAAAAAACTTTTTTGAGCAGCAAATCAGCATGATTTTTTTTTATCATGTGACACTGAAGTCTGGAGTAATCATGCTGAGAATTTTTTTTTGATAGCAGGAATAAATTACATTTTGAAATATATTCAAATAGAAACAGTTTTTTTTAAATGGTAAAAATATTTTGAAATTTTACTGTTTTTGCTGTATTTTTAATCAAATAAAAGCTGTCTTGGTGTGAGTGTGTATATATATATATATATATATATATATATACACACCAAGTGGAGAATGTATTAAATATTTAATGCCAACATTCTTCTGTGAATTGTAATTTATCACATGATACTTCTTTCATAAAAGTGGTTGAAAAAAAAAAACAAACAAAATTATTTTTGAGAGTATTTATAATCTGTTAATTAAAAAAGATTTTATGTCTCCTTAGTGCAATAAACCTGCCAAACGTGGTCATATCATCTTTCTTTATGCGCGGAAACTGAAAGCCGTGGACAATGCGGAGGAAGTGCGATTAAAGAGGTGCTTATTTGAGTTGTTTTTTTTTTTTTTTTTTGGTATTTTAATACATTTCCAGAATATGCTTATGCTGATGGTCTTTAATTGTGCAGTCGTTTAGAGCTGGAGCAGGGGTCGCGGAGAATGGAACAGCTGGAAGTCGCTCAGTGTCGTCAGCAGATGCAGCTCATGGCCGATGAAAATGTGCGATTGCGCAAAGAGGTCGAGGTGTGTGTCTTTTTCAGGAGAAACTCTGTACTAGTCTTTTTGATGTCTCATGTGTCTTGGTACTAGTTATCTGGAACAGGGGGTTTAAAGGGATAGTTTACCCAAAAATGAATAAAATAGGAGTTTTAAGGAAAAATAGCCTGGTTCTTCCAAGCTTTATAATGGCAGTGAATGAGGGTTGAGATTTTGAAGCTTAAAAAAGTGCATCCAAAGTGATGTCTGTGTTTGTTCTGCAGGAGTTGCGAAGGTGGAAAGCTCAGGCGGCATTCGGCTCCTCTCAGGGAGCGTCTCTCTCGTCGTCCCAAAGGCAGGACTCGTCCAGCGGGGGACATTATGTCTTCTCTAAGGCTGTGCTGGTGTCTCAGTCAGGAGGCAGTAGGGTTTTGTCCTACTGTGAGCCTCTTGGCTGCTTGCTGGCATCGCAGCCTTCTCCACAAGCAACGTTTCTGCCAGGTAGGAATTAAATCCTTTTTTATTTTTTTCCCTTTCTTTTTGCTTTGTTGTATAACCATTTGATTGACTGACTGTTCCGCAGGCTTCGGTGTGAAAAAGATCAGCACTGCAACTCTCAAACCTAGTCAGTATGTTCCCATTCACTCCAAACAGATCAGAGGTCTGGCCTTCAGCCGACACCAGGACAGCCTTCTGCTGTCTGCGGCCCTCGACAACACAATCAAACTCACCAGGTGAGAGACTAAAGTTTTCCTTCTGTGTAATAATTGTATGTTGTATGTAATGTTGTGTTACAAAATATGTAAGAGCCAACAAAGCGCTTCAACACCTGCTATAATAAAATGGCTTATAAAATGCAGGACTGGAATTGACACTCACTGATTATTACTGATAATAATTAGACAGCGATTTTTAGGTACATACAGTCATGGCCAAAAATATCGGCACCCTTGCAGTTCTCTCAGAAAAATGTTCCAATTGCAATTGTTTTGGTATTCACATGCTTATTGATTTTGTCTACACTGGAACAACACAAAAAACTGAAGAAAAGTCAAACTTGATAAAATTTCACACAGAACTCAAAAATGGACTGGGCAAAATTATTGGCACCTTGTCAAAATTAAAAGGCAAAAAGCAAAACAAAAAGTAGTGTATAAGTGTGTTTTGTACTAATAACATCTGTGAACAAGTAAATAAAGCTTGCAAATGGATAGATCCATTCGTTTTAGGCTATGGAAATTCAGCTTTTTAGTCAGTGAAAGTCAGGGAATTTGAGGTTTGGCTTAGAGTGGGAACCCTGTATAAGAAATAACTGCTTTTTCAAGCATGTGAGGCTCTTGTAATTTGTATTTAGACACACCTGTGGCAAGTAACTTATTTTATTTCAGTTAGTTGCAAAGGCAGCATCTCATTTTTATTTAGTACTAAAATAACTAAAGTTAAAATGAATAAAACATGTTATATTAAACATATAAAAAATAAATAGTATCATAATGCAAGAAACACCAGTATTTTACTCAAAAGATAAAATATACAAATAAAATCTAATGAAAATTACTTACAAAAAATCCAATAGTATCTCAATGATTGTCAAAATCCAGTATCTGTCATCTACCTCTAACATTTATTTTCTGATTCAGAAGCTTGGATAGATTCTCTTTTATTCTGATTGTGATATTATCAAATGAATCGGTTATGATCTATGCTCTCTTTAATACTGTAAATCATACAGGGCAAATTGATACAAATCAGTAACTTGTCTTTTTGAACAATTTATAAAAAAATGTAATCAGACAACACTAGTCAATAATTATTTAATTCATTAAAAAGTAGTTCATAAGAATCAGAATGTTAGTGAATCAGACTACATTGGTCATGCATGTTTGTTTTTGCATGCAGCCTGCATGGACAACTCAGGTTTCTTGCCATTATTTTGTAGTATACTCCTTTTTATTAGGTTACATTCAGTAATGGCATGGAAGATTCTGATTTTAGTACTCAGAAACCTGTAATAATGGAAATTTGTCTTGTCACTTATGTGGTGCGACCAATAATAGCAATAACTGTATTAAATTAAAAAGCTATCTAATTTCTGTGGCTGAAATATGAACCACTGCTACAGTATGCTTAAGTGAATGGTATTTTTTAAACATTTTATCAGTTTCATGCATTTTACAGAAAAATAAGTCTGCTAACTACATTTAAAAAGGCAACTTTGAAATTATAGAACAAAAATATGAGATTTTATTTGCAAAAACTCAAAAGAAATTCAGATACTTTGTTTCTAAACACGTTAATTACTGAGAACATCTAAATAAAAATGTTAAGTATGTTAAGGAAATTAATTATTTTTTAATATAAATCAGGGTCGCACCACATGACTTTTTTTTAAGGCTATGGCTGATTCATTTAGATGAAAAACTAAAATCACTTAATTTAAAATTAATATGAATTTTTGTCTACACAGCATTCTTAATGTTTGAACAACTACAAAAGATATTACTATTTTTGTATTTTAAAATTTGCCTGTCAAAAAACCTTATGTGTCAATGACCCTTAAACAAATGTATTAGTATCTCAATGATCATCAAAATCCAGTATCTGATTTCCAGAACTGATTCTGATTCAGAAGCTTTTGGTTTGATTTCTCTTTAATTTTCATTGTGAAATATAATCAGACAAATCAGTTATGATGTATGTTCTCTCATTAATGCTATAAATTATACAGTGCACACCGATTTAAATCATCAACTTGTTTTTTTGAGTGGCACGGAAGATTCTGATTTTACAACTCAGAAACTTGTAATAATGGATATTCTGATGTCTCGTAAGTGTACTGACAGTTTTTAGTTGAAAATGCTTGAAGACAAATTCCATAAAGTGTTACTTGAAATAAAATAGTTGTTAAATGAAATAAAATATTTAAAACACTTATTTCAGCACCTCATTTTCATTTAGTACTAATATAACTAAAATTTCAATAAAAAATTAGATTAATATTAAACATAATAAAATAATATTAAACATAATAATATAATTAAACAAAAAATAATAAAATACTAATATTTACTAATATTTTACTTGCAATTAAAAAAATCAAATATACAAATAAAATTGCTTTTAAAAAAATGTAATAGTATTACAATGATCATCAAAATCTGAAATATAATCAGACAAATCAGTTGTATGTATGTTCTCTCATTAATGCTATAAATTATACAGTGCACACCGATTTAAATCATCAACTTTTTTTTGAGTAGTTCAGTAAAAACCGGTGGTTATTTTATTCATTAAAAAGAATGGTAAATCAGACTACATTGGTCACACTATGTTTTTTTTTTTTGTGTGCAGCCTGCCTAGATAACGCATGGGTTTTTTTGCCATTTATTTTGTAGTATACTACTTTTTATTCGATTATATTCAATACAAACTGAGTTATGATTATTCTTAGTTGAAAATGCTTGAAGACAAATTCCATAAAATACTTGAAATAAAATGGTTGTTAAATGAAAAAAATATATTTAAAACACTTATTTCAGTTATAAATTAATAATAAAAAAAACTACCATAAAGCAACAAATTTACTAATATTTTACTTAAAAAGATAAAATATACAAATAAAATTAAATGCAAAATTGAATTTTTGCCATTATTTTGTAGTATACTCCTTTTAATTCGATTACATTCAATATAGAAATATGATTATTTTTTCTGGGTGACACAAAAGATTCTGATTTTACTACTTAAACTCATAACAATAAATTCGGATGTCTCATAAATATACCAACAGTTTTTTAGTTTGAAAATGCTTAAAGACAAATCCTAGATGATTTGCACTGTTTTTCAAGTACCATAAACCAATACAAATTTTATCAGCTTCTGAATATACAGCGGGGAAAATAAGTATTTGACACATCAGCATTTTTATCAGTAAGGGGATTTCTAAGTGGGCTATTGAGACAAAATTTCCACCAGATGTAGCCATCAAGCCAAATATTGAATTCATACAAAGAAATCAGAACATTTAAGTATACAAGTTGAGTCATAATAAATAAATTGAAATGACAGGGAATAAGTATTGAACACATTAAGATAACAAGGTGCAAAATGGCATAGAAAGCCAGGAGATCACCTGAAATCTGTCAGTATTGAGAGAGAAACCCTGCCCCCTATCAGTACTAATTGATATCAGCTGCTTTAGTCCTAATTGATGGCCTATAAAGGCTTCTCATTACCCAGGAGGCACACAGGAAAGACTTCCTGATGGGTAAAAGCAAAGAACTCTCTCAAGATCTTCATAATCTTATCGTTGAAAAGCATTTTGATGGGAATAGGCGCATTTCCAGAATGCTGAATGTTCCTGTGAGCACTGTGGGGGGGCCATTATCCGGAAATGGAAAGAGCATCAGTTCACCATAAACCGGCCACGATCAGGTGCTCCACGTCCGAGGAGTCCAAAGAATAATCAGGAGAGTTCTCCAAGAGCCAAGAACCACTCGGGCAGAACTTCAGGAAGACCTTGCATCAGCAGGTACTGTTGTTTCAAAGAAAACTACAAGCAATGCACTGAACCGCCATGGCATCCATGCACACTCACCACGCAAGACTCCATTGCTGAACAAAAAGCATGTTGAGGCTCGGTTAAAGTTTGCGAAACAGCATTTGGAGAAGCCTGTGGATTGTTGGGAGACTATAGTATGGTCAGATGAAAGCAAAATTGTACTTGTCGTTCTACACACCATGTTTTGAGAAGAAATGGCACTGCCCACCATCCCAAGAACACTATACCAACAGTTAAGTTTGGGGGTAGAAGCATCATGGTTTGGGGCTGTTTTTCAGCAAGGGGTACCGGCAGACTTCATATTATTGAAGGCAGGATGAATGGAGAAATGTACCGGGACATTCTGGATAAAAATCTGCTGCCATCTACCAGAAAGCTGAAAATGAAAAGAGGGTGGACATTTCAGCAAGACAATGATCCCAAACACAAGGCCAAGGAAACAATGAAGTGGTTTCAAAGAAAGAAAATCAAGTTGCTTGAATGACCCAGTATTTGACTTGATGGCTACATCTGGTGGAAATTTTGTGTCAATAGCCCACTTAGAAATCCCGTTACTGATAAAAATGCTGATGTGTCAAATACTTATTTTTTACATCTTGAGACCATTTTGAGTTGCTTCATGTGGATCTTTTCTTCACAGTCTGATGACAAACACAGTGGTTCAGGCCTACAACACAGGCAGACCTGTGTGGAGCTGCTGCTGGTGCCATGATAACAATAACTACATTTACGCCGGTCTCGCCAACGGCTCTGTGCTAGTGTACGACACGCGGGACACCAGCACTCACGTTCAGGAGCTGGCGCCGCTGCGCTCCAGGTCACGTTCAACTCTTATCTTTTTTGGTGAAACTGTAGCATGTTGTAAATATTGTTGGATTGTGTCCCATACAGACAGTGGAGAAAAATGAGTTCCAGTCTGCCTTGCTTGTTGATAGTATTGTCTCGTTTATTTATTGTAGCTGTCCAGTAGTATCTCTGTCCTACATCCCACGTGCTGCATCCAGCACGTTCCCGTGTGGTGGTCTGATCGCTGGCACGCTGGAGGGAGGCTGTTTCTGGGAGCACGTGGAAGGAACCACATACACGCCTCACATCCTGCCTCTAGAATCTGGCAACTGCACAGATATTCAGGTGGAGCCGGACAGCAGACACTGTCTCGTAACGTACAGACCAGGTACATATCCAACTTACATACTGGCCCCATTCTAATACTTAAAGGAAAAGTTCACTTTCAGAACAAGAATTTACAGATAATGTACTCACCCCCTTGTCATCCAAGATGTTCATGTCTTTCTTTCTTCAGTCATGAAGAAATTGTTAATTGTTGTAGTGGATTTCTATGGTCCCCCAAGTTTGAACTTCCAAAATGCAGTTTAAATGTGGCCTCAAAACATTCCAAAACATGGTTGTAAATGATCCCAGCCGAGAAAGAAGGGTCTTATCTTGCGAAACAACAATTTTATTTTTTGTAAATTACAATTTAAATGGTTTTTAAACCTCAAATGCTTGTTGTCTTGCTCTGCCCAAACTCTGGTTCAAGACAGTTTATATAATGCACATTTTGAGTTATTTTAAGGATTAGTTCACTTCCAGAACAAAAATGTACAGATAATGTATTCACCCTCTTGTCATCCAAGATGTTCATGTCTTTCTTTCTTCAGTCATAAAGAAAGTTTTTTGAGGCAAACATTTTAGGATTTCTCTTCATACAATGGATATGTATAGTTCCCCTGGGTTTGAACTTCCAAAATGCAGTTTAAATGCAGCTTCAGAGGACTCTAAATGATCCCAGTTGAGGAAGAAGGGTCTTATCTAGCGAAACAATTGGTTATTTAAAAAAAAAAAAAAAATTTACAATTTATGTACTTTTTAACCTTAAATGCTCGTCTTGTCTCGTATTTGCGTTGTGCATGTATAGTCTGTGTGATCTGGGTCAATACAGTTAGGATATGTCAAAAAACTCCCATCTCGTTTTCATTTTTCATTTACATCGCTGTTTTACCTTTTTTGTAAAGGGCATTTGATCTTCTTTGTATGTTCACTTTGTAAACACTGGGTTGGTACCTCTGCAGTGATGTAGAACAATTTTAAAGCTGGGGAACAAAACAAGATGGGAGTTTTTCGACATACCCTAACTGTATTGACCCCGGATCACACAGACTACGCTTGCGCATCGCAGACACAAGACAAGCATTTGAGGTTAAAGTATATAAACTGTTAATTTATTTTGAAAATAATCGTTTCGCTAGATAAGACCCTTCTTTCTCGGCTGGGATCATTTAGAGCCTTTTGAAGCTGTATTTAAACTGCATTTTGGAAGTTCAAACACCATACATGCAGTATCTCACAAAAGTGAGTACACTCCTCACATTTCAGCAACCATTTTAGTATATCTTCTCAAGGGACAATACTATAGAAATCATACTTGGATATATTTTAGATTAGTCAATGTGCAGCTTGTATAGCAGTATATATTTACTGTTCTCTGAAAATAACTCAGCCATTATTGTCAAAATAGCTGGCAACAAAAGTGAGTACACCTCTAAGTGATAACAGCAGTATGTTGTTGAATCATGCAACCAAGCCACTTGTCCTATTCATCATGTTTATGTTTTTGTCTGCTTGACAGGACAATACAAAGTTGTGTATCTTGTATTAGAGCAGGTCAAATTTGGTGCTTTAAGTACAATTCTCTCATGCTGACCACTGGATGTTCAACTTGGCACCCCAAGGCAAAGGATTTGAGAATTAGAATTGTTGCTCTCCACAAAGATAGCCAAGGCTAAAAAAACCTGCAAACAGTTTGCTGAAGACAACCTGTCCAAGAGCATGAATTACTGAAACCATGTCCTTGATTGGCTCAGATAGTGTCCAGCATGTGTGGCGATGCCCTGGTGAGGAGCCTACAGTCAAGCATGGTGGTGGTAGCATCATGGTCTGGAGCTGCATGAGTGCTGCTGGTAATGTGGAGCTGCAGTTAATTGAGGGAAAACATGGATTCCATTATGTACCGTACATTCTGTTCCAAAAACAAGGCAGAATGGCAGTTTTCCAAAATGATAACGACCCCAAACACACCACCAAGGTGACAACTGGCTTGCTGAAGGTTCAGTAACACCCTGAAATTGAGTTACACTACAGTGGTCAGGGTCATACAGAGGTTTTCCATGATGGGTTCCATTTATGCCTTGCAAGGTTCGATCAACAAAGTACTCATTCAGTGTCAGGTGCAGAACCTGGCTTCAGAAAAACAGATGCATGAGTGCTGCCAGCATTGCTTTAAAGGTTGCAGAAGTAGAAGGTCAGCTTGTCAGTGCTCAGACCATACACCGCACACTGCAACAAGATGGTTTGCATGGGTGCCATCCCAGAAGGAAGCCTCTTCTGAAGCTGGCCCACAAAAAAACCTGCAAACAGTTTGCTGAAGACCTGTTGCTAAACCTGTCCAAGAGCATGAATTACTGAAACCATGTCCTTGATTAGCTCAGATAGTGTCCAGCACGTGTGGACCTGGTGAGGAGTACCAAGAAAATTGTTTCTTGCCTACACTCAAGCATGGTGGTGGCAGCATTATGGTCTGGGGCTGCATGAGTGCTGCTGGTACTGTGTAGCTGCAGTTCATTGAGGGGAAACATGGATTCCATTATGTACTGTACATTCTGAAGCAGAACATGATGCCTTCCACTTCGAACGTCAGATTTCCAACATCATAACGGCCACCAAGATGACAACGGCCTTGCTGAAGGTGAAGGTAATTGGGGGGCCAAGCATGTCTCCAGAACTGAACCCAATTTAAACACCTGTGGGGCATCCTCAAGCGGAAGTTGGAGAAGCATCATGTGTCTAACATCAGCAGCTCTGTCATGTCATTATAGAGGAGTGGAAGAGGATCCCAGCAACAATCTGTGCATCTCTAGTCAGTTCTATGCCCAGGATGATTAAGGCCCCGATCACACAGAACGCGTTTTGTGCAGTGCAACGCGCCTTTTTTGAACTGTTTTCGGTTGGCAGTGAGCGTTCTGTGCGCTGTTTATGCGCCCCCGGCGCCTCGCGTTTTAGCCGCCTGCTGCACTTCACGTTTTTGAAGTTGGAAAAAAAAGCAACTCTATGCAGAAAAGCGCTTGTCGTCATCACGTTTTTCCATTGTCCAATCGAATGTTTTGATGGTTTAATGGTTTCCTAGCAACATAAAAAAACACTGCGCACTGCTCTTTGTTTAAAGTCACCAAAAAAAGACAGTGCGGTGCGCCTCGCGTTTTTAGAACTAAAAAGCGCGTTCGGTGTGATCGGGGCCTAAGGCATTGTCAGATAATGCCAGATGCTGATACTTTTGTTGCCAGCTATTCTGACAATAATGGCGGTATGCTATCAGTAATTTTCAGGGGACGGTAAATCTATACTTCTATACAAGCTGCACATTGACTAATATAAAATGTTTAATTTTATATAAAAATACTATAGAAATAGTTTCATTAAGAGAAAATGTACTAAAATCGTTGCTGAAATATGAGGGGTGTTCTCACTTTTGAGACATACTGTATCCATTGTATGAAGAGAAATCCTGAAATGTTTTCCTCAAAAAAAACTAGGGGTGACTTAAGGTTGATTGGGACACTTTTTCCAAGTCATTTCAATGGAAAAAAAGTGTCCCAATCAACCTGAATTCACTATTTTTTACGACTGAAGGAAGAAAGACAAACATCTTGGATGACAAGAGAGTTGAGTACATTATCTGTACATTTTTGTTCTGGAAGTGAACTAACCATTTAAAAGCTTTGTCATTTCATGTCTGTTTTGTCTCGTTCAGGTCGCGCAAACCCGTCACTGCGTTGTGTTTTAATGGAGCTCAGTCGGACACCTCAAACAGACAGCAGTCAGCCTCCCATCTGTTCCTGCTCTCCGGTCCAAACCTTCACCGCTGGATCCTCCTGCAAGTTACTCACCAAGAACGCCGTGTTTAAGAGTCCAGCCGGAGAGAGAGCCACGCTAGTGTGTGCTGGAGACGAGGCCACAAACTCCACCATGGTGAGAAACCGCCATTCATCCAATCACATCAAGTCCAGTCCTGTGCTCTTTATGTTTCACTTAGTATCTTGCTTCATTTGGTTGCACATGGAAGTAGCACATTTTGACTATGATTTCTCTGTTTTTCTGTAGGTCTGGAATGCTGGCACTGGTGCTCTGCTTCAGAAGATGCCTGCGGATCTCCCTGTGTTGGACATCTGTCCATTTGAGGTCAACCAGAGCAGTTATTTGGCCTCTCTTACCGAAAAGATGCTGAAGGTCTATAAATGGGAATGAGACTGAGAGTAACATTTGAACAAAATTGTGAATAAGCATTTCTCATAAACCAAATACTAGTGTTGTGTGAGACACTGTGACACTATTATCCATTCACTGTGCGCTTTAGGTTTATTTTGTTTGTTTTAAATGCAAATCCTATATTTTATGTTGTGTTCTTTATTAAGAGTTTTGTTTTCTGACCTTAAAATCAGGGCTTTATTAATGTCTTATTACAAAGTGATCATTGTTCACTGTTTTCATTGTATATATGTAAGTGTTTTTTGTTTTGTTTTAATATTTCTCTAATAAAACAATAAATGACTACATTGGCAGTTTGTTAACACCTATAGAGGAGAGGTACAATGAAAATCAATAGAAAAAATAATAAAGTTGATATTAAGAATAGTGTCTTAACAGGGATTTGAGCCAAATCAAGTTATTTCTTGGGTGTCGTCATTTTAAGACATTTTCCATTGCAGTGGCCCGCAGTAACAGGGCCATGGGTAAAATTATTACTTGTAATTTAAGTTGAATGTGTTTTTGTTTTTTTATATACTACAAATAACAGGTCACCAAAAGTGAATGGTGCCAATGTTTTAACCAATAGATCTCACCCTACTTTGCCTAGTTTATTAATCATAGTATTGCATGTTTTCTGAAATGTTATATATAAATATGCAAACAAAATATTATCTAATTAAGTATCCACTAATTTGAATACATTTTTGACATTATAAAGCCAAAAAAATAAATGTTATTCAATTATTGACATATTATAAAGGCTTTTACAAGAGGATTTAGGATTTATCTTTTTTCGCTTCATAAATTAAAAAAAAATTTTCAATAGCCATAAAGACAAATTCACCATATTTTAAGAATAACAAGCTATGAAAATCAAGCAAATGTTATATAGACAAACCCCTCTATAAAAATCTAAAAGAGTTAAGTAAGTGATACTTAAGCTGAAGTTCAGTGAATGAGGGAAATTGTAAGGTGTGTGCTGTAATTGAAATCTATGGTCCGATACAAATGGATAAAGTATAACAAAACATAATACATACAATATATATATATGCTACCAGTCAAATGTTTTTGAACAGATTTTTAGTGTTTAGTGTAAATCTCTTCTGCTCACCAAGCCTGCATTTATTATGATCCAAGTACAGTAAAAGTTACTGTGAAGCAGTAATATTGTGAAATATTTTTATTTGAATATATTTTAAAATGTAATTTAGTTCTGTGATTTCAAAGTTGAATTTTTGGAAATTAATACTTATTAACTATAGAATAAGAATTATAGAAATCAATACTTTTATTTAGCAGGAATGCTTTGAATTGATCAAAAGTGATGTGAAGACATTTATAATGTTACAAAAGATTCCTATTTCAGATAAATGCTGTTCTTCTGAACTTTCTATTCATCAAAAAAAAAAAAAAACATATATATATATATATATATATATATATACTCAGCTGTTTTCCACATAATTAATACAATAAATGTTTTTGAGCAGCAAATCTGAATATTAGAATGATTTCTGAAGTATCATGTGACACTGAAGCCTGTAGTAATGATGCTAAAAGTTATCTTTAGAAAACAGTTATTTTAAATAGTACAAATATTTTAAATATGGGCCAAATAAGCAGGCATGTGGAGCAGAAAAAAACAACATTAAAAAAACATTAAAAATGTTACTGTTCAAAAACTTTTGACTGGTAGTGTAATTCTGAAGTTGCATCATGTAAACAAAAATACTGTTCCTAACAAGCTAATAACTGTTTTCCGCACAATATAAAATTGCCTTCCTCCAGAGGGCGCTTCCTTTGTGCCAAAGGGACGGCTTAGAAAATTCGTTTGCTTTATAAAAGATCGAATAGTTGAAATTTTATTTCCAAACTGACATAAAATGAAAACGAACACAAAAAGAATCTCGATCAAAAATAAATAAGCAAATAAACCTATACTTTCATCTTAAACGATTGTGACTAGTCCATCCATAACATCGATGAGAAAAGTAACAGGGTCCAGCTGACAACACCATATTATGAGCGATTGCAGCAGCGTTCTGGATCATATTTTTTTTCCTGAACAAAGACACTAATAAACTTAAAATTGTGATTAAGACCATAAAGTGAAAAGTTAAAATATCAAAATACTTACACCTACAAAGTCTGAACATGAAGCCCCGCCCATTTCTCAACTCCCAGTTTCATGCTAATCCTTATCTTCCTTTCATCTGATAAACCAAGTATCTTGAGGTCTCAGTCTACGTGGCCCATGTTTCGACGCGATCGCTGTGCTGTTTGAGAACCGTAAATTCCGCACTACTTCAACCGAGAGCTGACGAATCCTACTATGGTTTAGGCTTTAGCTTATGAATATTAATAAGACAACACGCGCAGACGTTCAGGAAGCCCACGAACGACGTCAGCGTGTGCTAATTAATATTCATGAGTGTCCTCTTGGCCGTAGTAGGATTCGTAACTTCTTTCAGCGAAGATGGCGGCGTGTAGACGTGTGCAGCGACTGCTGCTGTTGATATTCATCTCCGGCTGGATTGGTTCCGCGCATGGAGGCAAATCAAACACGGAAAACGTCGCAGATAATGCCGAAAGAGGCAAAAATGTCGCGGGAGAGGGGAAAGCGGTGGCACTGGATGGGGCCTCCTTGGTCCGGCGCAGCGGCGGCTGGAAGCTTGCAGAGGAGGCGGCCTGTCGGGAGGACGTGAGTCGGATCTGCCCCAAACACTCCTGGAACAACAACCTGGCCGTGCTGGAGTGCTTGCAGGACCGAAAAGACGTAAGAATGCACGGCTCAGTATTTAATATATAGTCAGTGAGTGCGTAGGGATTAAAGCCACGTATAGAGCAGAATTGACTAATCATCAGTCTGTATAACGTTAGTGTGTTATAGTAACGTTAACACACACCTGGAGCTGCAGCGTCTTTGTGCATTTGTGCGACATTCATAAGTTAGAGATCATGTCGATTCATAAGGTGACGTGAGAAGATATTTATTCGTAAGTTGTATTAAAAAAGAGACGCAGCTTGTCAAGGAAAGGCCTCTGAATGCAACACACAGGCAGTTTAGGGGGGTTCGGGATATTGAAATCCAACTATCACGATGAATAGAGTAAAAATGTGTTTCCTGTTTATATCAGTGTCTCAATCCCTAATGAGCTGCCTACTTAGAACGCACCAGTACGCCCAAATATGCAGTCTGAGTCAGCTGAGTTCCCGTGTACACTCAGCCCCTCTGTGACGTCATGTGCACTATTAGCTAGCCAAGACCGATATGATATTATTAAAAGTGCCGTCACTGATATCTAACAGGGTGGTAAAATATGTAACGCTAGCAAATAAGATGAGCACAATGACTAATGTTTAAGTCGGCATTAAAAATGAAGATGCACATGATTTTCTGTTTTTGGAAATTCAAATCTAGGTACTAAATGTGAAAACTTTCTAATAGAATGAGGATGTGTAAATTTGTCTTATTTTGCCTAAATGGCATATTTTTTTCATTTAGTACTACAGAAGGGCAGTCTTCCCAGAAGACAAAGTGCGTTAAACTTACCCTGATCTTTAAATTTAAAAAGTTTTCACCCCCACCTGCTCTTAATGTGTCGTTTTTCCTTCTGGAGCATCAGTGAGTGTTTGAACCTTCTGTAATAGTTGCATGAGTCCCTAAGTTGTCCTCAGTGTGAAAAGATGGATCTCAAAATCATACAGTCATTGTTGGAAAGAGTTCAAATACACAAACATGCTTTGTGAAACAAACAAACAAACAAAACAGCTGTGGATCATTCAGGTAACAACACACTATTAAGAATCAAGGGGATGTAAACTTTTGAACAGGGTCATGTTAATAAATTATTTTCTCTTGTGTACTTATGTAAACATCTTATCTTATCTTATCTTATCTTATGTGAAATATCTTATTCAGGTCAGTACTAAATAAACAGTAACATGCATTTTGTATGATCTTATTTTGTTTAAAATAATCAACATTTTGCAGATTCTGAAATGGGGGATGTAAAATTTTGACCTCAACTCTACATAGTATTAAGGGGAGAGTTCACCCAAAAATGAAAATGTGATGTTTATCTGCTTACCCCAAGGGCATCCAAGATGTAGGTGACTTTGCTGCTTTGGTAGAACACAAACAAAGATTTTTAATTCAAACCGTTGCAGTCTTTCAATCATATAATGGCAGTCAATGGCTACCAAATCTTTGAGAGTAAAAACATACACGGACAAAGCCATGTTAAACCCTACGGCTCGTGGCGATACACTGATGTCCTAAGACATGAAACAATCGGTTTGTGCAAGAAACTGAACAGTATTTATATATTTTTTTTTACCTCTGATCCACCACAACGTCCATCTGTTTTGAACGTGTTCACAACAGCTGATATCTTATTTTGTTTTCAACAGAGGAAAGACCCTCTTGTCGTTCTAAACCTGCGTGATTTTGAGTAAATGACTCTCATGACTCTTTTTTTTTGGGTGAGCTCTCCTGTTAACATTCACCAACCCACAGATCGATTGGCTGATGTATTATATATTTTTTTTCATATTTATATTCTTCACAATATTTGCAAACATATGTTTTTATGAGGTTTTAGTCGCATTCACATCAAAAGTTAAAACTAGTATGATAATTATTTAAAACTGTGCTTTTGAAAGTATTATTATTATTATTATTATTATTACCGTTATAGTTTGTGCTATTCTCTTATAATTGGAACAACTTTATGGTTTCGTTATCATTTTTGGTATGAACAAGGATGACTTGCATACTGAATTTCTGCTTCAGTGACCGGATGCTTTTGTCGTTTGACTGGACTGACAGGTTGTGCAGTGTTAATTTGTAGAGGGTTCTCTTAACAAATATATGTTATGTGAGTACTGCTATTAGTTTGTCAAGGATTAGTCATTGTTTGGCATCGACCTTTGAATCGTTGCATGATTGCAAACATGGGTGCAACATGACCATTGAGGTCCTTGTGTGATAATGCTTCTGCAGTGTCCTATTCATTGCCAGTGTTTAGTTTGATCTAGGTCTGATAGATGTGTAATGCAAGTCAGGTAACTAGCTCTTAGTTACTGATTATACAGACAACATGGAACGGCAGAACTAGGTTTCCGTTTATTGTGCTGATTATGGGTTTGGTGCTGGTTCTGTGATCTGTTGTATTGGATTGTTCAGGCCTGGCAGGTCATTTTCTTTGGCTGTTCGTCCCCTTGCAGGTTACTGATCTGGCTGTTCATCACATTACAAGATAATTCAATGGATGTTCATTACTGTTATTAACCATTTCTCAGCTCTTCATTACATTGCAGGTTATTTTACTGGGTGTTCATCCCTGGCGGTTTATCATTGTTACAAGTTATTTCTCTGCCTGTAGTCACCATAACATAATATTTCTCTCTTAGCTCAGTTCATCACAAATTAAGGTTATTGCTCTGGCTGTTCATAGCATTAGATATTTAATAAGCTGTTTGTCACATTACAGGTTATTCCTCTGGCTTTTCATCGCCTTCACAGGTTATTTCTTGCTGTCCATCACTGTCACAGGTTATTTTTTTGGGTGTTCATCACCATTACATGTTATTTCTCAGCTGTTCATCACTGTCACGGGTTATTTCTCTGGCTGTTCATCAGTTGCAGGTTATATCTCTGGCTGTTCACCACCATTACAGGTTATTTCTTATCTATTCATCACCATTATGTTTTTTTTCTCTGGCTGTTCATCACTGTTACAGGTTATTTCTCAGCTGTTCATCACCATTACAGGTTATTTCTCTGGCATGTTGAACACCGTTATAAGTTATTTCTCAGCTGTTCATCACATTGCAGGTTATTTCTCTGGTTGTTCATTACTTTTACAGGTTATTTATGTGGCTGTTGATCACAGTTACAGGTTATTTCGCAGCTGTTCATCAGTTGCAGGTTATATCTCTGGCTGTTCACTACAATTAAAGGTTATTTCTCTGGCGGTTGATCACAGTTACGGGTTATTTTTCAGCTGTTCATCGCTACCACAGGTCATTTCTCTGACATGTTAATCACTGTTATAGGTTATTTCTCAGCTGTTCATCATATTACAATTTATTTCTCAAGACATTCATCATCATTGCATGTTATTTCTCAGCTGTTTACTGCCATCACATTATTTCTATAGCTGTTGTCCACAATTACAGGTTATATTTCTGTTTGTTCACTACCATTAAATGCCATTTCTCAGCTGTTCATCACATTCCGGGTTATTACTATGGCTGTTCATAACATTCCAGGTTATTTCTCTGGCTGTTTATCATATTACAGGTTATTTATTTGGCTGTTCACTACCATTAACCGCCATTCCTCAGCTGTTCATTACATTCCAGGTTATTTCTGGGGCTGTTCAGCACTGTTATTTCTATTGGCTGTTCATCATAGTTGCAGGTTTTTTTTCTGGCTGTTCATTACTTGTTACAGGTTACTTTTTAGCTGTTCATCATATTACATGTTATTTCTCTGGCTGTTCATCACCATTACATGTTATTTTTCAGCTGTTCATCGCTGTCACCGTTTTTTTTTCTATGGCTGTTCACCACAATTACAGGTTATTTCTCTGGCTGCTCACTACTATTAACTGTCATTACTTAGCGGTTTATCACATTGCAGGTTTATTTCTCTGGCTGTTCACTACTAATAAATGTCATTTCTCAACTGTTCATCACAGTTGCGGGTTATTTCTCTGTCTGTCTATCACTGTCACAATTTTTTTTGTGGCTTTTCATTACCATTACAGGTTGTTTCTCTTCTGTTATAGGTTACTTTGCCATTGCTGTTACAGGTTTTATGGGTCATCACTGTGATCTAGTTAACGTTGTTCTGATTGTAACTTTTATTACATGATGATTATATGACAATATCCTGCCCAGTTTTCCGTGTCTTTCTCATGACTATAAATGAACTTTAGTCTCTCTCTTCCGATGGAGAAATCACTGTCAGTGAGAGTCCTTACTGTAAGGTCAATTATTTAGCTGTACAATGTTCCTCATTGTTTCTCATAAAAGACTGAATGGAGACAGTTTGTTTACCTCCATTATTTATAATCTGCCGGAGGCAAAAGGCCCTGGTGGCATTTTAAAAATGCTGTTTTCTAAAATAAAAGCCTGACACAGC
This sequence comes from Cirrhinus molitorella, assembly GCA_033026305.1. Classification (NCBI taxonomy): domain Eukaryota; kingdom Metazoa; phylum Chordata; class Actinopteri; order Cypriniformes; family Cyprinidae; genus Cirrhinus; species Cirrhinus molitorella. The sequence goes on from CM065141.1 coordinate 23,583,066, forward strand.
TTCAGAAAAGATCTTGTCGCCAGGCCATTTATATGATGTTGAGAGGACGACGGTCACAATTGTGTCCTCCAAGCAGTGATTTTCTAGAAAAAAGTGTCCTATCTTTGCATGATGATACAGTGTTATAATTTCACTTGCCTTATATATAATAGACAAATGCAGCACAGAGCACAGAGAAGCTATATATTTTCCAGTAGCTTTTAGAGTTGATAAACCCTGTTACGACTATCAAAGGCTAAGACGGCGCTCTGAGCACAGACTGAGGTCAAAACAGGTTGCTGTGTCTTTGATTGGATTTGGGTGCTGTTTTTAGTAACATTGTGACAGTTATCAAGGCCTTCAGCTCCATGGGAATCAAAAGTTACATGCTTGATATTTACAGCGGTCTGTTAACAGCTGTCCAGCGCTATACCAGGGATTCTTTCTGCCTGGGCTTGTTCTCAGCTGTTCAAATAAAGATCAGTATCAAGTCATCATGCTTAGGGAGACTACTGTTATGTTGATTTGCTCTTGACTGCTGAAGTTTTCGCATCACAAATAGTAGTTTATTAGCAGAGGGGTAAAATGTAATTAAAAGCCTTCTATTTTTGTTTAAAGCTGCCAGTTTTATAGAAGAGTTTGTACAGATGTTGCCCTTCTCTCTAATGCTTCATATGTTACAGATAAATAACTTTTATTTAAATTCCAGATGCTGCTCTGTATGTCACTTTAGCGACTGCAGTATTTGTCAAACATTTGTCGAATTTAATGCTGAATCAGCTTGTCACAGGATGATTGCAAAATACTTGTTTGTCTTGTCATGCTAAACATTACTGTACAGCTTAACCTTCTGGTTCCTTCTGTTTGAAGAATAAATTGCCTTGGGAAAAGAGTAATATAAAGTAAATAATACCAAAATTAAAGCTGTACGTTTGTTTCAGATGTTGGTCTTAAACTGTGTGGTTTGTCATTTGAGACTCGCAGTATTTACTCGGCACCCATTTGATTCGCCAGCAGAATGTGAACAAACATCCTCCCACGTTAAATAATGTAAACCTAAAACAGAAATGCTACAGAATTTTCTTACTCAAGTGTGTAGATCAGAATGTGAATGATCAGATATCATCTAAAGTTGTAGTTAAATGTTGTCAGTCCACACAGGATGTGCAACAGGAAGAGAGTCTGAGCTGATTTCTGTCAGCATCTAGTCTTAATTATCACCTCGCCTCTCCCTGGGGTCACACATTAACGCAAATACAATTCAAAAGCCTAAAAGTAAATATAACACACCTGCAGACATTAGCAGCAGTCTTTTTTTTCACACATTGCTTTACTAGGGATGAGTCACAGTCTTTGTCTAGTTGTTTAACTAGTTGTTCAACTGTGGTCTACTTTTAAGTTTTTTTTTTTTTAGTTTTGATATTTTTAAGCATATAGCTTCATTTGTGTGTAAAACTTGCGAGCAGTGTTGTAAAAGCCATTCATATTTATGCACTGAAATGTGTCAGTGGTTTGAGTGTCACACAAGTGTTGTAGAGTTAAACACATTAGAAATGCACTGTGTTAGGTTATATTGTGTCTGGCTGTTTGTGAACACAAGAAAATCTATTAAACAGCCCTTAAAAATCAGGGTGAACCCGAAATCAGTTTAATTATACAGGGCTAGTCTCAAAATCATGTAGTTCTGTACCTGCCTATTACTTTTGTCTATGTGAACACCTTGTAATTTATACTCTTCTTAATTTTTTTTAGGAGACCGAGATCGCTGCAGACTGCAATCATGTAAGTGTTTAGAATTTCTGTTTTTTATGTTTCCTGGATGTCGATCTAAATGACAGTTGATGGTTAAACCCAGCCAAACTAGCTGGAGCCAAATTTTGTTTTAATCTGAATTTCATTTTATTGTTTATTATTTATTTTTTGCATGTTGTTGTTTTTTTTATTTTATTTTTTTTTTTTTTATGCAAATTTACATATTCTGGCTTTCATAACGTAACGTAAAACATTTTTATTTTATTTTGGATTTTTATTTTATTTTTTATTTTTTTATTATTATTTTTTTATGCAAATATGCACGTTCTGACATTTGTTTTTGTTTGGATTTTTTTGCAAACATACACATTTTTACTTTCTAATAATGTAAAGTATTTAGACTTATTTTATTTTAGTTTTATTTAATTTGGATTATTCTTATTATTAATTATTGTTATTAATGTAAATATACACATGTTCTGACTTTCTAATAATATAAAGTATTTGTTTTAATTCATTTTGATTTATTAATAATAAAATGAATAATAATAATAATAATAATAATAATAATAATAATAATAATAATGCAAAAATACACGTTCTGACTTTCTAATAAAGTGTAATCTTTTATTTCATTTTATGTTATATATATATATAATAATAATAATAATAATAATAATAATAATAATAATAATGCAAATAAACACGTTCTGACTTTCAAATAATGTAAAGTATTTAATCTTATTTTATTTTTTATTTTTGTTTGTTTTAATTTTATTTGGATATTTATGTAAATGTTATTTTTATGTAATTGTAATTTTTTACATAATTTTTTGTTTGGATTTTTTAATGCAAGTATGCACGTTCTGACTTTCAAATAATGTAAAGTGTTTACTCATTTTATTTTGGGTTTATTTTTGTTGTTATTATTATTATTATTATTATTATTATTAATAATAATAATAATAATAATAATATATACATTTAAGTAATGTAAAGTATTACATTTTATTTAGGATTTTTCTTTATATTTTGGATTTTTTTTTTTTTTTCATGCAAACTACACATTCTGACTTTCAAATGTAAAGTATTTAGTCTTTCTATTTATTTAGATTTTTTTTTCCACTTTGTCTAAGTTGATTTGTTTAAAATTTAAAATTAATAATATAATTTAAATAATAGAAATATTAAACATTATATTACCTCATTATTTCAGTGCTATTATTGCTCAGGTTGTCGGATTAAAATTCATTCAGTACTGTACGATTAAGTTGAGTCCAACAAGTAAAACATGTCCTGTTTTATTTTTAGCTGCTGTGGAACTACAAGTTCAATCTGACGACTGATCCCAAGTTTGAGTCTGTTGCTGTTGAGGTGTGCAAGACCACCATCAGTGGGGTAAGTATGGAGGTGGGGAAGAAAAAACAGCTTTTATCTCATACCTTCCCACAAAATCAATATAAACAATTTTGAATAATTTTTCTCCAGATTAAGGAGTGTGCCGCTGAAGAACGTGGGAAGGGTTACCTGGTGTCATGTTTAGTAGATCACCGCACCAACATCTCAGAGTACCAGTGTAACCAGTACATCACCAAGATGACCAGTATCATCTTCAGCGATTACCGGCTTATCTGTGGCTTTATGGACAAATGCAAAGACGACATCAACAAACTGCACTGTGGAAGCGTCAACACTGGAGAGAAGGTAAGCCACTGTAACACTTTTTTTTTTTTTTTTTTTTTTTTTTTATAATGGTACCTGCATTTTTAGCAGCTCTGCAAGTTTCTTCTACATTGGTGTCAGATATAGAACAGTAATAGCCAAAAATATCAGCCCTTGCAATTCTGTCAGAAAATGCAATGCTTCTCTCAGAAAATTGTTCCAGTTGCAGTTGTTTTGGTATTCATGTGCTTATTATTTTTGTTTGCACTGGAACAACACAAAAACTGAAGAAAAGCCAAACTTGATCAAATTTCACACAGAACTCAAAAACGGACTGGACAAAATGATTGGCACCGTGTCAAAATTGTAAGAAATGACTGCTTTTCAAGCATGTGATGCTCCTGTAATTTGTATTTAGACACACCTGTGGCAAGTAAGAAGTGTGGGCAGTATAGTAATCACACTTGCAACCAGTTAAAATGGAGAAAAGTTAACTTAACCTTTGTGTTGTGTGTCACACTGAGCATGGAGAAAAGAAAAAGTGTAAAGAGATGTCTGTGGGCTCAGTCTGATCTGCAGACACAAGGTACTGTCACCTCTGTCACCATCTGAATGAAAAAGGACACTATGGCAGGACACCACTGTTGACACTGGAATTTGCCAAAACTTATGAGACAAAACCACAATCATTCTGGGAGAATGTACTGTGGACAGATGAGATAAAAGTAGAGCTTTTTGGTAAAGGACATCATGGCACTGTTTACAGAAAAAGAAATGAGGCCTTCAAAGAAAAGAACACAGTCCCTACAGTCAAACATGGCGGAGGTTCAAAGATGTTTTGGAGTTGCTTTGCTGCTTCAGGCACTGGATGCCTTGACTGTGTGAATGGTATCATGAAATCTGATGATTCCCAAAGAATTTTGGGGCGCAACGTAGTGGCCAGAGTCAGAAACTGCATCTCCACCGGAGGTCGTGGGTCTTCCAGCAGGACAATGTCCCAAAACACACTTCAAAATGCACTCAGAAATGGTTACAAAGCTAGCACTGGAGAGTTCTGAAATGGCCAGCAATGAGTCCAGATTTAAATCCCATAGAACACCTGTGGAGAGATCTCAAAACAGCAGTTGGGAGAAGTAGGGCTGGGCGATATATATCGATCGATAAATTCATGCGCATCTTGTAGGTAAAGCCGGTTCTTTGATTAGCAGTAAATCTCCATCACCTGTTTTCAAATGGAGCCCCAGTTAATACACAGAGCCATAGATCACTGAAAACTACCCCAATTAATCACCCGCGAAACTGAACCCGATATTGCGTAGCTTGTCAGTGATCTATGGCTCTGTGTATTAACTGGCGCTCCATTTGAAAACAGGTGATAGAGATTTACCGCTATTCAAAGATCCAGCTTTACTGATGAGGTGTGCATAATATCGATATAAATATATCGCCCAGCCCTAGGGAGAAGGCATCCTTCAAATCCGAATGGCCTGGAGAAGTTTGCAAAAGGAGAGTGCTCCAAAATTCCAGTAGAGAGGTGTAAGAAACTTATTCACGGTTACAGGAAGCGACTGATTTCAGTTATTTTTTCCAACATGGGTTCTACCAAATATTAAGTTAAGGGGTGCCAATAATTTTGTCCAGTGCATTTTTGGGGTTCTAGAATTGTATCAGATTTGACTTTTCTTTTTTTTGTTCCAATACCGACAAAAAATAAATAAACATTTGCAACTGCAACAATTTTCTGAGAGAAGGGTTGGATTTTGGACAGAATTGCCATGAGTGTAGTTATACATGCTGATTTATCTTTTTTTTAACGCTTACATTACTTTTGCCATCTGTTATCTAACTTTCACGATGCCATTTGGGAATACTTTGGATGTGCCTCTTGTGTGTTTTGTACAGGACCTCCACTCTCAGGGCGAGGTGATCGGGTGTCTGGAGAAAGGCCTGGTGAGTGAAGCCGAGGAGCAGCCAGGTCAATACACCATCAAAGAAGAATGTAAGAAAGCCATCATGCGTGTGGCCGAACTCTCGTCTGACGACTTCCACCTGGACCGCCATCTCTACTTCGCCTGTCGGGAAGACCGTGAACACTTCTGTGAAAACGTAAGCTGTATTCTTGTAATACACACGTGGTGCGTGTTTCTAAATGCTAATGTTTGCTTTGTTTGTTTCAGACTCCAGCAGGAGAGGGAAAGGTCTACAAATGTCTGTTCAACCACAAGTTTGAGGACAGCATGTCGGACAAAGTACGTTTGGTTTTTGTTTTGCAGAAGCAATTGCTGAGGACAGTTTATGGTAATGGCGTACAGAAGATGGGCAGACTAGATCACACTTGACACAACTGAATAACCACAACCCAGTCTTCCTCTTCCTTCTGTACAAATGCCTTTTATGCAAATATTTAGTTGTTTTAGCCTTGACCCAGACAGGCGTTATTGTTAACAAAAACAAATAAAAAGCATTTTTGGTGGAAATAAAATTGGATATAAATTTTACATGAGAAAGTTTACACACAAATTCAGAGTGTTGCCTTTGCAACTAAATGAAATAGATTTGTACTAGAATACAGTATTAGAAGTACTAAAATGCAATAAAAATACTTTTATAAAGCTATGTAGAAATATAAAGGAACAAAAATGTATAAATATAAAATATATTAAATTACAGATAACTGGGTGATTATTCAGACAATTAATCGAGTAATTGGACGATTGTTTGAAAAACCGAACGATTATTCTCCTTCTGTACAAATGCCATTTATGCTTTTGTTTTGTTTTTTTTTTGTTTTTGTTTTTTTTTTTTTTTACCCTTGACCCAAAAACAAATAAAAAGCATTTTTGGTGTGATTTATTCTGGCGATTAATCGGACGATTATTGTAACAATTAATCAAGTAATTAGACGATTATTTGAAACACCGAACGATTATTCTCCTCCTGTACAAATGCCTTTTATGCAAATATTTAGTTGTTTTACCCTTGATCCAGATAGGTGTTATTGTTAACAAAAACAAATAAAAAGCATTTTTGTTGGTATTATTTGAAAAACCAAATGATTATTCTGCCGATTAGTCAGGTAGCTGGGTGGTTATTCTGAAGATTAATCGAGTAATCGGACAATTATTCTGACGATTAATCGGATGACTGGGTGATTATTCTGACAATTAATCGAGTAATCAGACGATTATTCTGACGATTAATCAGATGACTGGGTGATTATTCTGACAATTGGATGATTATTTAAGAAAATAGATGGATGGATGGATAGATAGATAGATAGATAGATAGATAGATAGATAGATAGATAGATAGATAGATAGATAGATAGATAGATAGATGGATGTGTCTATTGGTTTACAATTATCTTTTTATGTTTGTTTTAGTTTTTTTGTTTTTTGTTTTTTTTTTTTAGTTTGTGTTTTTTGTATTTACTATATTTATTTATTATTTATTTATTTACTTATTCTTTGCTTTTGTGTTTTTTTTTGTTTTTTTTTTAAGTTTACTTTTGTTTTTAGTTTGTGTATGTATATCACTGTATCTATTGTTTTTTGTTTGTTAATATTCTATTATATTAGGGCTGTAACTAACGATTATTTTTGTAATTGAGTATTTGGTCGATTATTCTGACAATTAATCAGAGATTTTTTGTGGTAATAAAATGGTAATAGAAATATACCTAAGCAAGCAATATACTTTAAAATTGCTTAAGATACATATTTAATAGCAGTGATGCAATAATAATTAATAATACTAATTCTCAGAATATTGGCCAATTATTGATTCATTGTACAAAAAAATTAAAATAAAAGAAATTAATTTTAAGAAGATTAATTTGACTGGATAGCATTATTGTAATTATTTTTATTTTTGAAAACTTCTATAGGTAATTGCCACAATAATCATGTAGAGAGATTGTGACTTGTTTCTTTTTTAAATGGTTGAGTGAGAAATTAGTTCAAGTCTGACTTGTGTCCTTTTTATAATTATTATTATTATTATTATTATTTATTTTTTTTTTTTTATCTAGTTTTGTCTCATCTATTTATTTATCTTGCTAAAACACATTTTCCACAGTGCAAGGACGCTCTTTCCACTCGTCAGAAGCTGATCGCTCAGGACTACAAGGTCAGCTACTCACTGGCTAAAGCCTGCAAACCGGACCTGCGTAAATACCGCTGCAACATGGACACAGCCATGCCTCGAGCCAGAGAGGCCAAGCTCTCGTACCTGCTGCTGTGTCTGGAGGCAGCTGTGCACCGAGGTGAGGCTCCTGATGTGATGTGGATGGACACGGGTTCTGCCCCACACAGTTTTGGTTTCCACATGTTTGGATTTGTTCTCTCGCAGGTCAAACTGTGAGCGGCGAGTGTCAGGGAGAGATGCTGGACTACAGGCGGATGCTGATGGAAGATTACTCCCTCAGTCCTGAGATTGTGCTGCATTGCAGAGGGGAGATTGATACGCACTGCTCCGGCCTGCACCACAAGGGTCGAACCCTGCACTGCCTCATGAGGGTGTCCCGGGACAAGGGCATCTTGGAAGGCCACTGCCAAAAAGCTGTGAGTTTGTGAAATGCACTTTGATACACTCACTTGCTGGTTTTCTCAGATACGTTTAGTATTAGCAATGGGTCAGTATGTTGTCCAGGCCAATAAATGCCTGGCAACTGGTGTTTGTTTTGTTTTTTTGGTTTGTTTTTTAGGGTATAATTTCTGGGATAACTGTGCCAACTGTGTTCTGATTGACAGAAACTGTATTTTCCCCACTGTGTCAAACTATAACAATGACTTAAATTACAGTACACTTATTTGTTTTCTAGATAGATAGATAGATAGATAGATAGATAGATATCTGTGTCTATTGATTTACAATTATCTTTTTATGTTTGTTTTTGTTTGTTTGTTTTAGTTTTTTTTTAGCTTGTTTTTTGTATTTACTATTTATTTATTCATTTTTATTTTTTATTTTTTTGCTTTTGTGTTGATTTTATTAGATTTTTTTGTGTGGTGTTTTTGTTTTAGTGTACTTTTCATTTTAATTTCTTTATATAGATAGATATCGCTATCTATTGTTTTTGTTTATCGCTATCTATTGTTTTTTTGTTATTGTTTTTGTTTTGTTTTCCCCTTTTTATTTTTTTTTGTTTTTACTTTTCATTTTAGTTTTTGCATAGATAGATATTGCTGTATCTTGTTTTTTTGTTTGTTTTTTTGCTTTTTGTTCTATTTATTATTATTATTATTATTATTATTTATACTTAGCTGTTGTGATGCTTTCTGTTTCTAGTGGTTTTTATTAGTATTTTGTACTTTTTTTAGTACTGCTGTACTGCATTTGGTTTTAGTTTACTTTTGATTTTAGTTTTTCTATAGATAGATATGTCTGTATATAATAATAATAATAATAATAATAATAATAATAATTATTATTATTATTATTATTATTATTATTATTATTATTATTATTATTATTATTGTTGTTTATTTGCTTTTGTGATGTTTTCTTTTTAGTTTTTATTAGTATTTTAAGTTGTTTCTGCAGTTTGTTTACATTTGAATTTAGTTTTTCTGTAGATATCACTATCTTTTTTGTTTTTGTTTTAGTTTTTCCATTCTTATGTATTTAGTCTTTTTACAATTTACTGTATTAACAGTTTTTAGTTTTTTATATATAGAAATAACTGTATCTCTTTTTTTTTTAATAGAATTTTATATATTTTTTTTTTGTTTAGTTGGTCGGTTTCCATAGATATATTTGTATTTATTTTTATTTTTATTATTATTATTATTGGTATTAGTTTTTGTTGTTTGCTTTTTGTTTTATTTTTTGGTTTTGTCTTAGAGCATATAACATTTTGAATATGCTTTTCTCTGTTTAGTCAAAGTATTGATTATTCTGATAAAAAAATGCATGAACATCAAGATAATAAATATCACCAAGAGGCTTAAAAATATCAAGATAATTGTGTGCATTCACTTTGTTTTTCAACTTCCTGTGATTAATGAACTAAGGTTGAGTTGATTTCAATCATGAATAGTGTTGTGAGATATTCATTCATGCTAAATAATGCAGTGGCTGTGATGAATGCCTCTGATTATGGCTTTCATAACTGTCTGTGCCCCATCAGCTCCAGACACTGATACAGGAAACAGACCCCGGGGCCGACTACCGCATTGATCGCGCTCTGAATGAGGCCTGTGAGTCCGTCATCCAGACCGCATGCAAACACATCCGAAACGGAGACCCCATGTGAGTGAAATAGAACAAATCGTTGCTTTATTAATATTAGAAATGTTTTGCATGTGCATGTTGTAGCAAAGCCTGTTGTGCTGCTTAAGGCACTGTCTATAACACTGCAATAAAACCACACTGACCAAACCTGTTCTGCCATAAACCTTCCAGTATGTTGATCGATTTTAGAGTTTCAAGCCTGTAGCGCTGAAACCCTGTTGTAATTGTTAGAATAGCTAAGGATCAGCATTTTCCAGGTAAAAGTGTTTGGTGCTACCAAACCTTAAGTCATAGAGAGTTGAAACTTGGCGGGTTGGTAGTAATCACACCATCTTCAATGTCACCAAGTCACGTCCCAAAAAGATATTTTTGACAAACTTTTGTGTAAGACAGTTGTGTAAGAGCTCAATCTGAGGTCACAGTAAAAAAAAAAAAAAAAAAAAAAAAAGTGGAGAAAAACATAAAAACTGCTGTAACTAAGCACTTGTTTGACTTGAAAATTGGTATGCTGTGTCAGTGCCTCAAGTGTCTACGCCTCTGTAATCACGTGGTGTTTCACTCATCCACATAATATTCATATAAAAAAACCTAACACTAGCTTCTCTCTATACAATTAACAAAAAAGGCAAAAAAGAAGGCCTCTAACAGTAGCTTGCTTTGTCTTTTTTTATTCTATTTTCTTTTTATTTATTATATAATTTAAAAATCTCTTGCTACATGTACTCTGCGTTAGGGTAAATGAGACTTGTCATAGCACTTGCAAGATTATTGCTCTTTTGTTGATTTTGATTGCTTCTGTTGTCCTCTTTTTGTAAGCTGCTTTGGATAAAAGGGTCTGCTAATTGTCTGAATGTAAAAATATAATTTGATTAGATCTCCTCATACTCAGCAACTTTGCCTCAAGAACCACTGCTGCCAATCAAATAGTTCATTTAAATAAAATGCCCCAAATGTCTGAGGACAGTTTTAATACTCAAAAAAAAAAACATGGACAACATCAGCCATTTCGAAAAAGGAGGCCGATCAGAACAAAAGTTGGTGGGTATGTTCGATCTGCCACTATCTAATACGTTTTACTCCTCTGTAATGTGGTGTCGCATACATCAATATTCACATCATTTGATAGATCTCCTCATACTGAGCAACTTTGTCTCAAGAACCACTGCTGTCAATCAAATTGTTCATTAAATATTCTCAATTTTGTTAAAAACCTACTTTTGCATACTCGTCCTAGGTTTTTCACCCGATTGGAACCAAACCAGTGCAGAAAGATTCTCTGGAAACTGAATATCAATAATTATCAAAACAAGTTTCAACTTACTGTCATGACGGGACGCCAAAACGTTCATAGGGGTCTGAGCCGCTTTTACTAAAATCCATATAACTCTTGAATGGAATGAGAGATTTTTTTTTTTTTTGTCAAAATCAGAACACACATATAAGAGCTCAATCTGAGATCACAGTAAAAAAAAAAAAAAAAGAGGGAGAATATAAGGGGGAGAAAACACCAAAACAACCAATTGGAACCAAACCAGTGCAGGCAGATTCTCTGGAGACTGAATATCAATAATTACCAAAACAGCTTGAACTTTTGACTCACCGTTGCGACACAATGCCACAACTTTCTAAAATACCTATAACTTTTGAATGGAAAATGCTATATTCTCCAAACTCAAAGTATTGTTAAAGTTTGACCACTTGTTGGCACTATAACATTTACATGTGCGTTAGCTATTGCATTCATTTAGAAAGTGGGCTTGGTCAAGTGCATACAAAAGCCTATATTTCCAAAATGAAAACTTATAGGTGAAATGGGTGAAAAAGTTTTATTGAAATCTGACTATAGGTGGCGCTATGTCATAAACAGTAAAAATCATGTTTCTGTGGTAATTTACCTTTATTTGCCAAAAAGGCTTGTTTTAGGTGATTGCAGGCTTGCTAAATAATATGTAGCATCTTTTTTTCATGTGCTTAAGTGCCCTGAACCCCGATAATCGCTGTTTGCTACTATATTTACATTTGGCATTTGTTTCTGTGAGTTTTGTTCATATTTAAGTTTGATTAGAAGCATTGAAGGTGAAGTGTATAATATATATATTTTGTGTTTGCGTGTAGGATCCTGTCTTGTCTGATGGAGCATCTGTACACTGATAAGATGGTTGAAGACTGTGAACACAGGTTGCTGGAGCTGCAGTACTTCATCTCCAGAGACTGGAAGTGAGTCACGAACATTAAGTTTCATTCCAAACTTTTAATTTTGACAACCAAATTTGTATAAATATTGAAGGAAGAAAAAATAAAGGTACTTCAGGTACTTCCTTGTTTGTAACCCCCCCTCCCCCATGCTTCAGAAAGAATGCAGTAATGCTACTTCTCTTGTGTCATAATTTTAAGCATTTTTGTAATGAAGGAATCATGTCGTGATGGGATTAGATACAAATGGGACATGGCTAAATATTGCGTCGCTAATATTTGATAGTGTTTGTTTGTGTGTGTGTGTGTGTGTGTGTGTGTGTGTGTATAATATAATATATATATATATATATATATATATATATATATATATATATATATATATATATATATATATATATATAATTACTATTTTTTTTTTAGCAGTATTTGTTTTATTTGTAGTTTTATTTTTTATTTTTTTTATTTTTTTCAGTTTTGTTGTAGTTTAATTTGATTTATTCATTTGTTTTTGTTTTATTTAATTTGATTTATTAGCTTTTTTTTTGTTTTTTACTTTCTTTCATTTGTTTTTATTTGTTATTAGTTTTGCATTTTTAGTTTTGTTTATTTTTATTTATTTGTTTGATTTGATTTGTTTTGTTTTATTTGATTTGTTTTATTAGTTTTTGTTTGTTTTTAATTTTGGTTTTGGTTTTATTTTTTTTTTTCAGTTTTAGTTTTTTGTGTGTGTTTGTTTTGTTTTTTGTTTAATTTTATAGTTTTATTTTTTATTAGTGTGCTTTATTTTAAGTTTAGTTAGATTTTGTTTCATTTTATTTGATTTGTTTTGGGGGTTTTTTTATTCATTTGGTTTAATGATGATATTATTATTATTATTATTATTATTATTATTATTATTATTTATTTATTTTTTTCAGTTTTGTGTCCGTTTTATTTGTTAGTTTTTTCTTTCATTTAATTATTTTATTTGTTACTACAAAGTTCAGATAATGTATTTGTTTTTTGTTTTTGTTTTGTTTCTTTGTGTTTTTTTTTTCAGTTTTGCTTTTGTTTTATTTGATTTATTAGTTTTAGTTTTTTTGTTGTTTGCTTTAATTTTATTTTTTGTTTAATTTGATTATGTTTTTAGTTTTCAGTTTTGTTTTTGTTTAATTTGATTTAATTTTTTTCAGTGTTTTATTTGATTATTTTATTTATCATTTGTTTTATTTATTTATTTATTTATTAGCTTTGTTTTTAGTTTTATTTGGTTTGTTTATTTTATTTTATTTTTTTCAGTTTTTGTTTAATTTGATTTTCATTTTTTTGTTTTAATTAATTGTTTTGTTATTATTAACTTATTTGTTATTAGTTGACTTTGTTTTTAGTTTTGTTTGTTTTAGTTTTATTTGATTTGTTTAATTTTCAGTTTTGTTTGTTTTAAGAAAAATAGTTTAGTTTGTTTTTTGTTTTTGTCTTATTTTTGCTTTATTTGTTTTTGTTTAGTTGATAGTTTTAAAATGTATTAGTTTTATTTTCTTTAGTTTTAGTGAGGAGGTCAAAAAGACTTTTTGCTTTTTGTCTTTTGTTTTGGAGAGCAGGTCAAAACTACTGTCACTGCAAGGTTCATTTTGTCATATAATGATTTTTAAAAACAGATTTGTTCCTCTACTTCTGTCAGCAAACAACTTTGTTCACATTCCTGTTCTGTCATGTATCTTGTCAGTGCTGAATGTGAGTCCATGTTAGATCAGTTAGATCATGTTAGAAGTTTCCCTGTGGTTCTGGTTACAGACTGGACCCTCTCCTGTACAAAAAATGTCAGAACGATGCCGCCCGCATCTGTCACACTCACGGCTGGAACGAGACCAGCGAGTTCATGCCACCTGGAGCCGTTTTCTCCTGTCTTTACCGGCACGCTTACCGCACAGAGATGCAGGGCCGACGGGTACGAACCAACACTCGCTAAACACCCTGATTTTACACTCTACACATTAACTTTTGCATTGCGAGTCATCAAATAATAAGACATTGATAAGCAGTAGCTTATATGAGGCTTCCTAAATATAACCATAGGGTTCATCAGAAAATTCAGAAGTAAGTTCGGAAGTGATTTATGTAAGTATCCACCGGTTTTCTTGAGGAAAATCTCACAAACCTGTCAAAAACATGACCGACTTGGCTTAGTCTGTTTTTACTGTTAAGATTTGATGCGTTGTTACATTATTTTCATGTAAATTAAGCTAAAATGCAATAAAATATACATATTACGCCAAATTATATACAATTTATTTATTTTTGTTTTATATATACTTCATATTAGCAATTATTTGTACTTATTTTAACAGCATAAATTAATGTCTCAGTGCAGAAAATCTTAATAGTCTCATAATGGTGTAAAAGCAAAACATGTATGTGACCCTGGATCACAAAACCAGTCATAAGGGTAAATTTTTCAAAATTGAGATTTATATACCATCTCAAAGCTGAATAAATAAGCTTTCCATTGATGTATTGTTTGGTTTTGATGTATGATGTATGGTTTTGATATATTTACGGTAGAAAATGTGCTAAATATCTTCATGGAATATCATCTTTACTTAATATCCTAATGATTTTTGGCATTAAAGAAAAATGTATCATTTTGACCATACATTGGATTTTTGGCTATCGCTACAAATATACCTAGTTTTGTGTTCCAGGATCACATATTTTTCTGTTGTTTCCTTTTATGAAATATGATTAAGTTATATTCTTGACAGGTTTGGTGACGTTTATTCTTAGAGTAAATGTGATGAAGCTACAAATTGCATGTTCTCAGCAAATTAACAGGGAGAAATCAAAATCAGCTTCCTTTGCTGAGACTGAAATCACATTAATTCATATTGTGGGCTTTAAATGAGTAGTGATTAATGGGCAATTAACTCAAATGATGTGGGTCTTGGGGAATTTTTTACAGTCTAATCCAAAAATGGACATTCTTCTGTAACTTCCATGGTAATGCTGAATCAAAATGAATGATGCCCATCAAACACATGCACATGGTTCGCTGTCTACAGCTAGTTGAGCTGTTTGCAGAAAGATCCCGAACTGTGTACCTGTCTGATTGATTGGTTGTGGGTCTGTTTGTTTGCTTTAGGTGTGTTTGTGTGTGTGTATGAATATGGGCTAATGTATCTGAGTCGATCTGTAGTTATCTCGGGACTGCAAGACGGAGGTTCAGAGGATCCTCCACCAGAGGGCCCTGGATGTGAAACTGGATCCGGAGCTGCAGCAGCGATGCATGACAGATCTTGGGAAGTGGTGCAGTGAGAAGACTGAATCTGGACAGGTCAGTAAATATAACACTAGTACTGTCACTTCATAAAATCCTTTTTTCTTCTTAAAAGTGATCAGCAGTTTTGTTCATTTTATGAGGTTTACGAACTTTGCAACCTTGTTACTAAAATGTAGGATTTTTCAAAATATGACTTAATACGTATTTTTATAAACTAAACAAAAACTGAAATGTAATATACATGAACTGAAACAATATATGAAAAAAATAATTCCAGCTAGTTTCCAACTAACAAACAAGCAAACATTTCTCATTTTTATTTGGTTTAATGTTGTGTACTAAACTAATACTGAAAAAAAAAAAAAATAATAATAATAATAACGGTACAGACATAAATCGAGCTTTAGGACCACAGTGGTATAAAAATATATAAATGAGAATAACCAGAAAAATTACATTAAAAAGCTGTTAGAAACATGTAATAAACATGAAATGAAATTTGAAATATTTTTAAAAACTAATTTTATTTCCAGTAGTTTCCAAGGCAGACGAGACTAATACTGAAAAGAAAAAAAAGGTTGTATAGCCACAAACTAACTAACTAAATAAATAAAAATGGCAAAATTTATGTTTCAATGTCTCGCAGTGTCTTGCAGGACCACAGTGCTATAAAAATAAATAAATCAATTAATTAAATGTAAAATATATAAAATGTAAAAAAAAAAAAAAAAAAAAAAATGCTATATTCTGTTCATTTACCATATTTGCAACCCTGTTACTGTTAACTTTTAGGATGTCTAAATAAACTATATATATATATATATATATATATATATATATATATATATATATATATATATATATATATATATATATATATATATATATATATATATATATATATATATATATATATATATACATACACACCAAACTTAAATATACACTTGTACACACAGAAACAGTCTTGCAAGAAAAGCTGCTGTCACAGAACAGAGACTGTGGTACTTATTGTGAATGTATTTCCATAAATTAAAGAACTATATTAGTTTGAAAGATTTGTGTAAGACTAAAATGTAAGACTTATCTAAATATAACTTAATGTTTACTGTTTTTTTTTTCTATAGCATCATCAGGGTTACTATAGAAAACTTAAAATCATTTTATTTCAGCTCAGTTCAACAGTTCTCTTTTTTATTTGGTGTAACTTTGTGTACTATACTAATACTGGGGGGGAAAAACAAAGTAAAAATGACAAAAAATATATTATTTATTTTTTCCCTGTTCATTTTATGAGGTGTACCATGTCTGCAACCCTGTTACTAACTTTTGAGATGTCTAAATAAACTTTAAAAACTCTTCCCTTTTTATTTATTTAAGTTTCTAGCAAAAAACATTTAATAAGCATCAAACTTAAATATACACTTGAACACAAATTAAATGATCAAATATTTGTAGGAACAAACAAAAAAACTATACCAGTATGAGTAACAGGGTTGCAAGTACAGCTACATATGTTAAATTAAGCTGTCACACAATAGAGGCTCTAGTACTTAGAACGTGTATTTCCATAAATTAAGGGGAAAAAAAATTACTATAATATTACTACTATCGCTACAATACTTGTAAAGCACTATAATATTATTACAATTAAATGAATTAAATTAAACAAGTATTTTGCTCATTGTTCAGGAAGAATACAGTGATGTTACTTCCTGTGTGTCACAATTTTATAAAATTTTAGGAATGTAACGGGGTGGGAAATTGTGGTAACAGGATTGAACACAAAATGGGTGACATGGCTGAGTATTATGATAGTAATATTCAATAATGCAAATTATTTTGAAGGTTTTGTTTATTTTTTGTGTTTTAAATTTAGGGTTTTCATTTTAAGACTTTTTCAATTTCTTTTTTTATCTATCCATTTATTTTAATTTAATTGTTGGAAACAAGTAAGAAGGTCAACTTCTGAAATGGGACTACTGGTCATGCTAGGTTAAGTTTATGATTATTAGATAATGATTTCAAAAACATGAGATTTATGCCTGTGATGCTTCACAAAAAGTCTTTGGAGAGTAGCGTATGCTTCATATTCATGGAAAGTCTCAGTTGAATGTTACATTTGCAGTGTTGAAATTCACAGTACTGAAGTAAAGCATTGCTCAGTGATTGTTTGTGTGTTTCTGTCTGTTAGGAACTGGAGTGCTTACAGGATCATTTAGATGATCTGGTCTCAGGCTGCAGGGATGTGGTGGGAAACCTCACCGAATTGGAGTCCGAGGTACAAAAAAAAGCTGTTGTGATTTTTACAACAGTTTCCCTCTGAAATTAAAAAGCCTCAGTGTCTATATTTGGGTGCTATTGTTCTCTGCTGGACGTGAAACATCTGCGATGGGTTTGGACTGATTTCGGTGTGTCTGGTTTTCCAGGACATTCAGATCGAGGCGTTGTTGATCCGAGCCTGTGAGCCTGTCATCCAGTCTTACTGTCATGTAAGTCATGCATTTTTTATTTTATTTTTTTTTTTAAACCATGCAATAAATATACTAAGTAGGTTGTTTTTGCTTCTGTCTGTTTCGCAGGAGGTGGCCGATAATCAGATAGACACAGGGGACCTGATGGAGTGTCTTGTTGCCAATAAGCACCAGAAGGAAATGAACGAGAAATGCGCCGTCGGAGTCACACACTTCCAGCTGGTACGTCTGACGAATACGCACTCTTTCCTCTTTTTTTAAATATTGTTTTATATTAACAGTTTCTCTTTCTCACCCTCAGGTCCAGATGAAGGACTTTCGCTTCTCATACAAGTTCAAGATGGCGTGCAAGGAAGACGTGCTCAAGCTGTGCCCCAACATCAAAAAGAAGTGAGCACATGGCTGGCAAACAAAGCAATTGTTTCGTAACTCGTTTATGTTAGATTATCGTTAGGGGGTGAGCGATATTTATCCTCTAGAATATTATTAGGGGCGCTGCTTCTGCTTCTTTGGGAGTGTATGACAGCCCATAGAACCTCTTGCGGGAAAGTTATGAAATTTGGCACACACAGAGATGACAGTCTCAATATTAACCAGAACAAATTTGGAGTCTCTAACTCAAACGGTCTAGCGCCACCAATAGGCCAAATTTGTACTTGTATCAAATGTTGAAATTTGACATCATTTATATTTTTTTTTAACAGTTTGATCAAAAATCATATGTGTGATCTTGTTAGATTCAGAGTGGCATACAGAATCAAACGATACCAAATTTTCCTATGTCAGCCATTTTGAGCATTGACCATTTAAAATTTTATAGTGATGCTGCATTTTTCAAGTGCGTAACTCTGTTATGAATCTTATACAATTGCTTGTGAGAAGGTTATGAAATTTGGCACACAGATAGATGACACCCTCAATATTAACCAGAGCAAATTTGGAGTCTCTAACTCAAACTCTCTAGCGCCACCAATAGGCCAAATTTGTGCTCATATTTCTGCTAATAAGCAAAATTCTTTTTTCTTTGATTCCTTGGCTCATGCTGAGTCAAATGCATACCAAAATTTAAATTTCTAATTTTGCAAATAACTTACTTTTTCAAACTCGACATAGACGGTTTGTCCAAAAAAGAGCTTTTTGATATACCTAACCATTTTTGTAAAGCGTGTTAAGGTATTTGACAAAGTTCACACAAAAATGGACATGATGCCAAGTCTTTCCAACACTTTAGTGGATTTGGATCAAACTTGGTAGTTTTTATACAAAGCATGACCTGAGGACACATGAGTAGTTTTGGCACAACGCCACCTACGGGTCAAAATTTTTTATTTTTTATATATATATATTTTCTAAGCGTTTGGTCAAAAATCATAAGAGTGATCTTGTTAGATTCAGAGTAGAATACAGAATCAAACAATACCAAATATTTCTATGTTAGCCATTTTGAGCATTGACCATTTTGAATTTTCAGTCAAAAAGCTGTTTTTCAAGTGCTTTAATGTATTATGAACAGTGTTGAGGGTAACGCATTACAAGCAACACAAGTTACGTAATAATATTACTTGTTTCAAGTAACTAGTAAAGTAACGCATTACTTTTTCATTTCCAAGAAAATATCTGAGTTACTTTTTCAAAAAAATAACGCCAGTTACTTTTTGTTTTTCTTTATGTATTTAATCCCATTTTATTAACCAATGACTTTGCTGCTGAGCTTTGTTGATCCAGTTCAACCGTACACTGCAAAAGTACTTTTCTTACTTAGATTTTTTTGTCTTGTTTCTAGCTAAAATAGCTAACAATTCTTAAATCAAGAAGGATTTTCTAGATAAGTAAAAATTATTTTCTTGTTTTTCTGAAGTGAGTTTTTGCTTAGAACAAGCAAAATAATCTGCCAATGGGATAAGCAAAAAAAAAAAATCTAATTTCTAACAGAAAACAAGAGTGTTTTGCTTACCCCATTGGCAGATTATTTTGCTTGTTTCAAACAAAAACACTTAATTTTGACTTGTTTTCGAAAAAAAAAATTTGTCTTGTCTAGAAAGTCCTTCTTGATTTAAGAATTTTTTTTTATATTTTGGCTGGAAACAAGACAAAAAATCTAAGTAAAAAAAATTATTTGCAGTGTACTAATAAACAAAACTTACTTTAGATTAACCATCATTTGTTCTTAACTTTTCTCATTGCCGAAGAGTGTTGAACTTCCTTTTCCTACAGTTCTACTGTACAGACGTGAATTTACTTCATTTCATTTTGGTGTGAAAGGGCTTTTACATTTGCTAGGAATCAAACTTTTTTTATATTAAAAACAAACAAGCATCTCTGCCTAGATTAAAAAAGTTACGCAAAAGTAATGTAACGCATTACTTTCCATAAAAAGTAACTAAGTAACGTAATTAGTTACTTTTTTAGGGAGTAACGCAATATTGTAGTGCATTACTTTTAAAAGTAACTTTCCCCAACACTGATTATGAATCTCATAGAATCGCTTGTGAGAAAGTTGTTAAATTTTAATAGGAAAAATGTACTTTTTCGAACTCGACATAGACGGTTTGGCCAAAAGAAAGCTTTTTGATATACCAAACCGTTTTTGTAAAGCGTGTTAAGGAATTTGATGAAACTGACAGTGGATTGGGCCAATTTGGACCTGAGGTTAAATCTCTGCAACACTGTAGCAGGTTTGGACCAAACTTGGTATTTGTTATACATGTGTAGTTTCAACACAGTGCCACCTTCTGGTCAAAATTTTTCATTTTTTTTATATACAAATGTAGTAGTAAAATGCTGTATTTTTCTAGTGCTTTAATGTATTATGAATCTTATAGAATCACTTGTGGGAAAGTTACGGAATTTGGCACACAGATAGAGGGTTGTCTTATTATTAACCAAAGTAAATTTGGAGTCTCTAACTCAAACTCTGTACCAACAGGCCAAATTTGCACTCATATTTCTGCTAATAATTGATTTGCATGTTGTATTAATTTTACACAGCAGTTCAACAAACAAAGTTAATATTGAGTGAGTTACATTTTAAACACAAAATTGTTTTTTTTCCTTCTGTTTCGTTGATGACAATGGTTCCAAAAAGCCAGAGCAGGACATTTGTGCAACACTGCAGTCTTTAACTCCTGAATGAATCAACGATTCAATGATCCATTCGTTAAGATGGTCTCTTGCTTCATTTCTAAATGAGTTGGCCATTTTGAATGAATCGTATGAATGAATGATTCACTGAATCACTCATTAAGACACAGACTTGCTGCCACCTACTGGCCATTTTAGTGTCATTGAATTATCCATGACAGGCCTAAACCAGCCATGATACCAGCCAATGTTGCCAAATCTGCGGTTTTCCCGTGGAATTGGGCTACTTTTATACAGTTGCCGCGGGTTGTTTTTCATGTCTGCGGGTTGCAGCAACCCCAATAATGTAATATTTAGCCCCTGGAATGCTAATTTAACCAGAGGAACCCCACCACAAAATGTGTAATTTACCCTTGTATGGATGATTTTTACTGGGGGCCCCCCCTCGAAATGCCATTGGGCTACTTTTGAGCTAGTTCTGAGTAGCAATTGGGTGGGTTTTGTTGTGAAAACCTGGCAACCCCTGGTACCAGCACACTTAGCAATATCTTGTTTAATTAGTTATCTGAAAACGAAAGCTTTTCTAGAAGTAATGTAACATATGATGGGAAGGTTTTGATGGTCTGTTTACTCTTAGGGTGGATGTGGTGATCTGTCTGAGTACCACAGTAAGGAACGACACTTTGCAGGAAGTCAAAGATCAGCGAGTTTCCGTGAAATGTCGTAAACAGCTCAGAGTGGAAGAACTGGAGATGGTCAGTACATGAATCATTGATTAACTGAAAATATGTCTGAATATGGGCTACTGGGCTATGTTATGTTTTATGTCCTGTTAAGTTACGATTTGTCATTGTGTGACATGCAGTCTGAGGACATTCGTCTGGAGCCGGATCTGTACGAGAGCTGTCGACAGGACATCAAGCAGCACTGTCAGAACGTGGTGTTTGGAAACGCTCAGGTAAACTCATCATACCTCAAACCGGCTAAATCTCTAATCCTCTGTTTAACTGTAATGATCTGCTAATCTGGGCGGCGTGTGTTTGTGCGTGTTTAGGTGATCGAGTGTCTGAAGGAAAACAAGAAGCGCTTGACTGCCCACTGCCATCAGAAAGTCTTCAGACTGCAGGAGACTGAAATGATGGACCCAGAACTCGACTTCCAGCTCATGAGAGTCTGCAAGCAGATGATCAGGGTGTGAAACCTTTTCTGAAAACACACTAGAATTTAATGGTGGCTTGAAAATGGTTGCTTGCTTAATATAAAATATTGAACTTTTTTTTAATTATTCTTTATCATACAGCGTTTCTGCAGTGAGACAGATGCAAAGAACCTGTTACAGTGTCTCAAACAAAACAAGAACAGCGAACTCATGGACCCGAAATGCAAACAAATGATTACCAAGAGACAGATCACCCAGAACACAGGTACAATTACTATTATATCCTAACATACACACGCATACATGCTCAGTAGCTTTTCTTTAATCACTCACATATTTATGTTAGAATTAGCGTTGGTGAACCAATGAACAGGAAGCTTTAGTTGCAGTAGTTGTGCGTTGTTCGTCTTAGTAAAAGACAGATGTGTCACGTTTGCTCTCACCAAAGGGTCAGCGTAAGTTAGTAAACTCATCAGGACAAACTATGTAATTATTGAGTTGTTTTGCTTTTATTTAAATTGAGATATTTTTTATTTATTTTATTTTATTTTATTTTATTTTATTTTCAACCCTGTTACAAAAATGTGGAAGATGTCGTAATGCGTAGTTTCGGTATCACTTTACAAAAAGGTTCATTAGTTAGCAACATTAGTTAACATGAACTAATAATGAACAACACCTCTACAGCATTTAATAATCTTTAAGTTAATGTTAATTTCGGTAATTACGAGTGCATTATTAAAATCACGTTGAGTTTAACATTAGTTAATGCACTGTGAATGAACATAAACGATAAATGACTTTTTATTATCATTAACAAAGATGAATAAATGGAGTACTATTTGTTTTGTTCATGTTAGTTAATACATGAATGTTAACAAATGACACCTTATCTTAGTGTTTTTCCACATTTTGTAATACTATGTAGTAATTTTCTAATAATTTAATAAATATAAATTAATACATTTGATCTTTTAAAAAAATAAATAAAATATTCCGAAATGGGAAAAGTAACAAATTCAAAATTCTGAAGAGTTTGAAGTAACAGGGTTGTAGGTTTTGGTTGAAAATGCTTTCATTTTTTTTTTCAACCCTGTTTAAAAAATTAGAAAAGGTTTAAACGCTTAGGAGTAATCATTTTCTAGTATTTTTTATTATTATTATTATTATTATTATTATTATTATTATTATTATTAATAATAATAATAATAATAATAATAATAATAATAATAATAATAATAACCATTAAATAAATAAAATGAAATATGGAAGCCCGTTTCTGCCACTGAATAAAAAAATAAAAAGGGTAACTTTTTATCTCACAATTGACTTTTTTCTTGTAATTGCATGATATGCTGTAATTGCACGTTATATCTCGCAATTTTAATATATATTATATTATTAAATATATATATTAAATAATAATATATATATTTTTTTCCCTCTCAGAATTGAACTTTGTATCTCACAATTCTCTCGCATTTGTGAGTTATAAACTCCTCTTTCTTTTTCATCTCAATTCTGGCTTTATACCTTGCAATTGTGAGTTTATATCATGCAGTTCTACGAAAATTGTACAAAAAACCTTGCAATTGCGAGGAAGTCAGAATTTTCAGTCACGATTACCTTTTATTTATTATTCAGTGGTGGAAGTGGGCTTCTATAGTGTTCGACTAATTCTATAATGTTCAATTTTCAAAAAAAATTATTATTATATTTTGAACACTATAGAACACTATACATATTTTTATTAATAACCATTAATCAGTATAACTGAAATAAGTTTCTGAGGTGCTTGCTCTTGACAAGGGCTAACTAATTTGATACTGTGTTGGGTTTTGTTTTTTGTTTTTTTTTTGTTAATTTTAAATGATGTTTTTCAAATCTGTTACAAAACGTAACGTCTGTTTAAAAACCTAATAAACATTTTCCAGTAACACATTTTCTAAAGATTTTTGAGAATTAAAATTACATTTTGCCAAAATGGGTAACAGAGTTGTAACAGGGTTGTAGGTTTTGCCTAAATCATGCTTTCTCTCAGCAGGGGCTACTAGTTTGAAACACAATTTTGTTGTTAATTTTAAAAAAAAAAGTCAACCCTGTTACAAAAACATGATGTCTTACTGTTTAAACACCTAGTAATAAACATTTTCCTGTAACACTTTTTTTTTTTTTTTTTTTAATTTCACTTTTTTCTTTTTTTTTTTTTTTTTTTAAAGTTGTCTAATAATAAAAATTAATCAGTATAACTGAAATCATTTTCTGAGATTGTCAAGAATTAAAATTACATTTTGCTAAAATGGGTAACAGAGTTGTAACAGGGTTGTAGGTTTTGCCTAAATTATGCTTTCTCTCAGCAGGGGCTAACTAGTTTGAAACAAAATGTTGGTTTGTTGTTAATGTAAATTCTTTTTTTTTTTTTCAACCCTGTTACTAAAACTTGATTTTAAAAAAAAAACCTAGTAATAAACATTTTCAAGTAACACTTTCTTTTTTTTGTACTAATAAATATTAACAGCATAACTAATTTCAAGAGGTTTTCGGGATTTAAAATTACATTTTGCTAAAATGGGTAACAGTTGTTGTTTTTGTTAAATATGCTTTCTCTCAGCAGGAGCTAACTAGTTTGAGAGAATGTTTTTTTTTTTTTTTTTTTTTTTTTTGTGTGTTTTTTTTAATCCCGTTACAAAAACTTTGTCTTACTGTTTAAAAAAAAAAAAAAAAAAACATTTTAAACACACTTTTTTCTGCTAATAACTATCAAATCAGTTCAGCAGAAATAATTTTCAGAGATTTTCAAAATGTAAAATTACATTTTGCTAAAATAGGTAACAGAGTTGTAACAGGGTTGTAGCTTTTGCCTATATTTTTCTTTCAGTAGGGGTTTACTCGTTTGAGACAATGTTGATTTGTAGTTATTAATAAACTTGTATTTACAATAAATCAAAGGGAAATATCAGCTCCATCATTTTTTCTTAAAAAAAAAAAAGTGTGAATGACTGAATTTGAACACTAAAAGGATGCTATGTTTTCTGTAAAATTGAGAAACTGCAATGAAATTGCAAAGTCTTACCACCATGCTTTAGAAAAAGATGAAGTCGTTTAAAGGGGTGTCACAATAAAAATTGTCATTATTGCTAGAAAAAGTAATAAGATACGAGTACCTACGAGTACTCTGTTTGTGTAAAGTCCCTGATGTTCTAAAGCAGCAAATGAATCACAAAACCTTATTCCATTAATAAAGTTTGGCACTCTTTCCTCCATTCTAGACTATCGTCTGAACCCTGTGCTGAGGAAGGCTTGCAAAGCTGACATCCCGAAATTCTGCCAGGGCATTCTGAACAATGCCAAAGATGACAACGAGCTGGAGGGCCAGGTCATCTCCTGCCTCAAACTCAAATACGCAGACCAGGTTAGTAACCCTGATTGCTGTGAATGCACACAAACCTGCTAAAGCACCTTTACTCCATATAAGAGCGTGTGTTTGTGTCTCCAGCGTCTCTCTCCAGACTGCGAGGGGCAGATCAGCATCATTCTGCAGGAGTCGGCGCTGGACTACAGGCTCGACCCGCAGCTGCAGCTCCAGTGCACTGATGAGGTAACATTCAATGTCTTAGCATGACGTACATTGAGATGTTTTGGTCTTGAATGACTAATAATGGCTGCTCGGCCCAGATCCCGCGGCTCTGTGCGGAGGAAGTAGCGGCGCAGGAGCAGACGGGTCAGGTGGAGGAGTGTTTAAAAATCAACCTGCTGAAGATTAGCAGTGAAGGCTGTAAAAAGGTAAGAGATCTTTGACCTCGAGTCGCCACTGGGAAGCTGCATGGCTCACTTTCTCAACTCGTCTGACTGGCTTTTCCCACTGTAGGAGGTTCTCAACATACTGAAGGAGAGCAAAGCGGACATCTTTGTGGATCCCGTTCTGCACACAGCATGCGCGCTGGATATTAAGCACCAGTGTGCTGCAATCCCACCGGGTCGAGGAAGACGTAAGTAGTTCTGGAAATTATTTTATGCGATTTAGACAAACTGTGTAGTAATTACTGTACTCTGTGTTTGTACAGAGATGTCCTGTCTGATGGAGGCTCTCCAAGATAAGCGGGTGAGACTCCAGCCGGAGTGTAAGAAGAGATTACAGGACCGCATTGACATGTGGAGTTACGCCGCCAAGGTAAACATTCACACAATTCCATCGGCTTCTATTCAGAAGCTCAGCAATATTCTCTTCATAATCGTTATTCCAAAACATTGGTGTTTAGATGCGTTTCAAAACTTGATACGCATCAGGCTAAATTCTAAGGAAGAGTCAAGCATTTCCAAGATCAGATTTTTTCAGTAAACTTGTTCAAGAAACAATTAGCAGACTTGCCAACACTCTCAGAGAACAGTCTTCCAATATTTTGGCTTAGGAAAATTTCCATATGTAAATTGTCACATTAAATTAAATCCAAAAATGTAAGAATTTGCACACATCTTACAGAAGTTTCGTTTCACGAATAGTTTATTTTTTAAATATTGTGTACATTTCTCATTCAGTTTGTTTACGCAGTTTACACTAATCATATGAAAATTGTTGCATATAATCATGTGACAATTCTGTAGACATGAATTTACAAACAAATTATGTAAATATTGCAAAAGTTGTTAGGCTTAATTCAACATTTATGAATATTGAGCCTCATTCATTACATATTTTAAAATATAAGTTTAAATTGCTCTTTCAGCTGAGGATTAGTATCTTGCGATACAACTAGTAAAATAATATGCACTGTCATCATGGCAAAGACAAAAGAAATTAGTTTGGACTTGAGAGAAAGAATTGTTAATGCTCATAAAGATGGAGAAGGATACACACGTTTATCAAAGCGTTTTCAAGTGTCAAGAACTGCAGTGAGATGCATTATCAAGAAGTTTAAAGAGGCCAACACAGTGGAGAACAAGACAAGCAGAGGCAGGAAGCGAAACATTTCAAAAACTTTGGAAAGAAAACTAGTGAGAGAGGTTTCTAAAGACCCAAGAACAACTGCCAAGACACTAGTGAATGACCTAGCCAAGTCTGGAATTGATGTCTCAATGAAGACAGTCACTAGAGCCCTGCACAGGAATGAACTGCGAGGTTGCCGACCAAGAAAGACTCCACTTCTGAAGAAGAGACACCTCCAAGCTAGAATGAAGTTTGCTACAACCTGGGGGAATGTGATGCATACTGGAAACGTGTCCTTTGGTCAGATGAGACACAACTAGAGCTTTTTGGCCATAGAGATGTTGCCTATGTTTGAAGAAAGAAGGGAGAGGCATTCAACCCCAAGAACACCGTTCCCACAGTGAAACATGGTGGTGGGAGTATAATGCTGTGGGGATGTTTCAGTGTGTTTGGAACTGGGAATCTCATCAGAGTTGAAGGAAACAAGAAAAAGGAAGACTATAAGAAGATTTTGAAAGACAACCTCAGACAGTCTGCAAGAAAACTTGGTTTGGGTTGACATTTTGTCTTCCAGCATGAGAACAACCCAAAGTATACCTCACTTCTGGTGAAGAAATACCTCCAAATGAGCAAAGTGAGTGAACTTGACTGGCCTGCACAAAGCCCAGACTTGAATCCAATAGAAAATCTGTGGGGCACACTAAAGTCCAGAGTTTGTGCCAGAAGACCAACAAATCTGGAGGAGCTTGAGAGATTTGCTGAGGAAGAATGGGCTGTCATTCCTCAGGAGACATGCTTGAAACTTGTTGAGAACTACAGCAAACGACTAAAGGCTGTTATAAAAGGGATACACTATTGACTATTAACATCAGAGGGCTGATTTTGACCAGTAGACTTTTTAAAATTCTTGGTTATACATTTATTTCTATTTGTATTACAAACCCTAAAAGCTTCCTGAACAAAGTATTAGGTTTAGAAATGCTGTTGATAAAATCGTCTTTCTGTTAATCAACACTTGGGAGTTATTTGAAAAAGAATGAAATATTTTGTAAGGGGCTAATAATTTTGTCTTCAACACTCTCTCTCTCTCTCTCTCTCTCTCTCTCTCTCTCCCTCTCTCTCTCTCTCTCTCTCTCTCTCTCTCTCTCTCTCTATATATATATATATATATATATATATATATATATATATATATATATATATATATATATAATATGTGTGTGTGTATACAGTATACAAATACATTTGGAATAATCGTTTCCCAAAGAATTTGGCCCAATTTCAATTCAGTATGATTTTACATAAAGATGGATGTATAAACGATTCACACAAATCGTACACAAATTGTTGCATAATTCTTTGATATTTCATGTATCATGGTTTTGAACAATGAGGCTCATTCATGATTTTACAAGCATCCGAGTTCATATCGTCTCTCTGTTGTCAATAGGTGGCGCCAGCAGAAGGTTTCGCGGATCTGGCCGGGCAGGTTTTCACATCTCCTGCCAAGAACTACATCCTGAGCATGCTGGCGATGTCCGTGGTCCTGCTCTTCCTCACGGGTCTGCTGTGCGGCCGCATTACCAAGCGCGTGACGCAGGAGTTGAAGGACAGGTAGAGAGGGGGTGCAGGGCAGGGGAAGTGCCATTCCGCTCTCCCCTGCAGGGCAAAAAAAAAGCCCATCGCGCGCCACACGCCGTTCTCCGTCCTGGGCCGGGGAAGGACACTGGGGTTGGAAACGCAAACTTGACGGAGGGGGGCGGGTGTTTAGACTTGTGCTGTGTGTGCATTTTCGTGGTACCACCAATGGCCACATTGGGACCCAGTTTTAATTGCTACACACACTGTTTTCTTTACTTTTTTTTTTCCCCTGACTGTACTTGTCCTACATCATCACCTGCTTTTCTGAATAAACCTGCCTGCTGTGGAGCCTGCGAGCGTCCTTTCTGCAGCGCGCCAGACAACACCGATCAGCTTTCTTCGACTAATATCACAGACTTGGTTTTGCTTTCCAGCTCAATGTTTTTATTTATTGTTGATGATGTGGAGCGCGGGAGGTTTGGCTTTCGTTTTTCCTTTCGTTAGCAGGCGTCTGTGTTTTAGGAAACAGCCAGTTGCTGAAGATGTGCATATATTGACAAAGATCGAGCGAGTGAAAACGAATGTGTCTGTGCCTTTTTACCCGTCCGAGTGAGAATTTGTTTCGTTTGATTTATCATGGGCTTCTTCCTGATTTTTCTTTTCATGTCACTGGGAACATTTTTTTTTTTTTTTTTTTTTTTTTTTTTTACCTGTCTTTCTTTGCAGTAGGGGTTGTAAATGTTTGCTTTTCTGTCATTTGGTTGGTTGATTGTGTTAATGGAAGGGGCTCTGCATCATGAAGGTCGCCCGATGCGTTTGAACTGGTTTAACTGAGCCACAAGCTTTCGGAAATGGACGATGAAGATCTGAATATCGCATTAAGACGTCAAGCTGTTTATGACGGTTTATGATGGCTGTTTGGTCGCGTCTCATCTGAGCTTCGAAAGAGTCGCTTGATTCGTGTTTTCATAGTGCCATATTAACAAACCATTCTGTTAGCTTCAAACATCCATACAAAGAGTCATACGTGAACCAAATTCACATCGTAGATGTAATTTTACTACACTGTAAATGCCTTGCTTGTATATCATTGGGTTTCCAGACATCGTATGGACGGTTTTATGGGAATTATCGGTTTTAAACACTGCGTTTCGTGCACATTTTGAAATAAGCTTCCTTCACAGTCTCTTTTGTGGTTTTAAAACATTTTAAGCTCAGAGCCGTCCGAAATCGCCACAGTTTCAGCTTTTTGATTCCATTCCCCAGAGATCGAATTGACGCATTAAAAACCAGTTTTCTTGTAAACTCAGATTGCCGTTTGACTGGATTTGTAGCTTGTTAATTCTTTACCTCGAAGGCTTTAATGCATAAACCCCCATATTTTGTCCCCGTTCACACTAAATTTCACTCTCTCGAGTGACGGTATACTATTAAAAGCATAATGTTCCAGTCCCTGTGCATCTCTGCCTTTTTAAATTAATTTGGCTTTTGTATTATTGTTATATTTGTATGCTTTTGTATGAAATGACATTAAAGTGGACTTTGGTTCTAGTGTTTGTGCATTCAAGCTGTGCTTTAATCATCCCAATTCATGTCATGATGCTGTCGGGAACCGTTCGTACTGTAAATAGCTGTATTTGTTTTAATAGAGGATTGTGGGTAACACAAACTCTGCCTTAACTTTACATTCTTTTTCTTTTCTTTGCAGAAAACTTGGTCACCCATGGGTTGCACCATTAAGCAAGGACAGGAAAGGATACATTCAGATTAACTAACAAAAATAGACTTTAATCAAATCAAATGACACAGCTTGTGCTTATGTGTTTTTCTCCATTTTAAGGCCACGCTATTGAATGTATCCATGTTGAGAAATTTTTCAAAACGAAAGCTGATGCTCTAAATGGCCTTTTTGCTTCATGTGCTTTGCATGTTCCTGATTAAAAAAACGCTTCATGACTGTAATCTGGGTTTCCTGCAAAGATGAGGAAATGGTTTTTAGCCAAATATTTTGTTTTCATTCAAAGCGATACGAAAAACAGCTCTTCCCTTCCCAATTCAGTTTGTTTATCAGCAGAGAAATAAGGACTTTTATCTGCTCTGCATGCATGGCATTTCTTTCAACAGTCATTGATCTGCATTGAAAGAAGTGTATAATTGGTATATATTGATACAAATTACTTAAACTGTGGTGTTTGTATATATAAGTACCATATTTCATTCGCAGGGTCTGGCGAGTTTGAAACCGTTGTCCGTTTAGACTCGACTAGAATTAAACGGCTTAATATAGTTTTGGTTGCCACTTATTTAATTTATAAATGCATGCATGGTTCATGTTTCACCCTAAAATAAAAAGAATTTGCTTAATTGTCTAAGCAGTTTTTTGTTTGTTTTTGTTTTAATCTGACCAAGCTAATAAAAATTCATATAAATAATGTAAAATATAAAAGATAACTTCTTTTATTCTTGACTGGCTTGATAAAATGCTCAATAAATAAGTATTAATTTTGCTTAATTTTCAATGGCTTAGTCAGATGCCTAAATAATTTGCATAATTGAGTAGCTTGGTAAAATGCTCGATTTTATTTTTTTGTTTGTTAATCAGATAGCTTAATCAGATACTTGTAAAAAAGTAATAATAATTTTGCTTAATTTTGATTGGCTTGGTTAGATACTCAAAAAATAAATAAATACATTAAAAAAAAAATTTATACTTTTATTGGGTTGGTCAACTACTCCAAATATCCAAATTAAGCGAACAATTTAAGTATCTGACCAGGCTAATCTGAGTTTTTCATATTTCTTCAAGTAGTTTGTATCAATTAATCACATTGCAGTTTTAAGATGAAATGGTATATGGCTGTCGATGGTTCAGTGCAGGTGTGTTTCAAAATATTAAGAACATTAGTCAAATATTTTGGAGTTCTCAAAATATTTTAACTTTATTCTCATAATTTCAAGTCGAAATTAGAATAAATTTGAATTTCGAAATTACAAGAATAAAGTCTAAATAAAGTCCAAATTCGAAGAAGTCTAAATATTTTGAGAATAACATCAAAATTACAAGAATAAAGTCAAAATTATAAGAACATTGTCAAATATTTTGGAGTTCTCAAAATATTTTTAACTTTATTCTCATAATTTCAAGTCGAAATTAGAATATATTTGAAATATTTCAAGAACAAAAGTCAAAATTACAAGAATAAAGTCTAAATATTTAGAGAAGTCAAAATTATAAGAACATAGTCATATTTTGGAGTTCTCAAAATATTTTAACTTTATTCTTGTAATTTCAACTTTATGTTCGAAATTTCAAATTTATTCTAATTTCGACTTGAAATTATGAGAATAAAGCAAATATTTCAAGAATAACGTCAAAATTACAAGAAAAATGTTGAAATATTTTGAGAATAACATCAAAATTACAAGAATAAAGTCTAAATATTTTGAGAATAAAGTCCAAATTACAAGAATAAAGTCTAAATATTTAGAGAAGTCGAAATTATAAGAACATAGTCAAATATTTTGGAGTTCTCAAAATATTTTAACTTTATTCTCATAATTTCAAGTCGAAATTAGAATAAATTTGAAATATTTCGAGAACAAAAGTCAAAATTACAAGAATAAAGTCTAAATATTTTGAGAATAACGTCAAAATTACAAGAATAAAGTCTAAATATTTTGAGAATAAAGTCCAAATTACAAAGAATAAGCTCTAAATATTTCGAGAATAACGTTGAAATTACAAGAATAAAGTCGAAATATTTCAAGCATAAATTTGAAATTACAAAAATAGTCAAGAATATTTCAAGAATAACAAAAATTACAAGAATGAATAAATAAAATATTTTGAGAATAAAGTCCAAATTACAAGAATAAAGTCTAAATATTTAGAGAAGTCGAAATAAGAACATAGTCAAATATTTTGGAGTTCTCACAATATTTTAACTTTATTCTCATAATTTCAAGTCAAAATTAGAATAAAATTGAAATATTTCAAGAACAAAAGTCAAAATGACAAGAATAAAGTCTAAATATTTCGAGAACAAAAGTCAAAATTACAAGAATAAAGTAAATATTTTGAGAATAACGTAAAAAATTACAAGAATATAGTCTAAATATTTTGCAAATAAAGTCCAAATTACAAGAATAAACTCCAAATATTTCGAGAATAACGTCAGAATTACAAGAATAAAGTCGAAATATTTCAAGCATAAATTTTAAATTACAAAAAGTCTAAATATTTCAAGAATAACATAAAAATTACAAGAATAAAGTCGAAATATTTCAAGCATACATTTTTAATTACAAAAATAGTCTAAATATTTCAAGAATAATAGTCAAAATATTTTGAGAATAAAGTAAAAAATTACAAGAATAAATCTAAATATTTTGAGAATAACGTCAAAATTATGAGAATAAAGGTGAAATATTTTGGGAAACTGAAATTACAAGAATAAAGTTTGAATATCTTAAGAAGCTGAAATGAGAATAAGGTTGAAATATTTTGAGAATAAAGTCGAAGTCGGACAGTTTTGTTTTTGAGTATCTGACCAGGCTAATCTGAGTATTTCATATTTCTTCAAGTAGTTTGTATCAATTAATCACATTGCCATTTTAACATGGTATATGGCTGTCAACGGCTCAGTGCAGGTGTTTTCTTTCCGTGATTTTGCATTATTTTTGAATGAGTGAAACTAGCACTGGAAAACTGTGTGTGTGTCTCATCTGTTCACCGCCGTCATTCACAACCACTGCTTCCTGTCTGTCAAACTGATACTGTATATGACATAGAAATGATCAAATGATAAATGACGAATTGATGAATTGTTTTTGTATTTACTTTCTGTGCACAAATTTATTATGAAAAGTATTTTTCCTCGAATCTGATTAAACCGTGTACTATACAGATATAACACAATAACTGCGCTTTTCTTTGGTCATTCTCATGTTTTGTTCTGTACGAGTTGAATTGGACCGTTGTTAATAAAATTGATCTGATGGTTTGTACCTGCTGTGTAATGTCCTGTTTGAATGTCAAAATGACTTGGGTTTGGGATTCTTTGCCGTGTGTGTGCGAGTGTCTTTATATAGCCTCCTCATACAAGTAAAGGTCAAGAGTGTAGAGAGGAGCTCTGGATCGTCTTGTGTGGGCAAAATGACACTGGGGTGCCACATTCCCTTTAGTGAGTTTCTGCACATTTCACTACTGTTTGAACTTCAGTGGAGCCACATCTGCCTCTGTCATGAGATTATATAAAAAATTACAACAGTACTCTTTAATAGTTGTTTCAAGGTAAGCAATATGCTTTTGAAAACATTTTTGCCAGCAAGGTTTCCGATTCTCTTTTGAAGTCAATGACGTGACACGGTTTCTAAGGATCTATGAATTTATTCAACTTCAGAACCTCTTTGATTAACAATTTATGAATTAAAAAATAAATGAATGGCTCAATGTAGAAATGTCAAGGTGAAGATCATGAAGTCTCTTAAAAGACTGAAATACTTGAGGAAAATGTTTTTAACTTATTTATGGTTTAATGTCATGTGGTGCAATCAGATATTTCCGGAATTGCAGTGGATCCCTTTACATGTGTGGTGCATCCCATTTCACCAGTTTATAGTAAAGTATTTTTACTCATTACTGAGGATAAAGAACATACTTTTGAGTGTGTAGCAGAATAGCAAGTAGGTGCGATTTGGGACATACTACTTTGTCATAAATGTACGCTGGAATTTTAGTGCCATGTTAAAAAAAAATTACAAATATAAGATTGCTAGATTAAAGTCATATTTTGAGAAAAACATCAGAGTTACGAGAATAAAGTAAAAAAATATTTTGAGAATAAAGAAATGTATAAAAAAAAAGTTTGAAATTAATCAGAAAGTCGAAATGTTTAGAGAAGTCGAAATATGTTGAAGTAAAAATATTTTGAAAAATCGAAATTCTGAAAATAGATTTGATATTATGAGAATAAAGTATTATATTTTGAGAATAAAGTCGAAATTACAAGAACAAAGTCAAAATATTTTGAGAAATTGAAATTACGAGAATAAAGTCAAAATATTTTGAGAAGTTGAAATTATGAGAATAAAGTCTAAAAATTTTGAGAATAATACTGAAATTATGAGAATAAAGTCAAAATATTTTGAGAAGTCGAGATATTTATAGAACTCCAAAATACTTAGACTTTATTCTCGTAATTTCAAGTAGAAATTATAAGAATAAATGTGAAAAATTTTGAGAATAAAGTCGAAATTATGACAAGTTTAAATATCTTGGGAAGTTGAAATGGTGAGAATAAGGTTGAAATATTTTGAGAAATCAAAATGATGAGAATACAGTCAAAATATTTAGAGAACTCCAAAATATTTAGAGTTTAAGTCAAAATATTTCAAAGTGGAAATTACAAAAATGTATTTCAAAATATTAAGAGAATAAAGTTGGAATACTTAAAGTCGAAATTATGAGAATTGCTTAAATATTCCAAGAATAGTCCAAATTAAGAGAATAAAGTTGAAATATTTCAAGAAAAAAAGCTTCAATATTTTGAGAAATCTAAAAGTAAAGTTGAAATATTTTCAGAAGTCAAAATTACAAGAATAAAGTCTAAATATTTAGAAAAATTGAAAATATTTCGAGAATAAAGTTGAAATTATGAGAAAGTTTAAATATCTTGGGAACCTGAAATGATGAGAATAAGGATGAAACATTTGGAGAAATCAAATGGACGAGAATACAGTCAAAATATTTAGACTTTACTCTCGTAATTTCAAGTAGAAAATATAAGAATAAATATTTCGAGAATAAAGTAAAATTTTTTGGGAAGTTGAAATGATGAGAATATGGTTGAAATATTTTGAGAAATCAAAATTACGAGAATAAAGTCTAAAAATTTTGAGAAGTCGAAATATTTCAAAGCGGAAATTACAAAAATGTATTTCAAAATATTAAGAGAATAACATCGGAATATTTAAAAAAAAAGTCAAAATTATGAGAATTGCTTAAATATTTCAAGAATAGTAAAATTAAGAGAATAAAGTTTAAATATTTCAAGAAAAAAGTAAATATTTTGAGAAATCTAAATTGTGAATAAAGTTGAAATATTTTCAGAAGTCGAAATTACAAGAATAAAGTCTAAATATTTTGAAAAGTTGAAAATACGAGAATAAAGTCTAAATATTTCAAGAAAAATTTTCGTCGTTACTATGAGAATGAAGTCAATATATTTTGAGGTCAAAAAAAAGTCGAAATTGTGAGAAGAAAGTTAAAATATTTCAGGAATAATGTCGTTCCAAACCTGTAAGCTACAAGAATATTTTTGTGCGCATCGAAAACAAAAAATAACTTTATTCAACAATTTCTTCTCTTCCGCGTCACCACCCCATCATTCATGAGAGTACCACTACGCATAAAGAGAAGAACTTTTTGAAAATAATGTATTTAAAGTATTACCTTTAATTGATAATTACACCACATGACATTTTTTAGTCATTTAATGTAAGCTTAAAAATGGTGTTTTTTAAACCTATTAAACCAACTTGAACACAAAGCTTCATTTTAAAAAGCTATCTCATTTTAAACACATTTAAAAGATTTTTTTCTTTTTTTCGTTGACGTCTTTATTAGTCCCGGAATGTCTTTGAATTCTTTTAAATGAATGATTTTTTCCCCATGTTAAATTTCCATGTCATACTGTTAATAACTACAACGCTGCATCCATACTTTAGTCCAAATGGAAGAAATGAATGTTTTTCCCCTATTCTGAGGAACTAAATTACTCTGACCATACGTGGGTTTTCTTTTGTCCTTGTAAATTGGCACCTCAGAAATAGTATAATAGCGCTGCTATCTGGCCTCTGCAGGCCCATTCCCCAATATCTGGCCTGTAAATGATTTCCCAATATCAGTCCATCATCTGTCTCCTGCTTCTCAGAAGTTATACGGCGACACAAAGACAGTGACTTTTGTGACGTATCGCCCGAGCAGCACTCTTCGTTCCATCTCACTCATTTCTATATCGACCTCTAGCGCAGCGGGACCCTGAACAGCGTTCACCATCACCAGCTGCCCAGTCAATTTGCCTGAGCGCTGGACGGTGAAGTGCTGGACTCCCTGGTTCCCCAACAGGCCGAAGCGCAGCACGTCACCCAAGATGCGGGCCGCGGACAACCGGAAGAGGACGGTGGGCGTGGACATATTGGACACCACGGACATGAAGTGGAAGTTAACGGAGACCGGGGCCTGGAAACAGGCGTTGTCTCCTTGGATGCAAGGGTTACGGTCGCAACGCCTGGGTGGAAGAAAAACCAGAGAGAGATGCTGGAATGACAAACCAAACGTTAACCTGAAATTATGTCTTGGAAATATAGCAAGTCCATCTGCACAGAGCAGTAAATCAGAAATTTGGT
Organism: Cirrhinus molitorella; assembly: GCA_033026305.1. Classification (NCBI taxonomy): domain Eukaryota; kingdom Metazoa; phylum Chordata; class Actinopteri; order Cypriniformes; family Cyprinidae; genus Cirrhinus; species Cirrhinus molitorella. The sequence continues at coordinate 23,619,773 of CM065141.1, forward strand.
TTTAGAGGAAATGTGACAATAATTACAACTGTGAAAAAAGCCCTTTGTTGTAGACTAGAAAGTTGATGCAGTGCAAAAAACCTGTTAAATCGTTAAAGGTAAAAGACCGTAAAAATTACAGTGAATAACTGTAAATGGACATTCCCAGAATGCCCTGTGTTTCATTTTTTAAAACATTATATATGCTTTTTTTGTTGTTGTTGAAATAACTCTGAAATGAATGTTTATTGCATTATTTCAGTTTCAGGTGTGTTATCATGATGGTGTTTAGTGTTTGTGTGAATGACACTGTGCACCTATATATGTTAATATATAAAAGCTCCTTGTGATGGGCTTTAGTTTATCATGTGACTTTTTTGAGATTTTAGTACTTCAATAGGTTGGTACATTACCATTATATCAGTTAATGGAATTACGGTATTTACCTGTAAATTTAAGTGAAAACCGTAAACTGTAAAACGTTGCTACTGTATTTTTTACTGTAAAATTCCGGCAACCAAAAAACTTTTATAGTGCATAGTATGCACACAGACTTGTGCCTTGTTTTTTTTTGTTTTTTTTACTAATTAGTTTGTCCACAAGGTGGCAACACTGGTCCAACCTGTTGTTTCACAGTCAAATAAATAAGCAGATGAAACTAAACAATAAAAAAAGTACTATTCCGTTGCACTACTTTTCCATAGTTTTCTGTGTAAACATGCAAAATGGGTATGTTTGACTGTTGCGCTTGTGTCTCACATCTTAAAAACGTGGCACATAAAGGAAACCCTGCGTATGAAGACTTGGCTTATTATAACGTGAATTATGTGTCTTAGTGAAATATGTAGTAGAAAACCCATGAAATATTTACGGTATTTACAAAATCCATATTGTTATGTGTGTGTGTGTATATATATATATACTATGGGGGATAAAAAAAAAAAAGTCAAAATATTTTGTAAATAAAGTTGAAATATTTCAAGAATAAAGTTGAAATCACAAGAATTAAAATGAAAAAAATACAAAATAAAAATTATGAGAATAACCTTTAAATATTTTGAGAATAATGTCAAAATTATTAGAATAAAGTAGAAATTATGAAAATAATGTCAATATTTTGAGAATATTATGTGAATGATGTCTTTTAGTGAAATATGTAGTAGAAAATATTTACGTTATTTACAAAATCCACATCGTTTATACAGGTAGTACTAATAGCTGACCAATAGCTGTAATCAAAATATATATATATATATATATATATTGATTACAGCTATTGGTCAGCTATTAGTTATTAGCTGACCAATAGCTGTAATCAATATATATATATATATATATATTGATTACAGCTATTGGTCAGCTATTAGTACTACCTGTTGCTATTTTTACCACAACACAACTCAGAATACACAATTCTGAAAATAAAATATTGATACGATGGCATGTTGTTCGGCTTTTGGTTGTAATTTTATCCAATCTTCAGTACTTATCTTGTTAGATCTGTCTGCTGCTTTTGACACGGTTAACCACAAGATCCTCCTGTCAACCCTATTAGCAAAGGGAATCTCAGGAACCGCACTCCAGTGGTTTGATTCTTACCTCTCTGACAGGTCTTTTAAGGTATCTTGGAGAGGTGAGGTATCCAAATCGCAACATCTAACTACTGGGGTGCCTCAGGGCTCAGTTCTTGGACCACTTCTTTTCTCTGTCTACATGGCATCACTAAGTTCTGTCATTCAGAAACATGGCTTTTCATATCACTGCTATGCTGATGGCACTCAACTCTACCTCTCATTCCATCCTGATGATCTGACGATAGCTGCTCGGATGTCGGCTTGTCTAACAGACATTTCTTACTGGATGAAGGACCATCATCTTCAACTAAACCTTGCCAAGACTGAATTGCTTGTTGTTCCATCAAACCCATTGTTTCATCACAATTTCACCATTCAGTTGGACACATCAACCATAACTCCTTCAAAAACAGCCAGAAACCTTGGAGTTGTGATTGATGATCAACTGACTTTCTCAGACCACATAGCTAAAACTGCCCGGTCCTGCAGATTAGCTTTATTCAACATCAAGAAGATCCGACCCTTTCTTTCGGAACATACTTCACAACTCCTTGTTCAAGCTCTTATTCTGTCCAGACTGGACTATTGCAATGCTCTTTTGGCAGGTCTTCCAGCCAGCTATATCAAACCTTTACAATTAATCCAGAATGCAGCGGCAAGACTAGTTTTTAACGAGCCAAGAAGGACTCACGTCACTCCTCTCTTCATCAGTCTGCATTGGCTACCAGTAGCTGCTCGCATTCAATTCAAAGCATTAATGTTTGCCGACAGAACCACCACTGGCTCTGCACCCCCTTACTTGAATTCATTACTTCGGACTTATGTGCCCTCTGCAAGTGAACAGCGCATTATTGTGCCATCCCAAAGAGGCACAAAATCACTTTCACAGACTTTCTCAATAAATGTACCCTCCTGGTGGAATGACCTGCCCAACTCACTCCGAACATCTTCAAGAATCGGCTAAAAACTCATCTTTTCCATTTTTATTTAACCCTCTAACTCTAGCACAGTCTTTTCTAATTCTATTCTTTAAATTATGCTGAAAAAAAAAACACTACTAGCAGTTTTTCTCTCTTTTTCTCTGTTTACAATTAACAAACTAACACTAACCCCCCCAATCTATTTTCTATTATTTATTATGTACTTTAAAAATCCTTGCTAAATGAGACATGTCATAGCACTTGCATGTTTTTGTTGCTCTTTTGTTGATTTCGATTGCTTCCACTGTTCTCCTTTGTAAGTCACTTTGGATAAAAGCGTCTGCTAAATGTCTAAATGTAATGTAATTTTCAGTCAAAGGGAAACAAGAGAAGTGATGTAAGTCTTCACTGCTTTCGTAGTGACAAGAATAGGAAGGAATGGGAAGATGCCTGTGGATGAATAAAACTTCCTAAAGACCTGCGTCTTTGTTCTCTCCACTTTAGCCCTGATGCCTTTGAGGCATCTAAATCTACTAAAAGTAGACCACAGCTACTGAAAGAGCCTACAAATTATGCAAACATGCCAATGCTTGTCATGATGCCACAGCCACTGAAGAAGTTTCTCAGCACGGATTTCACGCTATATCCAGAGGCATTTAGACTCTTTATGGGGAAAACTGATGGTATGGCATTTGGTTTAAGCCTAGCCTTATCCATAGCCACCTATAAGCTCTTTTAGTAGCTGTGGTCATCTTATCAGTATTTTATTTTCCGAGATGTGTATTCTGTGTTGTGTTGCGGTAAAAACAGCAACAGATAATGCCAGTAGCTCACAGAGTGCAACCGTTCCGTAATCAAAATAACGGCACCCCCCATAGTCCAAAATATTAATGATCCATATTTCATGGATTTTCTACTACTATTTCAGTAAGAGATGTAATTTATGTTATTAAGCCATACAATTTTTAATAACAAGTTAAACTTTTAATAAACAATCTACAGACCGAAACTTTCCCCCACTTCACTGCATGTTCTGTGTAAATGGGGCAGTCGTGGCCTAATGGTTAGAGAGTCGGACTTGTAACCCAAAGGTTGTAGGTTTGAGTCTCAGGTCCAGAAGGAATTTTAGGTGAATTGTATGGGAAATTTTAGGTGAACGCGATTTCTCCTCCCTCAATACCACGACTGAGGTGAGTCCCTTGAACATGGCATGAACCCCCAACTGCAATATGGCTGCACACTGCTCCAGCGGTGTGTGTGTGTGCACTTGGATGGGTTAAATGCAGAGCACAAATTCCAAGTATGGGTCACCATACATAAAAAGCAAAACACGGGGAGTGGAATGTTTCTTAAAAGTAGAACTTTTAACATGATCACCTTGTTTTTTGAAACAGCGTGTCATGCACGATATGCTGCAAAAGATGCAAATGTGCAATGGTCAATGATGTCCATCTAATGTGCTTATGTAGAAAAACAATGGAAAACTAACGATGAATGCAAAAACCTTTGTATGGTTATGTATTCGGCTGTATGCATACACTAGTCTTTTGCGTCAATGTAAATATACACATCACACATCAGTATTTTTATGCTAATGTTCACGATAGCTGTTATAAGCGTAAAAGTGTATGAAAGGAAACCCTTCGCCAAGTCAGTTTCACGATTTGTTGTTTCGAAATTGGTCATAAACATGTTTAGAAAGGCAAACCAAATTGCACAAATTAAAATTGCGGATTGAAAATACACCCAATGGAAATTCGTCAATTTCACAAAAACTCCCGTATATTAGAAAAAGTTCTTACACTCAAATGAGGTGGTTTGTCAGGCAAAAAAGGAATGTTTCGCAAAACTGCTTTATAGCTTACTTGGCTTGACATATATGGGAGTTTATCACATCTATTTTCAATTCGCAATTTAACGGAAACTAGTTTGCGTTGATCACATGATCATTCTTTAATGTACTATAATCTCCAAGATGTGGCCGCTCTAAAGTTTTCCATGCCGTTAATGCTTAAATAACCCACTATTTACACTGCACACATCTGCATCACTGATCGGGGCCACTCTAGTCAATGCTTGTGTTTATTCCAGCCGCACCACGGCAAGTTTCAGAAGCGGCTCTCCATGGTTCTTTGTTAAAGACGCCCATATGTCTCCTTCAATTCAAAGGAAAAATTACGCTTTAGTCGCATAACATCAGTTTATGGAAACGCCTTCATTTCGCAATATTTTTGTTTTTACCGGCATTAATAAAATATGTGACCCACAAAACCAGTCATAAGGGTAAATTTTTCAAATTGAGATTTATACATCATCTGAAAGCTTAAGTTAGAACAATATTTGGCTGAGATATTGAATATTGAACTATTTGAATATCTGGAATCTGAGCGTGCAAAAAAATCTAAATATTGAGAAAATCACCTTTAAAGTTGTTCAAATGTAGTTCTTAGCAATGCATATTACTTATCAAAAATTAAGTTTTGATACATTTACGGTAGGAAATTTACAAAATATCTTCATGGAACATGATCTTTACATAATATCCTAATGATTTTTGGCATAAAAGAAAAATCAATTATTTTGACCCATACAATGTATTTCTGACTATTGCTACAAATATACCCCAGCGACTTAAGACTGGTTTTGTGGTCCAGGGTCACATATTGCAAAAACTTGAGTTGTTGCAGCGTGAAATCTGTCGCTAAACTAGTATAGCTAAAAGTGTTTGCATTCACATGTAGATTGTATCTGTCTTCACGCAGCCTTCAAATTAATTGATCTGAGATGTGTGGGGTTTTCTTCTCAAAAATTCTTCCAAAAATTCTTTTTCTGATTTACTCAGGAAGTAGGGGCTTACCTGATGAACTGGTGGCATTTTCTCATATACATTAATGCAAGTGATTAAAAGCAGAGGTAGCAGCCGTGGTGTGACTTACAGCGGTGAGGTTTTGATGTATGTGGCGTTACGAAACCGAGGACAGTCCACATCCACACAGCGATGACCTCCGTATGTATTCACGCACACCTGCTCACTACTGCAGTTATGGGTCGCTCTCGCACACTCGTCAATGTCTACAGAAAGCACATGTTAAGCACATTAAACCAGTGTGTCTTTGAAAATCATATATTTAAGTTAATTCCTTTTAAGGCTGTGACACACCAAACCAATTTCACAGAAGTAGCAGAGGAAATAACTCTCCAGACCAGCAGGTGGCAGTATTCTATACAAACTGTAAACAAAGCAGATACTCAACTTGGTGTGTCCCAGCCTTATAAAATATAAATTTTCCCATTCTTGAAGTTTTCTCCTATCTTGAAGAGTCTAAAATTGGTCTATAATCTAGTGAACCACAAACCAAAACAGCATTTTAAAGCATCAGAAAGCACCTTGGACAAAATCTAAGGCAGCAAGAAAGCAGAGAGGAAGGCAGCTCACTATTTAGATTTAAAACAGACCTTCTGTTCTTTGTTTAAGACGATTATACAGAAGTTTGACAAAGCAGCAAATCATAATGAAGGTTTGATAATGAACAGACCATGGCAGCTTCTGCTATCACGGCCCAGGCTGTAACCGGCGGGACACTCGCAGTGGAAACTTCCAGCAGTATTCACACAGGTGTGCAAACACAGACGGCCGGGACGAGTTAGACGGAAGAGCTCGCATTCGTCAATGTCTGAAATATACACCCCACACACACACACACAATGCTCAATCACATTTGGGTCGTTCTACAACTACAGTGGCATTTGCATCTGAAATCTGCTCAGAAATGAAACTCATTAATCATACATCAAACGTACCATGCTATATTAATTAATTTCTGTTCTGTCTCATTTCATACATGATCACACTGAATAATTTAGCATTTTAAAAATAAATTTAATTGACCATTGGCTGACACTCTCTTTTGTCACTGGTGTTACACCTAATTAAAGGTAATGAGAAGCAGTAACACCACTGATGAATTACTAGAATGAATTAGCTGAATGTCATGATTCAGACAGGTATTATAAAAGCAAAAATAATAGCATGCATAGAAATCTAAAAGTGCATATTAGATAATAACCATGCCTATTACAGATATTAAAATGAAAAATGAACAAAAATGGATTGATTGGATGGATGTAATTATGAATTTTGAATTTGAAAGTTTGAATTTTCACATTTTGAAATAACATAAAAATGCTTCACATATATTAATACCTAATAAAGTAACCTCTTAAATATTACATTAACATTTACTATTTTTGTTTACGTGACACTATTACAAATAGAAACAATATTTTTTTATTAACAAGTAATATTTAGCAATTACCTTTAAAATTTATGCATTATGTTCTTTTAAAAATAGTGACAGATGGTTTTACTTTTTCTAACTATTATTTACTATTACAGACACTTTCTAAGTTACTTAAATAGAGTTTTTTTGGACAAAGGCACAGATTGTGTTGTGATTTTCACAATGTAATACAGCTTTTATTAAAGTTTATATTAGGTGCTTTTATTAAAGTATGGAAAGTATGGAGCATTTATGAACAGTGTTAGGGGTAACGCATTACAAGTAACGTGAGTTATGTAATAATATTACTTTTTCCAAGTAACTAGTAAAGTAACGCATTACTTTTTAATTGACAAGAAAATATCTGAGTTACTTTAATATAGTCTGATTTGCAAGTTTACACTTCACAATTCTGACTTAACTCGCAATTGTGTTATAAGTCAGAATTCTCATAAACTCATAATTCTGAGAAATAAACTTGCAATTCCGAGAAAAAAACTCACAATTGCGATATATAAACTATAAAAAAGTGAGTTTTGCACGTTTATATTTCACATTTCTAACATTATAACTCACTATTGAGTTTATATCTCACAATTCTGACTTAATTACACACAACTCACAACTGTGTTATGAAGTCAGAATTGCGAGAACTTGCAAATTAAACTCGCAATTCTGAGAAATAAATTTGCAATTCCAAGAAAAAAACTCACAACTGCGAGACATAAACTATAAAAAAGTAAGATTTGCAAGTTTATATCTCACAGTCACAGACATTATAATTTGCAATTGTGTGTTATAAAGTCAGGATCGCAACAATTCTGACTTAATAACTGGCAATTGTGTTATAAAGTCAGAATGGCAAGGACTCGCAACATAAACTCTCAATTCTGAGAATAAAAGTCTGATTAGCGAGTTTATATTTCACAATTCTGACATTATAACTCACAATTGAGTTTATATCTCACAATTCTGACTTAATTACTCACAAATGTGTGTTATGAAGTCAGAATTGCGAGGACACGCAACATAAACTTTCAATTCTGAGAACAAAAGTCTGATTAGCGAGTTTATATTTCACAATTCTGACATAATTACTCACCAATTGTGTGTTATGAAGTCAGAATTGTGAGAACTCGCAACAAACTCGCAATTCTGAGAAATAAACTTGCAATTCCAAGAAAAAAACGCACAATTGCAAGATATAAACTATCAGATTTGTGACTTTATATCTCACAGTTCTGACATTATAATTCGCAATTGTGTGTTATAAAGACACATAAACTTGTAATTCTGAGAAAAAAGTCTGATTTGCGAGTTTATATTTCACAATTCTGACATTATAACTCACAATTGAGTTTATATCTCACAATTTAAAAAAAAAAAGTCAGAATTGTGAGTTTTGTATCATGCAATTTTTAGGAAAAAAGTCACAATTACCTGTTTTATTTTTCATTCAGTGGCGGAAACAGGCTTCCATATTAAACAGAGGGCGGAAAATGGCCATTTTTTAAAATATATATAATGGCAATATAAATGGTCATGAAATAACTAAATGACAAAAAAAAAAAAAAATGACACCTAAGACAGACCTAGATATTTAACACTTGTACTGCAGCAGAAGGTCTACAGATGTCCATCATGAGATATGTGTGTGGTTTATGTCACCTGTGCACAGTGTGCTGTTGTGGCTGGAGATGCTGTAGCCCTGCTCACAGGTGCAGTGGGTGGAGTCCAGAAACTCAATGCAGCGGGACTCTCTCACGTGGGAGGAGACACGATGAGGCGAAGATGAAGAGGATGCTGATATAGAGGCGGATGCATCGTTGTTTACAGTGTTGTCCACAACTGAGAGGACAGGGAACCGTACATGCTTATACAATGACCTTTGACCTTATACAGTTTAGTCTTTAATATGAGACAAACAACAGTGAGGTCCTAAGGAAAGTACAGGCCATTCATTGTCATACTATTGTGTATTTGGGTAAAAACATTTCAGATATGTCCTTTTACAAAATTTACTATGCTATCTATGCTATACTATAAGATCAGATCTCTGTGTGGTGCACTGGCTGTTGTCTCCTTGTGCAAACCAAAATCTCACTGGATTATTACAATTACTGGCAATATTAATGTTTAGAAATGTACACTGATATTTCCTCCTGGCACACTACATCAAAAGACAGAAATAACTGACTTAAAACCATTTTTAGCTGCTGAAAATACTAGTAATACCGATAAAAATTTGAAATTTACTTGTGGTTTTGCGAATGATGTCCACAAAAATGCAATTAATTAACAAAAAAATGGTTTGTATGAAATATAAATAAGGATTGCTGTATTTAGTATGCCTACTCTGACTTCTACAGTCAAACTTACATGCTAAACAAAGATTTTAAAGTCTACTGCGAGTCAAGTAAGTCACAATTTCTCCTGTCACTGATGATAATGGTTTAGAGAGAATCTGACTCATACATTTGCAGTATGGTTGAGCTCCACTCCAGTTCTGGGAGTCCAGACAGACTCTGGTTTCTGGTCCCATCAGCTGAAACCCAGGGCTACACAGGAAGTGAACCTCATGGCCGATCTTAAACACATTCCCTAGGATCCGACCATTAGCCAGTGGTTCAGGTGGAGGACAATCTGAAAATGGAAAAAGGAAATAAAGAGGCTACACAAGCAGTACCTATTTATTGCAAAGTACATAATGCAGCTTGTACTTCAACACTGACATATTTAATAAAGTTATGAAGCTATATCCTTACCATAACATGGTTTACAAGCATAGTTCACCCAAAAATGAAAACTGGCTAAAAATGGAGAAATGTATTATTACATAATTTGCTCACCAATGGATCCTCTGCAGAGTCCAAAGAGCTGATAAAAACACCACAATAGTCCACAAATAATCCACACAATTCCAGTCCATCAATTGCCTTGTGTTTGTAATGAAAAAATAATTAATTAAGTTAATCGTTACAACGTTTTCATTTTTATGCCAAAATATGGCTAAAATACACTATATTGCCAAATATATTGAGACACCCCCTTCTAATGAACTGGTTTGACTACTTTAGTATTTTCCATGAGCACTAATCTTAATGTTTAGGCATATGATGATATTCTAGGGAGTAGCAAAAAAGTTTTCATAGAGAAATGTTTGATTCAGCTAGTGTGGAAGAACTTGACTGGTCTGCATAAAACCAAGTCCGAATCCCAGCTGAACACCTCTTGTGTGACTTTAAAATGCAGACCTTGAGCCAAAAACTCAGACCAAACACCAATAACTTGTGCATATGGGTACAGTCATTTTAGACACCAAAACTGAAGCAACAGAGATATTTAAATACATGAATTATGCTTCCATCTTTGTTGCTACAGTTTTGGAAGTGCCTTTTTCTGTTCTAAAGAAGGGGGTGTCCCAATACTTTGGTCCATATGTATGTACAAGCCATTGGTGTTTGGTAATGACTTTCAAGGTCTGCATTTAAAGTCACACCAGAGGTGTTCATCTGGTATTAGGACTTGGCTTTATGCAGACCAGTCAAGTTCTTCCACACTGACTGAATTAAACATTTCTCTATGAACATTGCCTTAAACACAGAGGCATTGTCATGTTAGAATAAAAAAGGGTTCTATCCAAACTTTTGCTATCAAATTAGAAGGACACAATTCCTTAGAATATCATTATATGCTTCAACATTAAGATTAGTACTCATGGAAATGACTAAAGTAGTCAAACCTGTTCATTAGAAGGGGGTGTCCCAATACTTTTGGCAATATAGTGTATGAGTCCATAATCTATAATATTGCTTTCTCCAGTGAAAAAGTCATCTCATCTGAATCAGGGGAGAAATCTGGACAGATCAAGCACCACTTACAAGCAAAAACAGTACAAAACAGTTCTGAGAGACAACATGGATTATGGACTCACATTTTGGCCAGAAGCAATGGTTTAAAGTAAAAAAAAAACAAAACCTAATGGTGATTTGTTTCTTATAAACACACAGCTTTTGGCTTTTTTAAGACTTTAATTGATGGACTGGAGTGGTGTAGATTACTTGTGGATTATTGTGATGTTTTTATCAGCTGTTTGGACTCTCCGTCCAAAGGCACCCATTCAGTGTAGAGGACCAATTGGTGAGCAGGTGATCTAATGCTAGCTCATATGTCTTCGATGGCCTGAGTACATTTTCAGCAAATTTTCCTTTTGGGGTGAGCTATTTCTTAAAATATGTGTGAATGAACATGATGTACTGTATGTCTTTGTTGACGTTGTCTTACTCTTGTCTTGTTTGTGGATGTAACAGACTGTACTGACCTGTGCTGTCCTTGTCTGTGTTGGATTTGTTGTGTTTTACTGTGCTGTTCTGTAACAGGCTGAGTTTCTTGCGGAGGCTCCGTAGACTCTGTAGGAAGGACGTTTCATGGGCAGAGAGAAGCTTTTGAACCTGCCGAAGAGCATTCAGCACTTCCTGTCCACTCTGACAGTCCTGTGCAATTTAAAATATATATATTAGACCAGCCTTGAGAACAAATGAGCGTTGGCACTATGTTTTAGTTCATTTACATTATTACCTGTAGAACTTTTTGTCAGATATTTTACACTGCATGACAAAATCTTAAAAGACAAATAATATTTAAACTGAATGAGTAAAATTACATTCATAAGTTTTATTTATTTATTTTTCATTTTTGAAGCTGATATACAAATCAGTATTTTCATGTAGGTGCATTTTACAGAAGTCTATTCCATTTTCCAGTCTTACAAACAAAGTTTAAGGCTATTTCAGAGCTAAATTGCACTGTCATTTGGACTGTCCGTTGCAAATCTGGTTAAGCCTTGGACTAGATCTATTCTGTGTTTTGGAAAAGGGCCATATAAGAGTCTGGTGTTAAAACCAAAGGCAAACACCACAGTGGTTTCTCAGTGTGAACAACTATTTCATATTTGCAGACTGAGCTGGAAGATGTTTTACGAATGTGAAGCATGTGTATGAAGAGATCTTAACAGGGCATTTGTTTTATTTGCTAAACGTAATAATGTATTAACACAATATTGATTTTAAATTATATTTGCATAGAAAAGGCTAAATAACAGCATGATTTTATAAAGAACATACATTAATCATTTAGATTTTAGATTTAAAATATTCAGCAACAGACTTTAAGAAATGAGAATAAAATATTAAATTATGTTGTTACAAATTCTATTAATAATAATAATAATATTTACAATAAAATGTTAAAATATAATACTATTATTACTAAAAATATTTGACATAGACCCTGGGGACCAGTATAATAATATAATATAATATAATATAATATAATATAATAATTATTATTATAAAAATCTTAATGAAAACACCATACATTAAAGACCATGTAAAATGCATTGTAGAATATCGATAAAGGCCCAATAACAAAAGACAACAAATACAAATAATTTGTAAAAGGCCCCAAAATAAAGTTTACATTGTTTTAAAATTACTTACTTGCCCCTGAGATGTGAAGAGTTGGCTTGTAAAAATGATAATGAAAAAAACCTTCATCCTTACAGTAAGTCCTCGAAATAAATCCTCAGTGAATGTCAGAAAACTTAAGCTTAATGTTGTTGTTCCAGTATAGCTATGTTCAGCTCAGGAAAAATGTGTGTAGATGCTGTTTGAGAGTCTTTGCTTGTTTTGAGGTGTTTTCAACCCGCCCTTCATCTCTCGCCCCCAAAGCAAGTGCTCGAGAGCGCGCTCCACATCTGCACGCGCGCACGCGAGTCGCTAAAAGGTAGGCTATTTTAAAAGATCGGCCTACCAGTAATTATACTCTATTATCACAATACCTAATAATTTAAAAGGGCAATGTCATTTCCGAGAGAAATGATTAAAATTTCTGCATATATCTGCCCTTACGAAAGTCAAACATGGTTATATTGTAGTAAAACTTGCTTTTTTGCGTATTGATTACCATATGTGACCCTGGACCATAAAACCTATATTGCGCTATATAAATAAAAATACTTTGTATTGGTCAAAATTATCGAATTTTTCATTTATGCCAAAAATTAGGATATTATGTAAAGATCATATTTCATTAAGATATTTTGTAAATGTCCTACCGTAAATATATCAAAATCTAATTTTTGATTAGTAATTATGCATGGCTAAGAACTTCATTTTGGACAAAATATTTAGATTTTTTATTTTATTTATTTATTTATTTATTTATTAGGCTATTATTATTATTATTATTATTATTATTATTATGTTTTTTTTGTTTGTTTGTTTGTTTTTTTTTGCACCCTTAGATTCCAGTGTTTCAAATAGTTGTATATTGTCCTATCCTAACAAACCATACATCTAAATCTAAAATTAAAAAAAAAGGTTTTGTGGTCAAATACACTATGGTTAGTGTAGCAACACCATAGTTAATTTGTGGTTACCATGGTTTACCTATAGTAAACATGTTTTTTGGCTTTACGTGTAGTAAAACCATGGTTAATTCTCGTAAGGGCGTCTTTTAAAGAAGTTCGAAATATCAAACCAAACATTTTCACAATATTTAGCTTTAAAATTGTTACAGCAGATCTACCGTTCAAACTAACGACACAAGTGAGCTATCTGTAGCCTATCATTTATGTTACATAACCCAGCTATTTTACATTCACGATTAAATAAGATGTAATTATCTGAGGACAAGTGTTTGTAAACACTGTACACTGCATAACACACTATTTGGACTTAAGTTATTTATTTAATTCTTTTTTGCTTCGTTTGTTGAATGGTTGCAGTTATAGATTCAATTATTGCTATCAAAGCCGTCAAACTTTATATCATAAAAACCCAGGCGTTCATTAATCATCCAACTCAAACGCGTTCCCAAGACTAAAAGCCGCATTTCTCAGAAATCACAGCTGTCACAGACGACGGCTTTTTAAATCCCCAAACCCGCGATAGTTTTACATCATCAGCATTTTACAAGCGTGATTTCACCCGGTGTTAGTCGTTTTGACGGTGTTTCGAATGGCTGGAGCGCAAACCTAAAGTTAGTTTTTCATCTGTCATCCTCTCACATTAGCGTATAGTTGGGAGGGGGAAAACTCAGGGGAATGAATTTAAAGCTCCCTGAATAACAAGAAAAGAACCAGTCAGCTGTATCATGTTAAAACGGAACCGGACAGTTTTATATTAAGTTATCGTTTCATTGATTTTCTTAATAAGGGCGCCTGGAGGAACTGTAGCAAACGCTAATGAAAGAACAGAGGCTGAATGGTGAAAAGGTGCGCGCACCCGCGCGTGTGTATGTGTGTGTGCGCGCACCGACGCTGAGCAGACAGTGATGTATGAGGTCTCAGCTGAATTTTGCTTTACAACTTTCATTTTTCTCGTATGTATTTCTCCCATTCTCTTGTACGGGGAATGGATCAGTCCGGAGGCACATAAACCCCCTTTGAATTTGATGTGCTGGTAAATGGTACGACCCCCAGTGTAGAAAAGCCATTAACTCCATAGTAAGAGCTCTCTCTCTCGCTCGCTCTCTCCCTCGCTCTCTGAGGTTAGATAAAGAGTGCATTTCGAGGGAATCTACAGAGAAGATGAGCAGGATGTGCACAATATAAGACTGTAATGACCCTGTTGAGAAGTCAGCATCGCAGCCTTCAGTGCAAGTGTGAGTTTTTTCCCTCATCGTCATTCTCTCATTCTCATCAGTATTTTACAGGAAGTTGAAATGCTGTCAGATTGGAGATAGTATTTTGAATTGCTCTCGTTATGTTTACATATGTGAATACTGCATTCAAAAACATGAAGGTCGTATTTTACTAAAAACATTAAACAAAAAATAAGAAATTACTCTTTGCATAAAGAACATTGAATATTTGCATTGTAAAATTATCGTAAAAATTAAACTCATTTTAGTTGAATTTATCTTGATTTGTTGTATACTAAAATTAATTAAAACAGGTGGATCCAGGTAGGATGATTTTAGGTACTGTTTGTAATTACTGTGTACTGTTTTATTGGTTTTTATTTATTTATTTTTTTTAATTAATGTTTTTATTTTGGGATGAAATAAGATCTGGATGTTGTGTTATTTTTGTATTATTTAAATACAGTTGATTAATTTTCACATAGTTGTTTTGTGCTTTTTTAATTTTATGTAATATTATTTGTTTGTTATTATGTTTTTGTTTAGCTTAAATTAATTTTTGTTTCTGTTTTGGTCCGTATTTCAATTTTTTTTAACAAGTCTGTAAAAATACGGCCTAATGTTAATATCAAGGAATTTTCTGTAGGCAATTGATTTTTTCACGGGTGTTATACTAGTATTATGAATTACACATTGCATTGTGTTGTGTTTTAGTGTTAAATGAGATGTATCTTAATGAAAAATGTGTTCTGGCAGAAAATTATAAATACATTTTCTAATTTAATTTCTAATTTCAGTCATTTATTTTATTTTATTTTATTTTATTGTATTTTATTTTACTTTCGTTTTGGTATATTTCAATTCTTTTTTTTTTTCCAATTATAATATAATTATAATATGAAGGAATTTTCCATATTGATTTTTCACAGGTGTTATGTTTTAGGGTTGAATGAAACCTATCTTAATGGAAAGTGTCCTGGCAAAAAAATTACCAATACATTTTCAAATTTTATTTCTAATTTCAGTCATTTATTTTATTTTATTAAATTGTATTCTATTTTATATTATTTTATTTATTGTTCATATATTTTTTGTTTAGCTTACATTTTTTCTTCTGTTTTAGTATATTTCAATTCTTTTTTTCAAAATTATATGGCCTAATTATAATATGAAGGAATTTTTCTGTATTGATTTTTCACAGGTGTTATGTTTTAGGGTTGAATGAAACTTATCTTAACGAGAAATGTGTCCTGGCAGAGAATTACCAATATGTTTTCCAATTTTATTTCTAATTTCAGGCATTTATTATTTATTTTATTATATTATATTTTATATTATTGTATTTTATTTTATTATTTTATTTTGTTTATTTATTGTTAATATATTTTTTATTTCCGTTTTGGTATATTTCAATTCTTTTTTCAAAGTCTGTAAAAATATGGTCCAATTTTAATATGAAGGAATTTTCCGTCTTGATTTTTCACAGGTGTTATTTTTTAGGGTTGAATGAAACTTATCTTAATTACCAATATGTTTTCTAATATTATTTTTAATTTCAGTCATTTATTATTTTATTTTATTGTTATATTTTTTGTTCAGCTTAAATTTATTTTTATTTCCGTTTTGGTCCATATTTCAATTTTTTAAACAAGTCTGTAAAAATATGGCCCACATTTAACATGAAGATATTACGAATTACACAAACTGCATTGTATTGTGTTTTAGGGTTGAAGGAAACTTATCTTAATGGAAAGTGTCCTGGCAGAAAATTACCAATGCATTCTCTAATTGCACTTCTAATTTCAGTCATTTAATTTAATTTTATTTTATTTTATTTATCTTAATATTAATTCAGCTGTATTTCGATTACCAAAAAATATTTTTAATATATTATTATTTGTTTTAATTAACAAACAACAATGCTAAATCAACCAGACTTAATCAGGTTATATCAACAAGGTGTTTATTTATTTATTATTTTTTAATGATCAGACCAGCTAGAAATAGCACCTTCCAGTAAATCAACTGCACATCTCAACATTTTACATTGTAATAATATGGCGATAGTAATATTAGGCTATCATACAGTGACTTTCTGCAGTGATCTGATGATTTATTCACTGTAATTGTGTTATTTAATGTGTTCAGACAAAAACTTCACAAACTCTAAAGTGTTTAGTCTTCGTAGACAGACTCTCACACTCCAGGTGTTTTATTGTAGTCATTACTTGCTAAATGGCCTATATCACTAGGACAATGATGCATTCGTGGAGAAAGTGCACTGAATAGTGTTCACCATGTGACAGAGATATTAATCTCAAAACACAGATGATTAACCCTAACCAAGCAACATATGTTGGCTAATAACAGCATTCCTGTAAATCCTGACCAAGAAATAATGAGCCTGTCTTTCTTTAAATATATTTTGACGATTCCCGAGTTATTCTGAGTTTTATGTTCTCTATTCTAACACCCATAATGTTTTCATTTATTCTGTTTCTTCATATTCAAGATTCAGTAATTTTTTATTACCTTATAAACAAAGAGCGAGACAGCGTGTGTCAGTGTGACAGAAGGAGTGTTGTTGTATTATTCAGAAGTGTTGTTGTTTTCCTTTCAGTGCACATTTCTGCTGTCTTTCTCATTTAGACGAAATCATGACAGGAGTTTTGCGACCCTCCAAACAGAGAGCCGGTATGAAGCGACCTCGAAATGAGCCTTACAGGTACATCCACACACACACATACACACACTTATTTTTTCACAAGCATATTTCACAGCTCATGTCATGAAGAAATATGAAACATCTGCTTCCTGAGGGCGTCTCCATCTCTGTTCCACTCATATTTTTGACATTGTGTCACTGTGCTTTTCTCACTCTTTCTCTAGTCTATCCATCTCCTTTCAGCCCCTGCCAACATCAATTTTCTGGTGTTTTGGATATTAGGCTTTGGTCTGTTCTGAGTTATGAGCTAGAGGACATTTCCGGTGCAATTAGATTAGTTTGAGATATTTTTAAAACCATGTCTTGCATAACCAAACTTTTGACCATCAGTGTGAAGTCTGGTCCACTTTGCAGCTTATACAAGCCACAAGAGCAGGTTACGACTAAATTTGGTCATTTTTTAATAAATTCGAACAATAAATACCATTTTGTGGCTCTTTAATGTGTCGTGACAGATCCCTGTAATGCAGGTCTCTTCCTAATCGTCTCTTCTTCTTTACTAGTTATAGCAAAAAATAGACATGAATGAACATCAGAAAGTATCTTGCTTCAGCTGATGGAAAAAACATCAATACACACAATTGTTCAACTTCAAGTCCACACTGTAAACCCAAATTAGTAAGCAGAACTCGTGTAACTCGTTGCCTCAATTTTTTTAAGTTCATGAACTTAAAAATTAAATATTTCAAAAGTTAAATATTTAGATTACATGCTACATAAAACTTTTCATTACAGTTAAATTAAAACTTGTTATGAAATCAGCTTAAATATTTTCAGTTACAGTGTATCAGAAAGACTCTCAATATAGACTTGCATTGAAATTGTCAAAGAACATGCAGTATATGTAGTCTTCAAATTTTGCTGTCCATCCTCAACCTAAGAACAGGCTCTATTCTTTACCACAACGGTAACACTACAAAACCAACATAACAGAAATCTATGCAAATCCTAACATATCTCAACATTTAAATACTAACTTATGTCTCCCTATGTTAATCTTGTGCAAAAAACACACAAAATAACACCTAATTTCAACATTTATTTTCCATGTTGTCTGATGCAAAGCATGCTGGGAGCTAGAAAACTCAATCATTCTAAGTTCACTTTACTACAACGGCATTTTGAGTTTACAGAACTTATTTCAATTAAGTCCAATGAACTTTCATTGTTATTTGAGTGAAAATAACTCATTTCATTTAATTCTTTTCACTGTTCGGTTTTACAGTGCACTGATGATAATCTTCTCTCCTGTCTGGTTTTTGTTTGTCAGTTTGATAAGGTATGATTGGTCAGATCGCCTGTCAATCAAACTTCTAGGGAAGGGTCAGTTCTCTGATTGGTGGAGTTTTTTGTAGAATTGTGGGTAATGTAGTTCCATTATTATTTAACCGTGATTATTTAAAAATAAGTTTAAATAATGTAGGCTGATGGCTTCAAAAGCATATACCTTCGGTTAACAACCTGGTGGCTCACAGTAAGTCTATATTTAGTGGTTTATAAATTATAGAAAATGTACAAAACTGAATCTCTATAGACTGATGAAAACAAGGCTGCGGGGGACAGACTTCCAGTTTGTACACAAAGGTCCTAAATCATGTAATTCTCACAGCTGACAACTTTCAACAACTACTGAAATGCAATCGCTCAGTAAATCAATTTGCTGATTATTAATAGTTAGTAAGATAGATGTTAAGTTTAGGTATTGGCTAGGATTAGGGATGTAGAATAAGGTCATGCAGAATAAGGCATTAATATGTCCTTAACTAGTACTAATAAATGGCTAAAATTCGAGCAATATGCATGCTAAGTGTTACCTATTTTAAAGTGTTACCAATTTTTTTTATGATCTGTGTGTATATTGTTGAACAGCAGTTCAATACATTAAATGCACTGTATTTCTATGCCTCACAGCCTTATTTTAAATATAGCACAACACTGAGTAAGGTCTTGACAGCATCTCTGACATGTTGTTGATTCAAGAAATTATTTTGACTTGTCACTCAAAATCCAGTTATCCACTTAGTAATTCAGTGAGACAAAACACTTAATAAGTCAATGGAAGTTAGTAATGCAAAGCATGTAATAACACACTAAAAATACACACTATGCATGTACATTTATTTTTGAAAGAAGAAGGCACATATATTTAATTAAAAGTTCAATTTACATATTCACAATTATGTCAGTAACTTATAATTGGATTTGAAACTGTCTAGAAAAGTATTATCAATGTTAAAGGGGAAGTTCACTTCCAGAATGAAAATTTCCTCATAATTTCCTCACCACTATGTCATCCAAGGTGTTCATGTCTTTCTTTCTTCAGTCGCAAGGGCATTAAGGTTTTTGAGTAAAACATTTTTCTCCATATAGTGGACTTAAATGGGAGTTTAAATGGCAGTTTTAATGTCACTTTAAAGGTCATGATCCCAGCTGAGGAATAAGGGTGTCATCTAGTCTTATCAGTAATTTTCTAAAAAAAAAAATACAAATTTATATACTTTTTAATCACTAATGCTTGTCTTGTGCTAGCTCTGCGATGCATGTCTTAACACATTACTTAATCATGTTGAAAAAATCATTTGTGGTTTTTCATTTTCGTTCTACATCATTTTTTACTTTTTTTGTAAAGGGCGTTTGACCTTCTTTGCACGTTTGCACTTTGTAAATACTGGGTGAGTACCTATGTCTATATCGCTTGTGACCTTTCTAACGTGATTACGTAATGAGTAAGTCGAGTTTGTGCAAAACAAGCATTTGTGGTTAAAAAGTATATAAATTTGTATTTTTCTTTGAAAATGACTGATTGTTTTGGTAGATAGAGCTCTTTGAAGCATTGAAACTGCAATTTGGAGCTTCAACCCATTGGCTTCTAAAAAATCCTGGAATGTTTTTCTCACAAACCTTCATTTCTTTTCAGCTGCAGAAAGAAAGACATGAACATCTCGGATGATGGAAGTGAACTTTTTTGTCCTCCTTTAAAAGGATGATTTCGACCACTTACAGCTCAAATAATGCACATTTATATTCAAATATGTGACCCTAGACAACAAAACCAGTCATAAGGTTAAAATTTTTTAAATTTATTATAAGTTGAATAATTAAGCTTTCCATTGATGTATGGTTTATTAGGATAGGACAATATTTGGCCGAGATACAACTATTTGAATGCCAGGAATCAAAATCAAAATCCTGATAAAATCGCCTTTAAAGTTGTCCAAATTAAGTTCTTTGCAATGCATATTACTAATCAAAAGTTAAGTTTTGATTTATTTATGGTAGGAAATGTACTAAATATATTCATGGAACAAGATCTTTACTTAATATCCTAATGATTTTTGGCATAAAAGAAAAATAACTTTGACCCATACCATGTATGTTTGGCTATTGCTACAATTATACCTGTGCTACTTAAGACTGGTTTTGTGGTCCAGGCCAGGGTCACATATGAGCTTCACATTTCTGCTTTTAAATCCATTGGAAACCCCATTGACTTCTCATTTTGGTTTGTTTCCACATACTGTGTTAAAGAAATTGCATAAAAAAGCCAATCAGAGCAATATTTGGCACCTTTTGTCATTTGTAGACATACTGTTTCAGACTGAGACCCAGTTAGATCTTTTTGTAAACTGAATGCAGTTCATTATCATCTTGTTTATATGCACATTTCTTTTGCACTAACTATGAGGATAGGGTGTATAGAACAACTGCACAAACTTGTGTATTCCACACAGTGAAACACATGTTGACAGATTTCTTTTTGTTATATGGCTGTTTAATGGCTGCTACTACTGTACAGTAAGTGGCTGTAGCTTGGCAGACTGTGGCATTGTGAGAACAAGCTGTTAATGATCTCTGACTGGCTCAGGTCAGACCAACTAGCCTGGGAACAATTCAGGACTTCCTTCAGTTTCAGATGACTATTTTATTATGATTGTTTGCATATCATTATAAGACTGAGGCTTTGTAATGTTACAATATATTCTACGTTACAATAAACTTTCTGTTCAGTCTGAAACCTGATCACAATTGTTTTCAGCATAGATGATAACTAGAAATGTTTCTTAAGCAGCAAATCAGCATATTAGATTGATTTCTGAAAGATCATGTGACACTGAAGACTGGAGTAATGATGCTGAAAATTCAGCTGCGCATCACAGAAATAAATTACATTTTACAATATATTGAAACAGTATTTGAAATTGTAATAAAATTTCACAATATTAAAAATACAGCTGAGGTTGGACATTTACATACACCTTGCAGAATCTGCAAAATGTTTATTATTTTACTAAAATAGGACGGATCATAAAAATGCATGTTATTTTTTATTAAGTACTGCCCTGAATAAGAAATTTCACATAAAAGACATTACATAGTCCACAAGAGAAAATAATAGTTGAATTTATATATAAAAAAGACCCCGTTCAAAAGTTTACATACACTTGATTCTTAATACTGTGTTGTTACCTGAATGATCCACAGCTGTGTTTTGTTTAGTGATAGTTGTTCATGAGTCCCTTGTTTGTCCTGAACAGTTAAACTGCCTGCTGTTCTTCAGAAAAATCCTTCAGGTCCCACAAATTCTTTGTTTTTCAGCATTTTGTTTTTCAGTGTATTTGAACTCTTTCCAACAATGACTGTATGATTTTGAGATCCATCTTTTCACACTGAGAGACTCATATGCAACTATTACAGAAGGTTCAAACACTCACTGATGCTCCAGAAAGAAACCAAGGGGTGTAAACTTTTTAACAGAATGTGTACATTTTTCTTATTTTGCCTAATTACAGGGTTCGTTCAAGGTGCTTAAAGTGTCTGTACTTAAATTTGACTTTTTGAAATTTAAGGCCTGGAAAACCCTTGAAAATTGCAATATTCCTGAAGATGTACTTGAAAAGAGCTTGAATTATTGTAAGACAATGTATCTATGAAAGTAGTGTTTAATTTTGTCAATGAGCACATATTTTTGCACGCAAAATTGATGCAATTCAAAAAACATCATACCTTTTTTGCTTGCTTTAGTGAATTTCAGAAAACCATCAAGCTAAGCAAGTACTGTACAGTGTACTGACTGTGTCTGTAAACATGAGTCATTTTACACTGGAACCGCTCCGATTGATTCAAACTTGTGACTTTCATCATTAATTTCAAGTGATTCACTAGCAAAAACCAGATCAAATTAAAAGAGCCATTCATTTTTGAATTTCCACATCGCTTGTAACGATTTTTAAAAAACATGCAGTGATGGGTGAAACTGAGCTTTTCGAAACTCAGTCAGTTAAACAATTGTGTAGCAAAAAAATATTCACTATTTTGATCGTTGATCTAGTTAGCTTTAGCTCGAAAGTTCGCGATCGTGAATCGTTTGATTCAGATCTGGACTTCAGTGCAGGTTCACGAATCATTTGTTTTAGATCAGGATTTCGGATCAATTTTGTATATCTTTTTTTCTGATGATGTTTTTTCTTAAACAGTAGAAAACATCAAACTATTAATACAGTACAGTTATAAAGGCAAAAAAGAAAGAATATGCACAAATACAAGTCACTTATGCAAATTAACA
Source organism: Cirrhinus molitorella (assembly GCA_033026305.1). Taxonomy (NCBI): domain Eukaryota; kingdom Metazoa; phylum Chordata; class Actinopteri; order Cypriniformes; family Cyprinidae; genus Cirrhinus; species Cirrhinus molitorella. The sequence goes on from CM065141.1 coordinate 23,642,458, forward strand.
GTGATTTTACTATACTAAAAGTGTAGTATACACTGTAAAAAAATTCAGTAAAATTTACGGTAGAAAACTGGCAGCTGTGGTTGCTGGAATTGTACCATAAAAAAATATGGTAGCAACGTTTCACAGTTTACGGTTTTCAGTTAAATTTACAAGTAAATACCGTAATTACATTAATTGATCTAACTGTAATGTACCAACCTATTGAAGTACTGAAATCTGTTTTATACCTTTGTAATACACTGATAAACACCAAAACCAGGTGGTGACGAGAAAGTCACATGATAAAGAAAAGCCCATCACAAGCAGCTTTTAAATATTAACATATATAGAAGGTGCACAGTGTCATTCACACAAACACTAAACACCATCATGGTAAAACCGAAATAGTGCAGTAAACATTCATTTAACAACATTAGATGTTACATACAGCCCTAATGTACAAAACTGCTGAGAAAAAAGTAAGAAGATAGAGTTATTTCAACAACTGTAACGCAGGGAATTCTGGGAATGTCAATTTACGGTTAGCCATTTAACAGTTTTGAACTGTATCATTTTTACAGTTTTTTACTGTTAAATTCACGGTCATTTTTTACAGTGTAGTTTTTAATACTTTGTGATTCACTTTATTTTTTCCATTTTTATGAGTATATTTTTATTGATCAATTGATCTTTTTTAGAATTTGAAATGGAAGACATTGTTTGATAAGTGAGATCTCTGATTGTAGTCCTTAAAAAAAATAGTGCTTGAAATGTCCTTGAAAATCCTGTAATTTCATTTTACAGTATCTGTACAAACCCTATAAATGTCTTTTTTTTCCATTTAGTACTGCCCTTCAGAAGCTACAAAGGATACTTATGTGTTTCCCAATAGACAAAATAAGTTACATTTACCCTGATCTTCTAATTCCAAAAGTTTTCACCCCCCGGCTCTTAATGCATTGTGTTTCCTTCCAAAGCATCAGTGAGCATTTGAACCTTCTGTAATAGTTGCATATGAGTCCCTCAGTGCCTGAAACCGATCGGAGAATATCAGAATCCATGTACTTTTTCCTGCTTTCCCATGTTACACATCTGTGCCACATGGGAGTAAAAACCCATGTAATGTAAATGCAGCCATAGAGACTTGGGCAAAACATATTAGCAACTGCACAGCAACATCCTGGCAACTAGTCATGACATGCTGGTGACTGTAGTAGCATTCACGTATACAAACATCTATGATGAACACTGTTTATATACTATATTACAGACCGAATTGAACGTCCTTTATCTACCCACAATGCACTCTAAGAAGTACAAGGTCTATAATGCAGTTTCACAGTCCATTTAATCTCATTTACCTTCCTAAGCATCCTACCAGCACTTAAACACACACACTCTCTCTCTCACACACACACACACACACACACACACATACGACGGGAATTTACACCACTTATTTGCATAATGTTATGGGGCGGCTTTGACTGGCGTCTTCTCTCTTGGCTCTGGGCTCCGTATGACTCACGCGGCTGCTTATTTGCCTCTTGTTAAGTGTTTTCACACATCAGGAACTTTGTTCTCTATTTCAATCTCATCAGAAGATCTGACGTCTCATTGGTTATTGGCCTGCGGTCAGATTCGGCGGAGGGCTGTTGTTGCTGCATTAGCGTGCGCTGAGATTCAACACGACCCCTGGATTCTATCTGCATTTTAAACGCCCTCCCGTAGGGCCAAGCATCCCGCTGTAGAGAAGAAAACCTCTGAAAATACGTTTGGAAGCATGCATTAGTGTGGCACACAGGGGTCTCTCTGGTGGCCTTTTTTTTTTTTCTTTTTTTTTTTTTGCTTGGAGGTATGTGTGTCTGCCATAGCAAATGTCTAAATTTAACCCTCACCATGTTGCCCCTGGCTAATAAATCCATTTTCTTCACCTTAAAAGCTTAAAAGAGAGTGATAAAAAGACTCACGAGGGATTACTTTTAATAAACAATAGAAAGCTTTTTCTCAGCACTTATTTTAAAATGTGTACCGTGTCATGGATGAACATTTCTGCTCTCTAAAAACTCTTCAAAATATGATTCACATTTGTCAGTGAGTGAACATTTTAAAACCTTTAGGCCCGGTTTCACATGCAGGGCTTAGACTAAGCTAGGATTAGGCCATAGTTTTAGGACATTTAAGTCATTTTTATAAATGTGCTTAGAAAAACCACTACTGGTGTGCTTCCTGAGAGAAAAAAAAGGCCACCGATATATTTTAAGATTAGTCCGTGCAAGTTTCTTTCAGTTGAAACAACTCTTGTCTGTGAAACCATGTCATAAAACTTTTATATTTTATTTGAATTCAACATTGAAGTAAATTTTAAGTAAACTTGAGGCCAATTTTGCTGTATTTTATCATGTGTGAAACTGAGCTGGGTAGATTACTAACAAATTGTAATCCGTTTTCAAATTACATGACAAAAATTGTAGTTTGTAACGTAATCCATTACATTAAACATTTTAGATAATATAATCAGACTACTTTTGGATTACTTTTAGATTACATTTGACCTAACTCATTTATCACATTGACAAAATAAAAAAATAACAAAAAAGAGTAAGAATATTTATTCTATTTGTTGTCATTAACAACATATTATGTCAAGGTTTCCCAAACTGGTGTTTGTGAAAGAACAGCAGGGGGTTTATGAGTTTACGAGTAATTAAAACTAATAATTAAATCATATAAAATGTTAAATTACAATAAATCATTTTAAAATCAATCAAAATAAAAATAAAAAAAACTAAAACAAATGAATATTTTATTTGTTTCCTTGCATGTCATGTGACCATACCAGTGCATATGCAGATGTGATACTTAATTATTAAAATATGTATTTTAAAATCTTGACAAAAGCATTTGTGAATTTGGCCATTTTAATGTGTTTGGGAGACAAAAGCCTTCCAAAGACATACAAATACATGGTTAAATAACCTCTAGAGTGATAATTCAAATAAAAATGAATGTGTTCATCAGTAGATCTTTTCTTAAACCTAAAATGATTTTTGTAAATCAGTGGTCAAATGCTGTCGCCACCTGAATAATGACTGATCTCTGTCTGAATGTTCACAAAACTTAAAGACTTTCTGAATGTATATAAGTGGTAAGCTACTTTAGAAAGGAAAATGTAAAAGATTAAAAAAAAAAGAATTAGGAAGAATCAATAAATGATGAATAATTTATTGCTATTGTGTATATAATTCATAAAAAAGTAAATGTAGTCTGACTACAAGTGTTTTTTAAAATGTTATTTTATCAAATTACAAGTACTTGATTTTTGGAATATGATTACGTAATCCAGATTGCATGTAATGCTACCCAGCTCTGGTGTGAAATATGTATGACAATGTTTAGCTTATTAAACAATTTTTAACATCGAATAGGTAAATATCAAATAGGTATAGCTGAATAAATATAAATATGATTGTCTTTGATTAAATTCTATCTTGTTATACTGTGGAAGTTTATTTACGCATCAGAATAAAAAAAAAATCTCTATAAATTTTTTTTATTGACTTATTTAACAGAATTCTGACATTTTAGAATTGTGAGTTTTTATCCAGAAATTGTGTTTACATCTTGCAATTTTTCACTTTTTGTCTTAGAATTGGAACTTAAGTTTATGCATCGAAAGTTTATGAATTGCGCATGTCTGAGTTTATATTAGTAATAATTTTAAATGAGATATTCTTATAAAATGTGAGTGGTGCAAAAGCTGCTGCTGCAATTTTGGGAGGGTTGCCATGTTGATTCTTAGTGGTTGCTAAAATATTTTGAGTAATTTTTAGCATTTAGCTATGCAATTGACCCTTTGCAAAGACTCACCCTACTTCGTTACTGTTGCTATGTCCATTGTGTTCTCACACAATGCATTTTTCATTGTGGAGCAAGGAGAAAACAGACAACATGCCAAAAGACAGAGACAGAGCAGGTTACCTTAGGTATGGAACAAAGTCTCAGCTTTCAAATTTTGTCCTTTTTTTAAGAAATTCAAACAATATATACCGTTTTGTGACACTTTAATGTGTCATGACAGATCACTGTAGCACCTCAGTTCACCCTCTTTCTCTTTACTAGTTTTAGCATGAAATAAACATGAATGATCATCAAAAGGTATCTTGTTTCAACCACATAAATACTCAAATCACACAATTTGTTAAGGTTAAGTCCACCAATCATCTACTCTCCTATCTGTCTTGTTTGTCGAACAAAAACATTTCAGATTGGTTGGATCGCCTGTCAATCAAACTCTATGTGAAGGGTCAATTGCCAGAGTGTTGTGGTTGGTTGCTAGGGTACTGTTATGCGGTTGGTAGGGTGTTATTTGTAGCCCAAGTTAAAAGAGCCCACCCTTATGTCTTTAGGATGTGGTTGGGTCCCCCAGTCAGTGCAGGTTTATGGCATTTTTTTTTATCTGGCAGGAAAGAATCAGTCTGATTACTTTGAAAAGGAATAACACATCTCTCTTCAAAACACCCCATGATTTGAGGCATTGTTCCTGTCTGTTGCATAACTGGTGTGGGACAAGTTGCCAGTGAGGTTCAATACTTATGGTTTAGGGTTTGGTTCAAAACGCTCACCCTAAATATGAGCAAGGGTAAAAGTGATATCACTATTAAAGAGGTTCAAACACACTGGGACTGAGAAGCATCTGCAGCTGAGAGCAGGTTATTTTAAGAGCTGGATGTCACTGTCGTAAGACTCTTTTATCCTGCAGCTTAGAGCTGCAATCTGACCCAGTCTGATCCCATTGCAGTCTAATGTATATCTCCCTCAATCACCGTAGTCCTCTGAGGCAAAGTAATTTACAGCTCCCTATCTGTGGATCGGATAATCTATCTGGACTGTGTTGAATCTGGGGAAAACCATAAGGGCCATGAAACAGTGAAACAGGATCAATATAGGGTTTAAAAAGCACTTTCAACCTCAGAGCAAAGCAGAAACACACAGGTGATCACGTAAAAACACAATGAATATTTGCTTGTGATATTTAGTTCTGTTTGCATATTTTAAGCTATTGTATGTTTTGTTTTTTTTTTAGTTAATGGTACATCCATGGATACTAATTACATTGATGGAGACAAATTAAATCCATAAGCATTTTTTGGCACTTTCTACTGGAGAAATAGAATAGGAATGCTGTATATTGTTTGTAGCAATAAAAACATGTAAAGGTGGAGTCTACCCAACAACCGAACTACTTTACCAACCAAGATATCAATCAACCAACCAACCAGCCATCTACATACCAATCAACCTACCTTTCAATCAATCCATCAGTCAGTCAGCTTGGCAACCTATGAATTAGTCAGTCTTTTCAATTAATCAATCACAGACTAACCAACTTCCAAATTAATCTATGAGCTAGTCACTGCATCAGCCAACCAAGCAATTTATTATCCAGTTACTCTCAGCCTCAAACATCATGCCCATTGTATGTTAATGGAACACTTAACTGGAAACACTTCAGCAGATTCAAAGTCATCTTCTGGTTGATCGAATTATACAGGATTTCTGGTAGACGTGCGTGTCACGGCCCTCCAGGACCGAGTTTGGCAACATGTCCTCCAATTTATACGACCGACTAAAGTCGTTTTCACAAATCCTCAAATACGTCTCTGTAAAGCGTATTCAACATTTGCTCCCTTATTAGTAACAGTTATCTAACTCAACCTTAGCATTATGTGTAGGTCAATTAGTAGCGCGTTGCACTGCGGAGTGGTATAATCATATGAACACAGGTTCGATTCCAGAGAACGCATATGTTTTCATTGTATGTTTTTTTTTTTTTTAAATATGCACTAGAAATCATGATTTTGCACTATTTCTGTAAGGGGTAGGTTTAGGGTAGGGTTAGGTGTGGTCATATATACGAATTACACCTAGTAAAACACGTTTAAATTACCCTGAAATCGTATAAAAACTCATACGTCATTCGATGACGTCAGATCCAACGCGACACTGTCATTATTTTTACGACCGCTAGAGGGCGCTTAACTTTAAAACGTAAGAATGGATCGTATTTGGTCGATTCAAAAACGTACAACTGGGTCGTATTTTCTTTGAGGACAGTCTCAATCTAACAGAGATATTTTAACCTGTTTGCCGACTGGATATGACAAGAGTCTTATTGTCCAAGCCTGGCCAGCCATTTGTCCAAATTTTTAAAGTTGTTTGCTCCACCTACATCTATAGTGAAATACCTAAACGAGAAGGGTATATCAGCTGCATATGTAGCCAAAAATGAACAGCACTGATATAGTAGTCTTTTTGATGATTTAGTCTTGTGTTTGGTTCTCCAGAACTGCTTGTAGGAGTTAAAAAGTGACGAGATATGTTCCAAACAGATGTTTACTGATGTGCCAGTGTTGTTGTAAACTTTTGAGATGTTCATAAATAAATGATTTACTGGTTGCACACAAGTCTGTTATTGTGGGAAGATTTCCACAGCCCTAAACAAGACGTGGCACAAAATGAAACGTGATTGGTTGCTTACCTGTCAGTCATATGGCCTCTTGGGCGGTCTTTGACCTTTCAAAGCGGCCATGGTTCCTAGAGCTTCTGCCATCAGTCAACCAACCAATCCAACCCAACAACCTACCAAATAACCAACAAACTTACCAATCAATTATCAATCAGTCAGTGTATCAGTCAACCTAGTGATTGCTTTATCAACCAAGCAATCAGCTATTCAACCAATTATTCATTCAGGGCTTGTCCAAATACCCACACTTGTGGTCTTGCCACTTGAGAGCATGTGCACACAACAGCAAGTAAGTGCGCAGGTCTTAAAAACGTCAAAGCGCTCTGCCCTTAACACTTTGGAGCGGTATTCAAAGCTAAGTGTATCCCGTCATGCATCATGTTCTGGAAATAAGTCGAGACTTTTTCAGAGATCTTGCATTTTTACAACAATATAAGTGTGTCCTATCAGGTAATGAAACATTCTGCACACACTTGTGGTTTCCCTGCTCAATCGAACACTTGGGCCAAACACAAGAAATACATCATGTAAGACAAGTGGTCAAGTATGAAGACCACAAGTGTGAGTATTTGGACAACCCTCAGTCTACCTCTAAACCCTCTGACTGTTCTTTCAACTAACCAGCCAGAGAACCATATATATTATATACTATATACCAATATATTAGTCAATCTATCAATTTACATGCTGACTGTTTAATAATAAACCAGCCACCAATCACATTTTACTATTTCAGCTTACTGTATTGTGCTGTATTTAATTTTTATTAATATTATCAGCGCTTTCCCACATTTTTTATTAATAAAATAGCCTAGATACTAGATCGCTGCATTATATTCCTCAGCAACGAGGTGGTAAAAACGTTGTTTTTGAATTACTTAGTTGTTTGTAGAGAGATGTGCAGACGCGTATTCAGGTAACATGCACAACTGTCATCTTTCTCTTTCTCTTTCTCTTTCTCTCGCCTTCTCTCTCTCTTTCTCGATAGATTAATAATTTTTTTTATAAATGCTGTAATTTATTCAAATAAATGTGATCTTAATTCTCAATTCTTCAATCTCTGTGTCTGATTATGTGCCTAACTGATAAAAATAACTGTCATTTTTACCCATTAGGTCAAATACTGTGCTGCAAAGAGCAATACTAGTTTTAACTTGTCTATAAATTTGCAAATGACTATGGAATAGGCATGATAATCAGCTTCGCATCGGGCGGTTATTAGCCTCCAAATTGTGCATTTAAAATTCTTTAATGCACGGCAAACCATTAATTATGCCTTACTTGTTGTGCCTCTAGATGTCAGAAGTGTAGGATATAAACTCAGAGCTGAAAAGTTGGGAGCCGAGAGGAAAAGAGAGATTTTTTGATTTTTCTTATCAGAATTGTGAGATATAATCTCAGAATTGCAAGTCAGTATTTTGAAATATAAACTCAAATTTACCTTTTTTATTGTTTTACTCCAGTCCCAGACAGCAAAATTCATCTGGTCAGATTCTGGCCCACACTTCTGTAAATCCGCAAAATGGACTTGGGCCGGTGTCTTTTGGCACAACGGGCCAATACCGGCACACATCTGGTTTTCCGCTCATCTGGGCCAGCTCCGTACCAGACTCAGCCTGGATCCGTTCTGCGATAGTAGTCCGTGCCCACTGAAACCAGGCCCGGGCCGGATCCGTCTAAGACTGTGATACAGGACTGAAACGGATGTGACTGTAACGTGGATTTGTCGGTTTGAAAACAAATCTGGCACAGAGTCAGCTGCTGTCTGGGGTGCTTCCATAGACTGCTACTTGAAATCTGCCATTTTCTGCCACCAGATAGGGTCCGCCCACAAAAAACATCATCACTGTTGAACATCATCACAAACAACCCAGACAGCATCTGACTCTGTGCCAGATTCGTTTTCAACCGGCAAATCCGCGTTACAGTCACATCCGTTTCAGTGCTGTATCACAGTCCTAGACGGATCAGGCCCGTGTCTGGTTTCCGTGGGCACGGTCTACTATCGCAGAGCGGATCCGGGCCGAGTCTGGTACGGAGCTGGCCCAGTGCTGGCCCAGATGAGCGGAAAACCAGATGCGTGCCGGTATTGGCCCGTTGTGCCAAAAGACACTGGCCCAAGTCCGTTTTGCGGATTTGCAGGAGTGTGGGCCAGAATCAGGCCGGATGAAATTTGCTGTCAGGGAAGGCTACCCACAAGGCTATATGCGCCGACGTGCTGTTTTATTTAAAACATTTTGTATGATTATGACTTAACAGATGTAGTAGAAATGATCAAGTCCAAACAAAATGTCTTCCAAAGGACAAAGAACTGATCAAATGTACACCTTGATTCCAACCCAAGTCACGTTTGGATAAAAGCATCTGCCGGATCTGTAAATGTAAATGTAACGATTAATGTTGATATGAAGAATTCCTGGTAACATTTTACAACCTACCCAGACAGCAGCTGACTCTGTGCCAGATTAGTTTTCAAACCGGCAAATCCGTGTTACAGTCACATCCGTTTCAGTCCTGTATCACAGTCTTAGACGGATTCCAGCCCAGACCTGGTTTCAGTGGGCACGGACTACTATCGCAGAGCGGATCCGGGCCGAGTCTGGTACGGAGCTGGCCCAGTGCTGGCCCAGATGAGCGAAAAACCAGATGTGTGCCGGTATTGGCCTGTTGTGCCAAAAGACACCGGCCCAAGTCCGTTTTTCCGGATTTGCAAAAGTGTGGGCCGGAATCAGACCAGATGAATTTTGCTGAAACCAGGCCCGGGCCGGATCCGTCTAAGATGGTGAAACAGCACTGAAACGGATGTGACTGTAACGCGGATTTGCCGGTTTGAAAACAAATCCGGCACAGAGTCAACTGCTGTCTGGGTATGCTAACCATCCAGCCAATCAATTAGTCAGTCAGTCAGTTAGTCACTGCTAATGAAGGATGAGCGTGATACATGGCTCAAAAGTAGAGGAGCTTTTATTATGCCATATTTGACCGCTTCCGCTTCTTCCGGTCATGTGTATGTGGGAAAAAGCAGTGCTGTTTTATCATACTAGATATAGTATCTCACAGAAGTGAGTAGCTATACCCCTCACATTTTTGTAAATATTTTATTATATCTTTTCATGTGACTACACTGAAGAAATTACACTTGTAAAGTAATGAGTGTACAGCTTGTATAACAGTGTAAATTTGCTGTCCCCTCAAAATAACTCAACACACATCCATTAATGTCTAAACCGCTGGCCACAAAAGCGAGTACACCCCCAAGTGAAACTATCCAAATTGGGCCCAATTAGCCATTTTCTGTCCCCGGTGTCTTGTGACTCGTTAGTGTTACAAGGTCTCAGGTGTGAATGGGGAGCAAGTGTGTTAAATTTGGTCGCTCTTACTCTCTCATATTGGTCACTGGAATTTCAACATGGCACCTCATGGCAAAGAACTCTCTGAGAATCTAAACAAAAAGAATTGTTGCTCTACATAAAGGCCCTGAAACTGAGCTGCAGCACGGTGGCCAAGACCATACAGTGGTTTAACAGGACAGGTTCCTCTCAGAACAGGCCTCGCTATGGTCGACCAAAGAAGTTTAGTGCACATGCTCAGCGTCATATCCAGAGGTCGTGTTTGGGAAATAGACGTATGAGTGCTGCCAGCATTGCTGCAGAGGTTGAAGGGGTGGAGGGGTCAACCTGTCAGTGCTCAGACCATACGCTGCACACTGCATCAAATTGGTCTGCATGGCTGTCACCCCAGGAGGACGCCTCTTCTAAAGATGATGCACAAGAAAGCCCACAAACAGTTTGCTGAAGACAAGCAGACAAAGACATGGATTACTGGAACCATGTCCTGTGGTCTGATGACACCAAGATAAACTTATTTGGTTCAGGTGGTGTCAAGCGTGTGTGGCAGCAACCAGGTGAGGAGTACAAAGACAAGTGTGTCTTACCTATAGTCAAGCATGGTGGTGGCAGTGTCATGGTCTGGGGCTGCATGAGTGCTGCTGGCACTGGGAACCATGAATGCCAACATGTACTGTGATATACTGAAGCACAGCGTGATTCCCTCTCTTCGGAGACTATAATAACAAACCCCAAACACACCTCTAAGACGACCAGTGCCTTGCTAAAGAAGCTGAGGGTAAAGGTGATGGGCTGGCCAAGCATGTCTCCAGACCTAAACCCTATTGAGCATCTGTGGGGCATCCTCAAATGGAAGGTGGAGGAGCGCAAGGTCTCTAACATCTACCAGCGTGATGTCGTCATGTGGAAGAGGACTCCAGTGGCAACCTGTGAAGCTCTGGTGAATTCTATGCCCAAAAGGGTTAAGGCAGTGCAAAATAATGGTGAACACACAAAATATTGACACTTTGGGCCCAATTTGAACATTTTTACTCAGGGGTGTACTCAGTTTTGTAGCCAGCGGTTTAGACATTAATGGCTGTGTGCTGTGCTATTTTGAGGGGACAGCAAATTTACACTGTTATACAAGCTGTACACTCACTACTTTACATTTTAGCAAAGTGTAATTTCTTCAGTGTTGTCACATGAAAAGATATAATAAAGCATTTACAAAAATGTGAGGGGTGTACTCACTTCTGTGAGATACTGTACATTTGAGTGTGTTGAACATTCTGTTATAATGCTACTCTATGCAATCTGTGGATTTGAACATTTTTCAAAACATTTGGGATAATGTAAAGTACACAAGTCAGCAAAATATATAACACTGTTCTAGGGGTCTTTGGATATTTTAATAAAAGAAATCTTATATATTTTGCCTTTAATCTACTGACCAGTCATTTAATCAACCAACCAATTAATCTATTAGTCATTCATTCAGTTAACCAATTAACCTACTGACCAGTCATTCAAATGTTGTCACTTTTAATATTATTTAATGGACTTCAGCTGACATGAACTTACAATGAACAGTTCATTGTTAATTCACATTTGTTCATTAATTATACTTAAAATGCTAAATATGTGTATATAAATCATCATTAACCCAAAATATGAAATGCTTAAAAGTTCTTAAGTAGTTCATTGTTATATCATGTTAGTGCATTAACTGATGTTAACATATAGAGCATTATTGTAAAGTGTTATTAGAATGCTTAACTATTTGGAGCTTGATCTGCTTCAGAACAAAACGGTTTTCATCCATATTGAGTCGTCACATTAGGAAAGCTCAGCAGGAATGTTCGAGCTACTGTTTTATGTGCTGTTCAATTCTGCGTCAGTAATATTGTCAAATATAAATGATTAATTATGATCTTAGGTCATATGGTGAAGTTTGCTCATGCGTAATCTAGATCTAGATTCAGTTCTGCCGACGTAGCAGTATATTTCAATTCTGTGGCTTGTCACCATTTTCCTTTTCATCTGAAATGCCCATGTTTTGATTTTTAACTGTGCTGAAATAGCAAAAGATTTCCTTCCACTCCATTAACCTCCATCCCGCTCCTGTGATCCCGAATCATTTCAGCCAAACCACTTTCCCCCTGTGTGCACACTCGATCTGAATTAATCAATCTGAATTACCTCAGGGAAAGAATCAATCATGTCAAACACACAAAGGACAAGTGAGCAGTTTGAGATTTACACTGTTCATACTGTGTTCAATGGATTTATCCCAGCGCACCGTTTAACACCTTTTGTCCTGCAATGATTTACACAACAAATTTAGTTAACAACGAACAGATGCGCTAATGATACAGCAGACAATTTCTGCGAGCTACAATGATAGATCAGAATGCGCATGCCAATTCAATATTGTTTTATAAAGCTAAACCTCATAAAGAGAGATATTACTGCCGGATGATGTCTTTATGGCTCCTGCTGTTCCACAATTTATTGAACAGCCAGCAAATCCGTCTTCACAATAAAATGAAAGCTGATATCTGTCCAGATGTACATGAATGACCGTTGATAGAACCGCATACAGTGAAGCGTTTGAATCAGATGCGTCTGCCGCTCGCCTCGCTCTCTGTGAGCCGTCAGACAGAGACTGAACTCTGGATAATGAAGCTTGTCTGAGAGATCAGCCTGTCACTTTAGAACAAAATCTCATTAGTTTTAAGAGACCTCTCCGTGTGGCATGTGATCCCATTTCCTTCGCTGAGAGAGAGAGAGGGAGAAAAGACAGCAGGAGAATGTATTAGCGTTTTAGCAGTGCGCAGTTATGGAGTCGTCGCCTAGCGGTTAGCACACATGCTCCAGAAGTGTCAAGCTGTGATGCTCGTGTGGCAAAACTGAAGTTTGATTCCAGCATGCTTTGTGTTTTAATTTTTTCTGCACAGTAATTTCCTGTATCATAGTCTTGAAAATCATCAAATTAAGTAGGACAGGCAACAAAGTACTAGTTCTTTGGTTAAAAACGCATACCACATTCCTAAAAATATATTATTTTATATTTTTTTATTATTAATTATAATATTTGCAGGAAAAGTTAGAGTTAAATGAAATAATATAATATGTGACCATAGACCACAAAACCTTAATTATAATTGGGTATATTTTTAGCAATAGCCAAAAATACATTATATGTGTCAAAATTACCTTTTTCTTTGCCAAAAATCATCAGGATATTAAAGATCATAGTCCCAAGAAGATATACCATAAATATAACAAAACAAAACTTACTTTTTGAGTAGTAAAATGCATCACTAAGAACTTTTTTCATTAGCATATATATATATTTTTTTTTTTTGCAGTTTCCAGATTTTCAAATAGTCATATCTCACCCAAATATTGTCTCATACATCAATGGAAAACTTATTTTTTCAGCTTGGCTTCCCATGTATAAATCTCAATTTCAAAAATTTGACTCGTGACTTGTGATGGGTTTTGTGGTCCATGGTCACATATAGTATAATATAATATAATACTTTTTATAATTATAATTAATTACCTTATTTCAAACAAAGATTACATTCACTATAATATAATTTCTTAATAGTTCATATTATATATATATATATATATATTTTTTTTTTTTTTTTTTTGCATATTTCTGTGCACACACAATAAACACACACACACACACACACACACATAAAAATAACATTCAATTACAAAACAGTTTTTTTAAATTAGAATAATATTTAAAAATCAGTAGTATTTTAGTATCAATTAATGTCATTTTTTTTTACTTTTTATGTAGTTTTTTAATGTTTTCATTATAATAAGTTGAGGTTTCAGTAATTTGCAAAAAAAACCTTTTTTTTTTTTTATTTAGATTTTTTTTAGATATCTGTATAGTTTTAATTTGAGTTTTAGTTTTTGTTATTTTAGTACATAGAGTTTACAGTTTTGGCAAATATTAATCCAAAATTATTTTGTATTATTTTTATTTCAGTTAACATTTATTTCATTTAATAATAAAAAAATTGTAATGGTTTTAGATTGAATTTTAGTTTTTGTAATAATAATAATAATAATAATAATAATAATGGTTTAGATTTTTTATGTTTTCTGTTTTCATAAAATTTTATATATACTTTATCTTTATAGTTTTTTTTTTTTTTTTTCTTTAGTTATTTTAGTACATACTTTAGTACATTTAGTACATTTGTGACCCTGGACCACAAAGGGTGAATTTTTTAAGCTTTCCATTGATGTATGGTTTGCTGGATAGGACAATATTTGTCCGACATAAAGCTATTCAAAAATCTTGAATCTGAGTTCTTAGCAATGCATATTATCAAAAATTGATCTTAATCAAAAATTAAACGTAATTGAAAAATTAAGTTTTGATATTTTTATAATAGAAAATTTACAAAGTATCAAATTATAAAATTTACATGGAACATGATCTTGATTTTTGGCATAAAAGAAAAATCCATCATTTTGACCCATACAATGTATTGTTGGCTATTGATAAGAATATACCCATGCTTCTTAAGACTCCTTTTTTTGTCCAGGGTCACATACTTTAGTGCATATTTTAGTAAAAATCAGTGTTCAGATTCAGTGTGGGCCTGCTTTTGCCTTTATTTCTGTCTGCTCCTGTCTTTTTTGCTCTGTTCTAGCCCGTTTTCCTAATTGCATGCTCCATCACGCTCTTGACACCAGCAGCAGATTTCTCCCAATCTCTCATCTCTTGATATCTCTCTCCGGTCACAAACCGCTAGGCCTCAGGGCATAATGGGAAAAGTCTCCTATTTCATAGACCCTGCTAATCTTTAAATAAAAGCATGGCAATTTTTGAAAAAGCTCTTTGTTGGCAAGTTTTGCCGGAGACGTTCGCAGCATGCTGAGGATGTGACAGAGCAGATAAAGTTGGAGACGTAGAGTGATCAGTAAAGTGCCATGCCGCTAATGTATGTATCATGCAGAGGCTGCGGCTGGCATGCATAATTAGCTGTGATGTTCTTCAGTCGCGGAACAGGAAGTAGGCCACGGCCTGCCAATAATAACCATGCCTTGTGAATCAGAACTCAGAGCATCATGAAAGAAAAATCTTCCTGGTATACTTATTATCTCTTATCTGGTTTTCATTTTCAGGGTTTTTGATTATCAACATGTTCCTATGTCTGTGACGACCATCCCGTGTGATCTGGCATCTTTTAGACGGACGTGTTCATCGCCATCTTCGTCTTCTGCAGCCCTGCGGCAAAGTAGAGAGAAACCTCAGAGTAGACACAAGTCCAGGAGCAGAGGAACCCAGCGTAAGATGCACTTACATCTTTCAAAGCTCAAGATTAAGACCTCATGAAATCAAAAGTTTCGTAACTTTTAGCGTATATATTTCTATCAGGACCACTAGCCTAGCATGGATAAAAGCAGAGAGAGCAGCGATAAACTGCTCAGAGTAAACAGAACAGAACCAACATAAATGTATTGCAGATATCATTAATGTCATTTAATATACAGTATTATCAGCAGCCTTCGCATTGCTCAATAGCTAATTCCCCTCCTCCATCCCCAGCTCCTCCTCTCATCCAGTCAGGATTTGGCCTTCTGATTCTCCTATCAGATTAAATATAAAAGAAATAAGTCTGATTTAAAGGATAATCAGAAGGCCGAATCCTAACTTGATGAGAGGAGCTGTAATTAGCTATTGAACAATCCGAAAGCTGCTGATAATACTCTGGGACCTTATATATATGAATGCTGTGACAGACGTTATATTCCTATAGGTAGACTTGGATACACTGAGAGTCTTGACTGATGCGACCTGCCAGAATGCTACGCTTTCCACGTAAACAGGAACTGAATATGTTAAAATCTCATTTTGCAGGGAATGTCTAAATATTTGTCCAAAAAATCCTCTCAAAAATGTATTTGCCTAGCAGATAGCAAATTATTGGTTTGTTGGGCTGCATAACGGTTATGCATCATTCCAACTTCCTGTTTTGATAGGAAATCCACCATGTTTGCACTGGCCTCAAATGTTGTGACATAACAAAATCGAAAAGAAAACCTACTATAATAAATAGCTGCGTTTCCATTACCCTTCAAACTGTGAAATTTCAAAGTGAAATTTCCAATTGAAACACTCATATATTGAAAATACGTTTGTACACTTGTGTGAGGTGTTTTTTCAGGCAATTTGAAAAAGGAATATTTCGCAAAACTGCAATGGAAACTGCTTTTTCGCATTTACAGGCCACCTTGCATACGTAAAGGTCACATGATCATTCTTTAACGTACTTTAATCTCAAAAAAAAAAAAAAATTTTTTGCGCAAATCTGTAATGTGTATTGTGTAATCTGTACACCTACTAATGCCCCAGCTAATAGCAAGCATTCTCAAAACTTTGATGAATGTTCTGGCAAAGTTCTCTTAAATTAATGAATGTTCTTCCAGTAACGTTCATTCAGTGTTCATTATCTGGTCTTTGTAATGTTCTTAAAGCAAAAAAAACTTTTAGTTTTTCTGAAATGTTTTAGTTGAATGTTCAAAGAACTTTACGAAATATTTAGCAGTGTAACGATAAAGCGATTTGTGGATGTGGACTCTTGAATTGATTCTGAGCTTAGTTTTTAACAGTAGATGGCACTGTGTGCTGTTTCTAAAGCACACAGTGCCATCTACTGTTAAAAACTAAGCTCAGAATCAATTCAAGAGTAAATCTCCATCACGTGCGTTCAGATGAGCGGCTTATTTAATACATAGAGCCGTAGATCGCTGACAAGCTACGCAAATGAATTACTTTCGATAATGAACGCGATATTGCGTAGCTTGTCAGCGATCTACGGCTCTTTGTTTTAAATGCCGCCCATCTGAACGCACGTGATGGAGATTTACTACTAATCACAGAATCGACTTTACTGACAAAATGCGCATGACAATCGCACGCCGACATATACCGCAGAGTCCCAGCTCGCGGACCTTTCCCGATTCCATCTACCCTCGCTCTCCTCACCTTTACTTCCTGTCTAAATTTTGTCCTATTTTATTAAAAAGGCAAAAATTCTAAAAAAAAAAAAAAAAAAAAAGGAGTGCCATCTGCTGTTGAAAAGCTCAGAATCAATTCCAGGGAGAATTGCGATGCATTAGGAAAATCGCAAAATCAATCCACAAATCGATTTATCATTACGTTTTACAAACAATACCCTTTATAACGTAAAAAAGCCTCAAGCTGTTGCAGTGGCGTGATATATGACACGGGTCAAGCTCCTTCGTAGAAACATGTTTGTCCAACCAATGACAGATAGAGGGCAGAAGAGAATAATCAGTTGAGAAAACTGCTATTTTTGTCTGTGTTACAGTTTTAGCAATGTTTGCATAAACAATGTCAAAATTGACATTTTGAAAATTCAAGGAACACTCTGAAATAATTAGGGGTGATTGATTCTGCGATTTTCCGAATGCATCGCGATTCTCTCTGAGTCAGATGAAACTGTGTGCTTTAGAAATAGCCATACTCTGCTTGTTTCTGGTTTCTAACACATACACACACACACACACACACACACACACACTCTTGAGCTTAAAATAATCATTAATCAAAAATGTAAAAAAGATGGAATGAATTACAAGAGTGTTTACATTGGGTTGTGTTTACATTAATCTTGCATCATAAAACTTAAAACTAAAAAAAACACTTAAATTACACACAAGCACTCTTTTGTGAGCATTTGAGTGTGCGGTTAAAAACTAGCCTAAAAACTAGCCTAAATAATTAAAATAGCCTAGATCGGCATCTGCTGTTAAAACTAAACTCAGAATCAATTCCAGAGAAAAAACGCTATGTTTTCGGAAAATCTTTGATTTAAAAAAACAAAACAATTTATCGTTACACCGCTAGACTTTTCATAACTCACAGGGAATGTTAGCAAAACATTGGTAGAACATATTGTCCAGTCGGGAAATCTTTAATATATATATATATATATATATATATATAATTTTAGGTGTTTTGCATTTATTATGATAAGACAGAGGAAAGCAGACAGGAAGCAAAGTGGGGGAGAGAGAGAGGGAGACAGGATCACAGAGACAGGATTCAAACTCGGGACACCCGTAACACAGTGGCATTATATTTCACCACACTTGTCCACTAGGCTGTTGGCACCAACAACAAATGCTGTTTTTGTCTGTGTTACAGAAATTACACAATTTAAAATAGTTTTAGCACCTCGTAAACCAGTGGTTCTCAATTCCAATCCAAGACTGGAATTGCGAACCGCTCCAGTAAACGCAACACGAGAACGGTTAAGCCCATTTTTGACCAACCTATGAGGATGGAAGGACACAAAGACCAGCTGGGAAACCTGTTTGGAAATAATTAATGTTAGTTTGTTATGGTTTGTTTCTTTAAATTACACATTGTAATATGTAGCCTCTACACCAGATGCAAAAACGACTGCTGCAAATAATTTGTAATCTGTCAGTACACCATAAATAGAACAAGGCATCAGTTTACTGTCAAGAATTTGTTGTGTCCTGTCGTGCCGTACTGTGCCACATCCAGTATAGACAGAATCAGTGATTATAATGGGTTCTATTTAGCTTTTGTCTCATCGCGTCGTGTCATGCCTCTCTTCATTGTAGACACAAAATTTTGCTAGCACAATAGGTCCATTATCCACTGTAAATAGTCTTGCAATTTATGTTTTCTATTAGTCAACTTGGAAATTTGACCAAAATACAGATTCCTAATCTCTTGGTATGTTTATAGCAAGCTGTCTGATTTTAAGGTTACTCTATCGCCCCCTTGAGTACTGGAGTTTGTCACAGTGAGAATACACCAGAAAGGCATTGCTTTGCATCTCATAATAAATATCAGCATCTCTTTTACAACATTTTGTACCCTTGAATTGTCTCTTGGTGTATGTAGCTCATATAATTGCCTTTTTTTGTGAGCGCCTATGTCTACGTGCATGCATGCACCTCTGCTGTCGAACTCCAGATGGTTTCTTCATTAAAATCCTCCCTCCGCTATAGAACTACTCCCTCAGTAATCAAACCTAGCCTATCACCAAAAGCAATTATAGCAAATTAATAGTGCATAACCAATAAGAAGCGTTTATAGTGCTTTATTACAAGCCCTAATAGTTTTTACTGCCAGCAGATCACAGTAGAATGAGTTTGCCTTTGTAGCTGGGAGGTCAAACCGCTTTTTAATGGCTGGTGCTGAGCTGGAATGGGCTTTTTTTTATCCAGCTGGGATTGGAGGGGTGTTGGAGTGGTATTATCACGCTGCGGAAAAGAGAGGTCCAATCTAAGTTTCCATCATTAGAGATATTAGAAGAGTTGCTTATATCAGGGCATCCTCATTTGTCACTTGGAAGTCTTACAATTTAACTTTTCGGTTCTCAGTTCTTTTTTCTTTTAAAGCTAAAGGATATCATTTTTATGCTATACTATGCTTAAAATGGTAAAAGCGCTCAAATTGTGGCTCAACCAATAATGTGAATTTGGGGAGGGGCTACATGTTTGTCCAACCAATGACAGATGGGGGGTGGATCAGAAAAGATCAGTTGGGAAACTTGTTTGTTACTTGCACAGGAATTAAACTTTTTTGTGAATACCATTTGCGCTAACTGCTAAGCTACATCTTAGATGTCTTTAGCCTTTATTTAAAGCTGCAGTGTGTCATTTCTGCTCCACTAGCGGTGGCAAATGGAAATATAATATGTTTGGCAATACTGTCTCAGCCAATAGCATTAGTTTTGTTGGTAAACATAATAATATTGCTTGCTAACCTTCTCTCTCTCTGCAGTGAGAATGGAGGAGCTGATGTGCATTAAGAAAGAACTGACAGTGATTAAATCACAGATAGATGAGCTGCTGGACAATCTAGAGCGGATGGACCCTCAAAGCCAAGAGCTGTCCGGTAAAACACTCGTTCTTTCATCATCAAATGCACCTTGCAAAGGTGGATTATGAACCAGGCCAGTGGGGTCTCAGACTGTCTCATATTTGTGATGTTATTTGTCATTATTTGGACATTATGTCTCACAATTTGTGCAAGTGGGGCCTCTGAAGGGGCTGGTGCCTCAGGGACTTGGCAGCTTTCCTGTCCTTGATCTTCATTTTTAAGTCATTTAGCGTGTGTGTGTGTGTGTGTGTGTGTGTGTGTGTGTGTGTTTTTTGAATCTCAGGAGACGGTGTGGCATTTTCTCCGCTCCAAGGCTCTGTGAGCAGTGCGGACGATTCGTCTGGTAGCTCTCCTCCCCTGAGGACAGACAGAGACACACAGAGCCCACAGACGGCAGACAGCAGTGATGAAGACAGACAACATGTAAACACGCAAACAAACACACACACACACACACACACACACACTGGCTGGTGCTCAACTCTTACTCAAACACTTAGGAAGAATGCGATTAATGCAATCATGAGACCAGAAGAAATCAATTATACCCGTAAATTAAGTCTGCATTTTACAGATTGACTCTAAAAATTTAGTAACAGATAAACATAGTCAGATTAAACATTCTGATGATTGTGAAGCTTCTTAATATTACTGGAGGACATTTGTTCTAATTTATGGTTACATTTTTTTAACCATAGTTGGGTAAACCTGACAGGGTTACAAAACATGTCCATTTATCCCTAAAATCAAAGAGAATATACAGTTAAAGTCAAAAGTTTACATACACCTTGGAGAATCTGCTAAAGGTAAATTATTTTACCAAAATAAGAGGAATTATACAAAATGCGTTTTATTTGGGACTGACCTGAATAAGATATTTCACATGAAAGATGTTTACATACAGTCCACAAGAGAAAATAATAGTTGAATTAATAAAAACGACCCCGTTCAAAAGTTTACATACACTTGATTCTTAATACTGTGTTGTTACCTGAATGATACACAGCTGTGTTTTTTCTTGTTTGTTTGTTTGTTTAGTGATAGTTGTTCATGAGTCCCATATTTGTCCTAAACAATTAAACTGCTCACTGATGCTTCAGAAGAAAACACGATTCATTAAGAGCTGGGAGGTGGAAACTTAGTAAATTTGAAGATCAGGGTAAATTTATCTTATACTTCTGGGAAACATGTAAGTAGCTTCCACATCGTCCGTCTTGAGACTCACAAAGTAACAATATCTGTAGTAAATATGGTGTAATAATTTGTGTGAATTTGATAGATTTTAAATAAGGTTTAAACAGCAAACTTGCTTTTTTGAACTAAAACGTCTTATAATAATGGTACAAACTGAAAAAATTATGATATTTAGGCAAAATTATTTTTTTTTACACATCTCCATTCTGTTCAAAAGTTTATCAATGCATCGTGTTTCCTTCTGGAGCATCAGGGAGTGTTTGAACCTTCTGTAATAGTTGCATATGAGTCCCTCAGTGTGAAAAGATTTTTAAAATGATACAGTCATTGTTGGAAAGGGTTCAAATACACAAAAATGCTAAAAACCAAAGAATTTGTGGGACTTATTAAGAATCAAGTAAATACATGCAATATACATACTTTTTTTTTCTTTTTTCTGTTACTTAATAACATTCACATTAATAAAAACATGACTTTTTTGCATTAAATCATTCTTATGATTTTGAAATGAAAAGATAGGTTCTTGACAAGTTTCTTGAGACTCACAAAGTAACAATATCTGTGATTATGGTGTAATTATTTGTGTGAATTTGATAGATTTTAAATAAGGCTTAAACAGCAAACTTGACAAACAATATTTCAAGATATGAATTTTGATATTTGAGAGTCATACACTACCAGTCAAAAGTTTTGGAACAGTAAGATCAGTCATGTTTCTTAGAGAAGTCACAAAGCCTGCATTTTTTTGATCCAAAGTACAGCAAAAATTCTAAATTTAAAATTACTGTTTTCTATTTGAATACATTTTAAAAGCTGAATTTTAGCATCACTACTCCAGTCTTCAGTGTCACATGATCCTTTAGAAATCATTCTAATATGCTGATTTGCTGCTCAAGAAACATTTGTTATTATTATTATTATTAAAATTATCAATCTTTAAAACCACTGCGTATTTTTTGTTTTGTTTTTCATAATTCTTTGATGAATAGAATCAGCATTTATCTAAAATACAAAAAGCTTTTGTAACATTATACACTATACCTTTCAAAATCTTGAAGTCAGCATAGTATTTTAATAAATTATATAAATAAATACTTTTGTTTAGCAAGGATGCTTTAAATTGTCTAAAAGTGATGACAAAGACATTTATAATGTTACAAAAGATTTCTATTTCAAATAAATAAATGCTGTTCTTCTGAACTTTCTATTCACCAAAGAAACCTGAAAAAATTCTACTCAGCTGTTTTAACCACAATAATAATAATAATCATCATCATCATCATCATAATCATAATAATAATAATAAATGTTTTTGAGGAATAAATTACATTTTAAAATATATTCAAATAGAAAATGATTATTTTAAATAGTAAAAATATTTCAAAATGTGACTGTTTTTGCTGTACGTGTAACATTTATTCATCTATGCCTGTGTTTTCTAGGTGAATTACTATGAATCAGATTTGCTCTACATGTAAAGACAAGTTTCAGGTAAGTTTTAGTTTTGCTTTGTTTTGTTTAATAAACTGCCAGACTGTTTTCCCCCTAAATGTTCTGTTGTTCTTTCTCACAGATTCCAAGTTCAGATACCAAGTTCTTGGTAAAAGTCACAGGATTTCTAATGATGATGTAAAGAAAAGGATCAAGGAATAAGAGGAAAGATATCTGGATCATTTCCAAATATCCAGATCTGTTGAAATTCTCATCATCATGTAAACACGAATCCGGTTTGAATCCAGTTGTGGAGCAGCAGTCTAAACAGACCAAAACATACTGACCTGCAGTATGTGTCGTCAAACGCTGCTGATGATTTTATGAATTATTTGAACAAAGTGATTTCAGGAGATAATGATAAAACACAACAGTGGTCAGTTGATATGGGTTATTAAATGACAGATTCTAATAATGATATGAACTGCTAGACCCTGATATATAATAAAATAGTACATTGATGTATATTTATGAGCCATAAATGAGATTTAAACTGAGATGTACAGAAACACTCATTTTAACCCAAATTCACAAAATTGTCATAATAATTGCTGCATAATTCATCATTTTGGAATTGACTACCAATTTAGTTTTATGACTAGATTTACTGTATAATCAGGATATGGCCATATACACTTACAAACCCTTTTTTTTATATATATATAAATAAGTTATAAAGTAGTAAAGTGGTCTTGTGCTGCATGTTGTGTCTTTTTTTGTAATATTACTGTGATTATGTAAAATATTATGGAATGCTGTTTTGTTTGTATCACTTTGTTGCATTGCATTATGAACAGAAATAAAAATACATTCATGTAGTTTGTTGATATAGAGGCTCAATTTTTTTTTTTTTTTTTTTTGTTGAAATATAATTTTAATCTATCTATTTTAATCCATCATCTATACAATTTTGAATCGGGTGCCTTCAGGAACTTAAATGTTCATGATATTTTGACTATTAACTACTTAAGCATTACATAATGCAATGATGTTAGTTAATGTTCCTAAGCAAAGTTGTTTTTTTATGACATTGATCTATATGATTCAAACTGTTCCTGTTGTGTCATTTTGACTAACAGTAACCTTAGTGTATTATTATCCTTATGTTTTCCCACTCGTGTAAAGAACCAAACCAAACAAGTTACTAGAGGTCAAAGTCCATTTGCCCTCAAACAGCATTTCTGCTCAGATTGTCTTCTTTTCTTGTCTGTAAAAGGCTTCAAGGCAGGAATGTAGATTCAGATATGTACTCTTTGTTTTGTTGTACTTCATAATATAAAGATTTGTGATACTAAAAGGTTTTAAAGAGCTGTTGGCTTAAATATTAACCCTGTGTGCTTACGCTGGTTTGTTTTGTTGATTAACTCATTTAAACTAATCAAACACTGAGTCCGGATCATCCTCATATAAACAGCAGCACAGGCAGATGACACTGAATTCATAACAGGTAAGATCTTTTTACGTCTTTTCAATAGTTTAGTTAGAAGCTGGTGTTCATTGTACAAGTTTAAAAATTCTACACATAAATGCATTAATGTTGTCAGGAGTCTGTATTTTTTATTATTGACTAGTATTGTTTATGAGGGATTTCTGCCTCCTGAGAATCAGACTGGGCAACTTTTCTGAAGATACCTCTCTTTAAAATGACTGTTTCTCTATGTATTTTTAGGTTTATAGCTATGGGTTCTTCAGGGAAAAGCAGCAGTCCCATCACTACACATGTGCTGAATACTGGGGACGGGGTCCCAGCGGCAAGAATGGCCCTCAGTCTACACCGCCTGGACCCTCGCATGGCCATCTGGAACCTCATAACTATCGGGTGGGTGTACGAATATTATTTAAAGGTGAAGTTTGTCATTGTTGGATGTTTTGAACATGTGTTGAACATCTCAACTAGTGATGTGTCGTTCGCAAAGAGGCCTGACTCTAAGAGCCGATTCTTGTAAAAATAAGAAACTACTCAACAAAATCTATCTATCAAAATGCAATGTGTAATTTAAAATACAGGTAAAATGTTGGTGAAAATTTAATAAAGAAAATTCACAGTACACTGTGGCCCTGTTTCAAATGGCACCCTCAACCCTCGCAATCTCTGAGTCAGCGCTTTCGTAACGTAATTATTATTACTACCAATACACTGCTCAAATTAGAATGTCGTGTGAAAGTTAATTTTTTTTCAGTAATTCAACTCAAATTGTGAAACTTGTGTATTAAATAAATTCAATGCACACAGACTGAAGTAGTTTAAGTCTTTGGTTCTTTTAATTGTGATGATTTTGGCTCACATTTAACAAAAACCCACCAATTCACCATCTCAACAAATTAGAATATGGTGACATGCCAATCAGCTAATCAACTCAAAACACCTGCAAAGGTTTCTTGAGCCTTCAAAATGGTTTCTCAGTTTGGTTCACTAGGCTACACAATCTTGGGGAAGACTGCTGATCTGATAGTTGTCCAGAAGACAATCATTGACACCCTTCACAAGGAAGGTAAGCCACAAACATTTATTGCCAAAGAAGCTGGCTGTTCACAGAGTGCTGTATCCAAGCATGTTAACAGAAAGTGTGGAAGAAAAAGATGCACAACCAACCAAGAGAACCGCAGCCTTGAGAGGCTTGTCAAGCAAAATCGCTTCAAGAATTTGGGCGAACTTCACAAGGAATGGACTGAGGCTGGGGTCAAGGCATCAAGAGCCACCACACACAGACATGTCAAGGAATTTGGCTACAGTTGTCGTATTCCTCTTGTTAAGCCACTCCTGAACCACAGACAACGTCAGAGGCGTCTTACCTGGGCTAAGGAGAAGAAGAACTGGACTGTTGCCCAGTGGTCTAAAGTCCACTTTTCAGATGAGAGCAAGTTTCGTATTTCATTTGAAAACCAATGTCCTAGAGTCCGGAGGAAGGGTGGAGAAGCTCATAGCCCAAGTTGCTTGAAATCCAGTGTTAAGTTTCCACAATCTGGGTGCAATGTCATCTGCTGGTGTTGGTCCACTGTGTTTTTTGAAAACCAAAGTCACTGCACCCGTTTACCAAGGAATTTCAGAGCACTTCATGCTTCCTTCTGCTGACCAGCTTTTTAGAGATGCTGATTTCATTTTCCAGCAGGATTTGGCACCTGCCCACACTGACAAAAGCACCAAAAGCTGGTTAAATGACCATGGTGTTGGTGTGCTTAACTGGCCAACAAACTCACCTGAACCCCATAGATTCTCCAAAAAATGAAGATGAGCTGAAGGCCACTGTCAAAGAAACCTGGGCTTCCATCCCACCTCAACAGTGCCACAGACGGATCACCTCCATGCCACGCCGAATTGAGGCAGTAATTAAAGCAAAAGGAGCCCCTACCAAGTATTGAGTACATATACAATAAATGAACAAGCTTACAGAGAGCCAACAATTCACTAAAAATGTTTATTTATTTATTTATTTATTTATTTATGAAGTATTCTAATGTGTTGAGATTGTGAATTGGTGGGTTTTTGTTAAATGTAAGCCAAAATCATCACAATTAAAAGAACCAAAGACTTAAACTACTTCAGTCTGTGTGCATTGAATTTAATACATGAGTTTCACATTTTGAGTTGAATTACATAAATTAACTTTTCCATGACATTCTAATTTACTGAGATGCACCTGTGTTTAATAATGTTTAGTTTGACTAGTTATTTAGAAAATTCCTAAAATGTAATTGTTCAACAATGAGTAACTTTTCAAAAATTCAATGTTTTATTTAAAAATAAAAATAATAAATTAAATAAATTAAAAAAATTACATATAGTACATATTGCGTATTGTATTACAAATGACAATTATTCACAAGTCTATTACTTTTACAAATAATTGATATTAAATGTTCATATTTTTTACAAACAAATCTAAATTAACATATTTTAAGATTGTTAATCTTTGCTGAGCTTTGAGCAATTTTTTTAATGTGTATTCTATCTACACAATGATGCAGTTCTGCATCATGATTACATAATGACATCACGTCATTTAGCAATGTTTAGCAACCAAACGACTTGCCTTTAGTAACTTTACTATAAAATAAGTTGGCGACACTGGGAGAAAGTGAAGAAATGTGAAAAAGCTGAAAAAGAAGCAGCATCTTGCTACATTTCAATAATATTTGTTATTTGTTTGCTGTGGTTCTCTGTTCAATTAAAGTTTTATTCAAATGTTAAATAATAGTAACTGTAGCAAAAAAAAAAAAAAATGAAACCACTGAATGAAAAATTGCTTTCCAACACACAAAACCATTCACAATTGCTAAATTGGGCTAAAATAGAAGGCTCCGAGTGACACTAAATAAAGCGCCATTTGAGAGCTGAAAGAACCGGCTCTTCTATGGGAGCCAACACTAATCTCAACCAGCCTGACTCAGTAACAATGGCTCAACCAATGATGTGAGTTTGGGGCGGGACTATTTGTGAGATTTTAAACAGACCCTCAATAGTCAGACAATGAATAATTATTCAAGGAAAGTACATTATTGTTTCTATTGTAATTAATTTTTTTTATTGAAAACTGTTATCTACTGTCCAAAGTTTGGGTCAAATATTATTATTGAAACCCTAGAAATGTGTTATTATGTTAAATACTGTGCTGTTGATTATTTCAGGAACACACATGAGGATGGACGCTGTCCAGGACTAATAACCAGCGATGCCTTCACTCCAGGAATGTACAAGATCCGTTTTGAGACGGGCCAGTACTGGGAGAGTTTGGGACAGTCTGGTTTTTACCCATATGTTGAGGTTTGTAGGATTTATTTGGTGGAAGAGAGATTGTATTTACGCTGCCTAAATGTTATACATAGCAGAGAAATGTCTCTGAATTCTTTATTTCTACTTCATTTAGATTGTCTTCACTATTAGTGATGCTGATCAGAGCTTTCATGTGCCACTGCTGGTCAGCAGATACTCATACAGCACCTACAGAGGGAGCTAGTGAGGCACACTGGATTCACCAAACAGTGTTTGGATTTGTCAAGACACTCTTAAACATTCTGTTTAATGTGTAAGTCACATTCTGATTGGTCCAAGAAATCTCCTCAAACAGCAGCTTTCAACTTAAACACCCCAGCACAATTTTCTAATATATTGTCATGTTGCTGTTTGTCCTTTATTATTTAGAATAATTGAAAATGAGGATTTTCACAACTGTCCAAAATAAAATGTCATTTATTTAATTGTATGTTTGCCCAGATTTTGATTTACTTGTAGTCTTAATTAGGTCACAACAGGTGTTTAAGCAGGGATGTGATTTTGTTTTTCTTCCACATGTGGACAGATTTCCACATTTCTGACATGAAAAGTATGACAAAAGACAAAATTGCTGCTTTTAAATTACAGACTAGACCAATGCGTACTATAAAACACTTCATTTTCATCAGCAAAAAAACAAAAAACTTACTTGCCTAAAGCAAAAGGACTAATAATGACAAAAACTGACAAGAACATTTGACACAAGAGTAAAATTACAATCAATTACAAAATAACACTAATAAATATAAGTATTCAATACATCTTCAATACGTCACACATTATTTGTTGTTATTTTCAATAGTTTCAAAAATAGCTAAAGCCTGCTCAAAAGTCTAAATGCTGCTAGTTGACTCCAGAAGCTAATTAGCATATTCATTCTTACATCATATTTGTATTCTGCCTAGACACTGTCAGCCCTTTAGATTTGTTTGCTTCTCTTCTCCTTTCTGTACCCACTGTATTTCAATACAGTATGACTTCCTAATGAAGCTGACAATGGAACAAATATGAAATATTCCCTCCTGTCTTCCTTCTGATGTCTCCACTGCTAAAAGGACATACTATCACAACAAAATTGACAATTTGTCTAACTCTCGCATACTCTTTAAAACTTTTTCCTCTCTCCTTTATTCTCCTCTTCCTCCTCCTTCATCAACTCTAACAGCTGACGACTTTACAACATTCTTTATTAACCACTTAAACTCTGCGTTAAAAATGTTTATGCTTCATTTACATAACCTTCCTTATATAGTATATGCACTTATATGGTCTCATTTGATACATAAATCCATAAAATAAAGCTTAGAATTTTATTCGTACCACTTACGAATTTCCGCCTAATGATTGCGAATAATTTTTCCTAAGAATGTCTATTTTTTATATTTTTCACAAAACAGTCAAGTCATATATCACAAGAAAGCTCTCATTCTCAAGAATCTAGCTATATATGTTATTTCATTGTGTGATAACCACAGATCAAATGATCTTCAATAGAATCGCGATGTCAAAAAAAACTATTCTGACAGAATTTTCTTTTTCCCATATTCTTACTCATACTACTGCTTTATTCAGCCACAAACAGCCATAAACTGTATATTTTCTTTTAGATTAGAGTCTCTTCTTTCAAACGAGACCATTTTCACATTTCTGCTTCTACTGGTAAGATATCCATTGTTTTGTCGCCGAAGTTTACTTTCACTTTTGCTTCTATGACGCGTCTCCAAACTATAGCCGCACCGGAGGTGATTCTGCTTCACAGACGGATGTTATACAGCTCTGCGCGTGCGCTGTCCGCTCGGAGCAGTACCACGGGGTCAACTTACACGTCACTCTAGCGCGCCTGACCACTCAGAGCCGTGTAACCGGACACCAGAGCGCACAAAGGGAATTTGATTCCTGTTCAGCGTTCTGGCTGTGAGGGCACGCTCAGCGACTGGGATTTGTAGTTTTTGGACTGATTTGAAGAGGAAATGCGTGCAAAGCTCCGTGGACACAGATAGCCGCTGAAAACGAAACTAACCAGCTACAGGAAGCCTTGACCCAAACTATAATACATGGATAAACGATGATGCGCGGCTGATAAGCGCGTCTACAAGTATATATAGAGTTATATTCAGGTTTGTGATATAATTGTTACTAGTTTGAAAAGTGAAAGACCGCAAAAATCCTTATGTTGACTCATCTGACCACTAACAGTACAGTATAGGAGGTGCTTCAGTAAATATGTATAAATATTATTACAGTGATGTGTTCATAAACAGATATTTCTTTGTTTCACTTTATGAAGAGGGAATAGAAGCCAGAGGCACAAGAAACAAGCTTTTATGGACCACAGGCATGATACAGGCTTGATTTATGGTCCTGATGTAGGAGGATGCTCATAGAAATGATGACATTTTACTCAATTCAGATATAATCAGTCATAACTCCAGTTCAGAAGCAGATATTTGAATGATTCTTTTTTCTGAGACATCCTGACACCTAGTAGAATCAAACAAGATAAGTTTTAGAGAGCTGAAGCAAATGAAACCTGAAAAATAGACTTACAAACAAAACATTATGAAAAAAAAAATCAAAATCGCTATTGTTTTTTAGAGTTTATTGTCATATTTAAAACCTATATCATGTTATTTATAAATAATTACAATCATATTTTGTAGTTTAAAGGGTTTTCTATACAATTTTTTATTTCCTCCACTGCATGTGTGTAGGGTAAACATTTGAATTTGGGTATGCAAATTTAGATGGAAAATTTGACAATTATACTACATTCAGTTATAAATCAATAACTCCAGTTTAGAAGCTCATATTTGAAAGATTCTTTTTTCTGGGACATCCTGAGACCTAGCAGAAGCAAAAAAGATAAGATGCAGGGACTTGCAGCATTTGGAACCTAAAATACAGCCTTTTAAAAAAAACATTCAGAAAAAAAAATCGCTATTGTTTTTTTAGTGTTTATTGTCATATTTAAAACACATATAATGTTATTCATGAAAAATTACAATCAAACTGTATAGTTCAAAGGGTTTTCTATCCAATGACACCATTTTTATAAATTTCCTCCATTGTATGTGTGTAGGGTAAGCATTTGAAATTGGGTAGAAAAATTTAGGCGAAAATTCCAGAAAATGCTCCAGAGCTTTAAGTGGTTAATAAAATTAAAACCATCAGTGCACAATTTTCCACTCCACAATGGCACATGTTACCAGCAAACATTCACTCATTCACATCCTCCTCTTTACACTCTGAGGCAGAAGTCTCCAAACCCATCCTTTCTATTCATCCTACTACTTGCCCATTTGATCCTATTCCATCTCACCTCCTTTAAGCCATTTCACCTACAGTGGTACCTGCTCTCACTTACATCATTAATTCATCCCTTCACACTGGTGTTTTTTCATCAGCTTTTAGACAGGCTCGTATAACCCCACTACACAAGAAACCCTGAACCCATCTCTTTTAGAGAACTACAGACCGGTTTCCCTTCTTCCTTTCATTGCAAAAACACTTGAATGAGCTGTGTTCAACCAAGTCTCTACCTTTCTCACACAGAACAATCTTCTTGACAGCAACAGGTCTGGTTTCAGAAGTGGACATTCAACCGAGACTGTCTTGCTCTCAGTTGTTGAAGCCTTAAAACTGGTAGTTAACAGTTAACCACCAAATCCTCCTGTCAACCCTATTGGCAAAGGGCATCTCAAGAACTGTAGTCCATTGGTTTAAGTCTTACCTCTCAGATAAGTACTTCAAGGTATCTTGGAGAGGTGAGATGTCCAAGTCGCAACATCTAACTACTAGAGTGCCTCAAGGCTCTGTTCTTGGTCCACTTCTCTTCTCTGTCTACATGGCTTTTCATATCACTGCTATGCTGATGACACTCAACTTTACCTCTCATTCCATCCTGATGATCCGATGATAGCTGCCCGCATCTCAGCTTGTCTAACAGACATGTCTTGCTGGATGAAGGACCATCACCTTCAACTAAACCTTGCCAAGACAGAACTACTACTGTTTCCATCAAATCTATTGTTTCATCACAGTTTTACCATTGAGTTAGGCACATCAACCATAACTCCTTCAAAAACAGCCTTGGAGTTGTGATTGATGATCAGCTAACTTTCTCAGACCACTTTCTTGGCAGGTCTTCCAGCCAGTTCTATCAAACCTTTACAATTGATCCAGACTGCGGCTGTAAGATTAATTTTCAACAAGCCGAAAAGAACGCACGTCACACCCCTCTTCATTAATTTGCACTGGCTACCAATAGCTGCTCGCATAAAATTCAAGGCATTAATGTTTGCCTATAAAACCACCACTGGGTCTGCACCCCTTTACCTAAATTAATTACTTCAGACTTATGTGCCCTCTAGAAGCTTATGCTCTGCAAGTCAACAGCGCATTATTGTGCCTTCCCAAAGAGGCACAAAATCACTTTCACAGACCTTAAATGTTCCCTCTTGGTGGAATGACCTACCCAATTCAACCCAAGCAGCTGAGTCCTTAGCCATCTTCAAGAATCGGCTAAAACACATCACTCTCTATTCTATTTCTATTCTTAAATAAAACTCTACTCTGTTATTTTTTTATCATCTTTCCTTTCTATGTTTCTACCTTGTCTTTTCTAAAAAAATATATATATATTTTCTAAAAATCTCTATTTTTGTCATCTATCTTTTCTAACTTTCTTTTTTTTTAAATATTCTTTTTGAAAAAATAAATAAATAACTTGCCCTATTCTTTTTCTATTCTATCTGTTTTCTTTTTATTTACTATATAATTAAAAAAAAATGTATACTGCACTACGCTAATCTGAGACTTTTGAGAGCATTGCTCTTTTGTTGATTTGGATTGCTTCCATTGTCCTCATTTGTAAGTCACTTTCGATAAAAGCGTCTGCTAAATAACTAAATGTATTTTCTTCAGTAAACTTGACTTCGATTGATTGAACCTCTGATTCCTGGTTTACGATTACGACATGCAGTTTCTGGTGATATGTGTTTGAATGATGCGCGGCCGCCTTCACGTGTTCACAGAGTGGATCAGGATAATAATCTGGATAATATTTTCAGCGATTAACAATTAAATTCTGCTCTGCACCTCAAACAAGCCTACTGTATTCGACCAGAGAGGACTGCGGCTGCAAACGTGTCTCATTTAGATTACTTTTTGGTACGGCTGTTTACATTTTTGCAATAAATAAATGATTGTGATTGCACTTTTCTGTCTGTCACAGTCGCAATATTGGAAGTATTTCTGTTTTAAACCATTAAGGCAAGCTGATCGATACCAAACTTTGAGCAATAGAAAGTGAAATTAAAAAACTGACGGAGTATTCTAACGCTGCATTCATGGCGCATATTTTCTCAGAGACGAATCTAATTCAGCATGTGCTGTTAACGGTCTAATAGTCATAATAATTTTAATTGCAGGCCTAAAATCCCTATAAAAATGTACTCTACCTTTATATTGTACTTATATGTTCTGTTGTCATTTCTTAGCAAAATAAGCAAACGTCATACATTTTGTTTGTTCTTTGTGTCCTGCTATTGTGAATCTAACATAATACAATCTGGTAAACGTGCTATCATTATTCTAAAAAAAAAAAAAAAAACATTGCAAATTTTGCGCAAATTTTAGAAAATTACCACCATATAATCAGACATTAGAATCGCAAAATTCACGAAAAAAATTCACGAAATTCTGGAGGGACTGAATATTTAATGTTTTTAAGGTAATTTGTACATTTAAACGTTGAAATATGTCTAAATTGTACATTTTAAACGTTGAAATATGTCTAAATTGTACGTTTTAGCATCAATATAAATGTACGTTTTGTGCCTCTAAATGTTACGTTGCACACTTGAAATACAAGACCATAGACAAGCGTAATGAAATGAAGATAATTTCTGTTTCCCACAACAGGAGTCAGTAGAACATGTATGTGTTTATCAAAAGTATTTTAATGAAAGAGAAACAATGAAGAAGGAACATAGTCTTAACCCATTTAAGCCCACCGGCATAGTTGCCGCAGTTTATAGTTGTCATTTTTCTTTTGTAAGTATTTTTCTAGATGTGATCCATGTTTTGTTTCTCAATGACAAGCAAGTAAACAACCAAATAAAAGATTTTTCAGAAAAAATAAGACTGACTTCCTGTCACATGAGGCAATCTTCCTCAAAACTTCCTACCCCTAATTCCAGGAACCATGGCGAGGACAAACCCTCCCAAAGAAAGTTAATTTTCATGTTACTAACAAGTATTTTTTGTTCATATATATATATATATATACAGGTCCTTCTCAAAAAATTAGCATATTGTGATAAAGTTCATTATTTTCTGTAATGTACTGATAAACATTAGACTTTCATATATTTTAGATTCATTACACACAACTCGAAGTAGTTCAAGCCTTTTATTGTTTTAATATTGATGATTTTGGCATACAGCTCATGAAAACCCAAAATTCCTATCTCAAAAAATTAGCATATTTCATCCGACCAATAAAAGAAAAGTGTTTTTAATACAAAAAAAGTCAACCTTCAAATAATTATGTTTAGTTATGCACTCAATACTTGGTCGGGAATCCTTTTGCAGAAATGACTGCTTCAATGCGGCGTGGCATGGAGGCAATCAGCCTGTGGCACTGCTGAGGTGTTATGGAGGCCCAGGATGCTTCGATAGCGGCCTTAAGCTCATCCAGAGTGTTGGGTCTTGCGTCTCTCAACTTTCTCTTCACAATATCCCACAGATTCTCTATGGGGTTCAGGTCAGGAGAGTTGGCAGGCCAATTGAGCACAGTAATACCATGGTCAGTAAACCATTTACCAGTGGTTTTGGCACTGTGAGCAGGTGCCAGGTCGTGCTGAAAAATGAAATCTTCATCTCCATAAAGCTTTTCAGCAGATGGAAGCATGAAGTGCTCCAAAATCTCCTGATAGCTAGCTGCATTGACCCTGCCCTTGATAAAACACAGTGGACCAACACCAGCAGCTGACATGGCACCCCAGACCATCACTGACTGTGGGTACTTGACACTGGACTTCAGGCATTTTGGCATTTCCCTCTCCCCAGTCTTCCTCCAGACTCTGGCACCTTGATTTCCGAATGACATGCAAAATTTGCTTTCATCCGAAAAAAGTACTTTGGACCACTGAGCAACAGTCCAGTGCTGCTTCTCTGTAGCCCAGGTCAGGCGCTTCTGCCGCTGTTTTTGGTTCAAAAGTGGCTTGACCTGGGGAATGCGGCACCTGTAGCCCATTTCCTGCACACGCCTGTACACGGTGGCTCTGGATGTTTCTACTCCAGACTCAGTCCACTGCTTCCGCAGGTCCCCCAAGGTCTGGAATCGGTCCTTCTCCACAATCTTCCTCAGGGTCCGGTCACCTCTTCTCGTTGTGCAGCGTTTTCTGCCACACTTTTTCCTTCCCACAGACCTCTTGCTTGAGGGTGTCAATGATGGCCTTCTGGACAGCAGTCAGGTCGGCAGTCTTACCCATGATTGCGGTTTTGAGTAATGAACCAGGCTGGGAGTTTTTAAAAGCCTCAGGAATCTTTTGCAGGTGTTTAGAGTTAATTAGTTGATTCAGATGATTAGGTTAATAGCTCGTTTAGAGAACCTTTTCATGATATGCTAATTTTTTGAGATAGGAATTTTGGGTTTTCATGAGCTGTATGCCAAAATCATCAATATTAAAACAATAAAAGGCTTGAACTACTTCGAGTTGTGTGTAATGAATCTAAAATATATGAAAGTCTAATGTTTATCAGTACATTACAGAAAATAATGAACTTTATCACAATATGCTAATTTTTTGAGAAGGACCTGTATATCTACATAATCATGAAGGTCTCTAGAATCATCCAAATAAAACAAATCTTACAAGAGATCTACAGTTTTTTGTAAACTTAGTCAAAAGTACAAGCGGCAACTATAGTTGCCAGTGGGCAAATGCCTTGTACATATAACATACATCATGGGGAAATGGGGTATACTGTTGCTAGCATTATGCTACTCATGTTACCTTCTTGTTAAAAACATGTTGGCATCATGCTAGCAATATGCTAATCATGCTAACTTAATGTTAACATTATGTTAGTATGTTGCTAGCATTATGCTAATCACATTAATAGCTTGTTTAAAACATGTTAACATTATGTTAGCAAAATGCTAATTATGCTTATTTGGTTTTAACATATAACTTGTTTTAACATGTTGTTAGCATAATGCTAACATAACGTTGTTAACATGATGCTAAAATTAATAGGGCTATTATTAGTGCCTAGTGCAGAGTTTTGTCAGTAAGCACCACTTACATTTTCTTCAGAAAATGTACATATATATTTATTTGTATTTATTTATTATCATTTAACTTTTTGATACACAATGCCCTGTTAGGGCAACTTAATGGCTGCACTTTGTACTGCACTATATTCCACCACCATTTAACAAACTTTAATTATTGTACAAACTTGAAATGATATAACGATATGTTTTGTGAAAAGTGCTATACAAATAAATTTGACTTGGCTTGACTCACTTTAAGACAAATGGATTTGTTTGTTGTGCTTTCATATTCAAGATATTATAAGCTAGATGCAGCTATTTTGGATTCGCATTGAATGTTCTTCGACTTTTATACGTAATAAATATGTTTATGAATAAAGATTGATCTTCCCTGCTGAAAAAAAACAGCTGAAACCAGCCTAAGCTGGTTGTCTGGTTTTAGCTGGTCATCCAGCCTGGTTTTAGCAAATCATAGCTGGTCAGCAGGTTGATTTTAGGGGGGTTTGGCCACATTCTTAGCTGGTCAGGCTGGTCTTATCTGGTCAGCAGGCTGGTTTTAGAGGGGTTTTGTTCACTTGGTCACTTCCTTAGCTGGTCAGGCTGGGAGACCAGCTGGAACAACCAGCTAAAACCAGCCTGACCAGTCTAGCCAGGCTGGGAAACCAGCTAAAACCAGTGACTTCCAGCTTAAACCAGCCAATCAGCTTAGGCTGGTTTTAGCTGTTCATCCAGCCTGGTCTTAGCTGGTCAGCAGGCTGATTTTAGAGGGGTTTTGGTAACTTGGTCACTTACTTAGCTGGTCAGGCTGGGAGACCAGCTGGAACAACCAGCTAAAACCAGCCTGACCAGTCTAGCCAAGACCAGCTTAGACTGGTTTTAGCTGTTTTTTTTTTTCAGCAGGGTGTTATCAGCAGTTATTTTGATTAGATGCCAAATTGCTCTCCTCCTTGATATTGAAGGGGTACATACAACATATTTGCGCACCGGCAAATAGTTGCCGCACATTCAAACAATTTTCAAGAAAAAAAAAACAAAAACCTGGGGAAAATAAATGCAGAACATGTTCACATAAGACACTATTAACACAACTATATGCATGAAACCATTAAAAAAATGGGCACAAATGAGTTAAAAGTCTATTCACTTATGGATTTGAGAGCTTATTTCTTTATCTCAAAAAAAAAAAAAACTTATAAAGAGAATGTAAGTTTTTTTTTATGAAATGGGTGAACTTTGGTCTACACTCCAACACTGAAGGTGGCGATAATGCATCTTAGCGCTGGTACTACCCAGCATAAAACAGAAGAAGAAAAAGAAGAAGAGAACGTCACTATGGACTACTTGCACAACTACTTCCGCGTTCTACCCGATACGGCTCGGTAGTTTCCGGTTAGCGTTCAGCGCACCTAAATACAGACAGTTTCTCATGAGAACTCAGATTATTACTACATTTTAGGGCTGCCATTTCTTAAAAAAAAAAATAAAATCATCATATTCTCTGAGTTAACATGAATTTTACTAGTAAAAGTGCCATGTTTTCTCTGTTTTTACCATTTGTACAATAACACTTTTACTACATATACCCTTTTGTTAAACTATCATTGTAGTAAACCCAGAGTTAATTTGTGGTTATATGGTTTAACCTAAG
Source organism: Cirrhinus molitorella (assembly GCA_033026305.1). Lineage (NCBI taxonomy): Eukaryota > Metazoa > Chordata > Actinopteri > Cypriniformes > Cyprinidae > Cirrhinus > Cirrhinus molitorella. Next base: position 23,679,611 of record CM065141.1, read on the forward strand.
TTGCTATTTTTGGTTTTAACCATGGCTAATTTGTTTGAGTGCATTGGTGCTCTTATTCCGAGCCCCTACTGCTTATTTCATTGTTAAAATGACTGAATGAATGTGCTGTATTTGCCTTATTTAACAATGTTTTATTTAAATAATTTTTAACAATAACATGTTAACAGTGCGACTACTTGATTATTCATATTTTGGTATTAGGCTACATACAGTGAAATGATGACAGAATATGACACAGAATAGTGACTAAACATATTTAATACAGATAAATAAAGGTTCATTAGGCATTTTTTAGGCTGTCAAATCAACTAGATGATTATAGCACAATGAAAATGTACATAACCGGAAATAATTGAGCCGTAACATTTCAAAACGGAAGTGTGTCACGAGTGCAAGTAGTCCATGATGTGCGGTTTGGTTTGGTTTGGTTTGGTTTGGTTTAGGGACCGTTGACTGTGGAATTGTTACACTGGAGAAATGGTGAGTGGTTTCTTTAATTGCTATTCACATATCGTCGCTGTCGGGTGGAAACCTCGTAAGTCCAAATTTTGTAAATTTCATATTTTTTCACAAATCGATGCTATTGGTCAGTGCCCACGTGGATCTGTAATTTTTACAAATTATTAACCAATCTAAAGTGTTGAAAATAGCTTGAGAGCAAATCTCTTAACTCATTTGAACACTTCAACTGTCTGAGAAGAGCTCGTATCTCCACCTTTTCTTCACTCCGCTGGAGCGTCGGGGCATATGTCCCCTACCATCTTCTTGTCACAAAGCACCGGCAAAAATAATTAGCACTGAATGTGTCGGTGGAAACAGTAAGGAGATATTTGAATGATCCATTAATAAACTAGTGTATTCTGAGATAATGTCGCAAAGACCCTGACTCGCAATCTCTTCTTTGGACGCAACTTTTGAAGGAAAGCATCTTTCCGGATTACATAGCTAATGATAGCGTTTTTTTTCTGATTTGTTTTATTTCGTTAAGTAATAATTTAAAGCTTTCTATTTATTTATTTATTTATTTGTCATGTTTGTGAGGCATGTAGCCTATTTGCTGAAAAATATGATCGCGCTGGCTCCTCATGTCCTGCAAAGCGATTTCAGCTTCTCCTCTTCAAACACAATATTCACATAATAGCGCACATTTATTTAGGTTTAATGTTTAAACTAAAATTGTTCTATAGCTACTTTAACTGTTTTAGATCTATAGATTTTATTTTATGCAAGTCGTAATGATTTAAAAGGCAAAAGTCTTCCGCTGGCCGCTGTTCGTAAAAAAAAACACCAAACATTTAATGAACAAAAAAATGCTCCAAAAGTTTTCCTAAATTAACTTAATAAGAAAACGAAACGAAATATAACCACTTTGGCATTACATACAAAACGTAACTATGTTAATAGCTGAAACAGTAGTATAAGCTGTTCTGGAAGAATTAAGGGGAAAAAAGACGGACTCAGTTTTTTTGTATTGCATCATAGCTCTTAAACCTTTAAAATAGAGTTTAGGAAGATGTATGTAACCACAGTCGTTAGCTTTGGTTAACTATTGAAGCCTTTTCTCTTGTCAAAAGGCTCAACGCGACCGCAGACTTTGATGAACACTGCTGGCAACAGCGAAGTCTGTGTCTGTACCATTCTTATCAATGACGGCGTAATCTCGTATCTCCCTGCTCCCAAGTCATAAAACCTTGTATCTCCGATAAAACATGATTTTGGGGAAATGTTGTCTTAATGTTGGTACACAACAGTGTATGATAGCAATATATGGTATAATACCAACTTTAACGATAAAATATTTAATAACTCAAAAAATATGCAGTTTTTTTCATTTCCTGAAAAATGACGGTTTTGGAGATACGAGGATTCCGCCCGACAGCGACGATATGCTGCTATTATATAATAATGCCAATATCCAATGTGGGCTGGCCCCATGTTAGCAAATTAGCCAGGTACACACTACACAACTCTAAGTCTTATTATGATTGTAATTCAATACTTACAACTGATTACACTTAAATGCGTCAGAGCCACTTGCATTCAGTCCCCAGCAAACATGCCCGCGCGGGCCCACTGCGGGTTTTCTGTGGGGCAGTGTGGGCAGAATAAACCCACACTAAACCCAAATGGGCCCCATGTGGGTTAGCCCATGCGGGGCCAACAGCAGTTTTGCCCATTGGGGGCCCTATGTGGATTTTGTGTGGGCAAGCCCACAGTGGGCTTGCCCACAGTAAACCCACTCGGGCCCCCTTTGGGTTAGCCCATGTGGGCCCACAGTGGGTTTGCCCTTTTGGGCCCACATGATGGTTTTCTGTGGGCAATATATGCACTTCCGCTCAAAAGTTTAAGATCAGCAAGGTTTTAATGGTTTTAAGGGTTTTCAAATACCTTTCTTATGCTCATCAAGGCTGCATTTATTTGATCAAAAATCCAGAAAAAAACTATAATATGAATATATTTTAAAATGTAATTGATTCCTGTGATACAAAGCTAAATTTTTAGCATCATACTGCAGTCTTTATCTTTCATCTTTATGAGCATTAACAATTCTTTCTCTCAAGTCCAAACTAATTTCTTTTGTCTTTGCCATGATGACAGTGCATATTATTTTACTAGTTGTTTTGCAAGATATCCTCAGCTTAAAGAGCAATTTAAATGCTTATCTAGGTTAATTAGGTTAATCAGGCAAATTTGGTTAATTTGGCAAGTCATTGGACAACAGTGGTTTCTATAGCTAATCAAACTAATACTTTCTTAAGGGAGCTAATAATATTGACTTAGCAGTTATTTATTTATTAATTTATTTATTATTTTATTCAAGCAACTATAAGAAATCAGACTTTCTCTAGAAGAAAAAAAAAATGTGATGGTTGGAGACCAATGAACTGATACCATATTTAGATTTTTAAATTTAGCTTTTATATTTATTACCTATCTGTGAAACTGTATGCATATGCATATGTTTGAATTAAATTTCAGAAAAAAAAAATTCTGAATTAAAGGTAAATAAAATAAAAATCACCAAAAAATATGTAAAACCTAAATAAATAATTAGAAAAAAAAAAACATTGAGGGCTTTCGGGTCATTTTGTCAAGCAAGGGACACTTTTGTTATAAGGTTGGGAGGGAGGGAGGGATGAATGAGGGTTAATAAAGTTTGTCTTTAATATATATTTTAAACTTGTCTTTAAAATGTCTAATAATGTTAAGCTAGAAGTTTGGAATTGTGAATTACATAACATGGTGATATATTACAGTCAAAATTGAACAGTGAATATTTTTAATAAGTCTATTCTGCTCAAAATGCCTGCATTTATTTGATCCAAAGTACAGCTAAAGTAAATATAATTTTTTGTACTATTGAAACTGCTTTATATTTTAATATATTTTAAAATGTAATTTATTCTTGATTTCAAAGCGGATTTTTTTTAGCATTATTGCTCCAGTCATGATCCTTGAAAAATCATTCTAATATTCTGATTTGCTGCTCAGAAACATTTATTATTTTCATTATTATTATTAGTAGTAGTAGTACTATGTTGAAAACCGTAGTAGATTTTTTTCAAGTTTCAGCTTGGGGAAAAAAATAAATAAATATATATATATATAATATAATATAATATAATATAATATATATATATATATATATATAACATTTAAACATTAAGGAATGAGATGTCACGCCGAATTTACGTAAATATATAAAATAAATAAATATATTATTTCATTTTATATATTTACGTAAATTTGGCGTGACGTCTACGTGCGCGCGCTGAACATTCAAATCTGCAGCGGAGGGAGTTACCATGGAAACGGGGCGGTTACTCAAATGTCAAGCAGCGAAACTGCGTCTCTCACTGTTGTTTTCACTAATTTCAGGTAAGTTTAGTCTCTAAAATTACATAAATAGTACATACGAGTGTTCCTGACACTTTCTTTCATGTAAATGACACGCTTCCTTTGAATATTTACTTTACAGAAATGGTTTATTGTCGTCGGAAAAAGTCCGTTAGCATCACAACAGTAAGGTAATTATATATATAGACTATGAGGTAATTATAGACTTGAGCTCTTGTTTATGAAAGTTTGGGCTTTAAATGACATCTTATGTGTAACGATGATTTGTTATATATATATATATATATATATAAGGTTTTGCTGGCAATTTGTCAGTGGATGAATGGAAGTAACGTTAAGCTAATATATTTAACCTAAAAGTATGCACTGTAATGGTACAGCTAATGAATCTGAGCTGAAAGTAACGTTTCCTCAAACACGTTTTGAACTTTCATGGTAAACAAAAAAAAAAAAAAAAAATGATATCACTTGTTCTGTGATTTCAGAAGTGTCAGAAAGGAGACGTTCCTGATTTTATTTTAATTTCTGAAGGGAGCTGCTGACAGAGATACAGAAAACAGAGGTGATCTGAGAAAGCTTATAAAATAACTTTATATTCATCTTTCACAATATATTTAGCCTATATCCTATATCACCATGCATGTGTTTGTTTGCTTGTTAGTTATTTTAAAAGGGCTTTCCAAACATAAGTAACACTGTAAGAGCATTGCTAAATAAGTAAACCTGAAAACTATTAATTATTATTATTATTATTAATATTCTTATTTTTGTATGTTATTCTTTTTTTTTCTCTCTTCTGCATTTACCTGTGCTGTAGTTTATTTCTAATAAACCTGGTATTGTATAATAAATATTGTTGGGTCTGTGACAAATTGTTTATGTTCCTTCCTAGTTTCTTCAATGCTGATGGCTGTGCATTAGAGCTGGAGTGTATCTCCTGTTGAAGAACATTTTTAGACATTATGAACTATGAGACTAGTAAGTAATACATCAAACACTACCATTCAAAAGTTTAAGGGTCAGATTTGTCATGTATTTCAAAGACGTTTTTTTATGGCAACCCCTGCTGCATTTATTTGATTAAAATACACACATTATCCACGTCATATCATCCTTCAGAAATCATACTTTGTGAAAACAGAAATAAATTACATTTTACAATCTATTCACATAGAAAACAATTATTCTATATTGCAATAAAATTTCACAACATTGCTGTTTTTATGTATGATCAAATAAATGCATTTTTTGGTGAACATAAGAGACTTATTTAAAAAGCATAAGAAACAGGAATAATCATAATATGAGTTTACCTAGTGGTATGAACCCAGAGTCTTCACTGGTTCAGTAATAAAACGAGCATCTTCCATACGAAACTTGTGGTTTCAATTAGGGCAAAAAGCATTGTTGAACAACAAAATAAAATATTGGGAACTAGTAATTGGTTATTCTAAGTATCCTGTACTACAAAAAATTTTACAAAAATTATAAAATACTATATTGATCAACTGTTCAGCGTGATGACGTTTAATGTCTGCGACAGCACCTGTAGCCCCATTTAGCAACTTGTTAGCAACTGTATTTTTAAAGGAACAGTTTTAAAAAATCACGAGTGTGGTGTAAATGGTGTGTTTTATGTCGTAGAATAAAACTTGAAAGTATCTTGAGCTTGTGTTAACCACAAACTTATTTAAGGGAGTTAACCAAAATCCCATTAAAAAAACCCATTGACTTTGGGACGATGGAACCGGAAGTGCTAAAATGCTCTGCAACTGTGCTGGAAGGGCTCGGGCCAAAAGTTGCCCTTTGGGAATATGCTGGTCTGCAAAGCAGTCATAGGTACAGTATGTAATGTTTTTTTTGAGATAAGTCCTTCTAACAGAAATGAAAAAATAATTAGAAGTAAAAATGGTAACACTTTTTTTTTGACCAATTCTCACTATTAACCAGTGGCTTATTATTGACATGTGGGCTGTTTATTAGAACTTCTAAAGCACATATTCTGCATGACCTTATTATACTTCAATAATCCTATCCAAGTAGCAAATTAGGAGTTTATTAGGGCAAAAACAAACAAACAAACAATAATAATAATAAATGGTTTGCTAATCGTGGGAATTTAACTAAAATAATGTGTGTCTGGTAAAAAATATTGTTAGTATGTTAATGAACAATGTTTAATCTACCTCAGTGTTACCTTTTCTCAGATATCCCTGTTTATTTGTCATTTTACTTAGATGCTGTGACAAAATGCAGCCGAGCCACAGCAAGTGAGGTTGAAGGCTAAAACATGGCTCCGTAATGCCAGGGACAGAGATGGAGGGGTCAGAACTGCACTGGAAAAACACACCGGTGCCCCTGAAAGGAATTATTTTTAATTTAAGTTTTGTGTTATGTGTTCTGTAGTTCTTGGTGGTTACTGCTCTTTATAATTGATTTTTTTATTGCTGCTTTAAAATAAATTTCTGTATTGTTATTATTATTACTTTTACTATTACCATTAATACTATTATTAATTGCTGTAAATAAATGATTTGAAAAACATGACCTTCAGTTTATTACTGCTACAGTTAACATGTGCAATTTTCCTGCATATGCATATTCAGTAATTTGGTGGTATTCTGCAGGTTTCCCCACACTTTCCCCGTTGTGCCCACACCCAGCCCACACTTCCCCCACTGCGCCCGTACCCAGCCCACAGCGTGCCGACACTTCCCCCACTGCGCACGCACACCAACCCACACTTCCCCCGCTGCGCCCGCACCCAACCCACAGCGTGCCCACACTTCCCCCGCTGCACCCGCACCCAGCCCACGCTTCCCCCGCTGCTCCCGCACCCAGCCCACGCTTCCCCCACTGCGCCCGCACCCAACCCACAGCGTGCCCACGCTGCACCCGCACCCAGCCCACGCTTCCCCCACTGCGCCCGCACCCAACCCACAGCGTGCCCACACTTCCCCCGCTGCACCCGCACCCAGCCCACGCTTCCCCCGCTGCGCCCGCACCCAACCCACAGCGTGCCCACACTTCCCCCGCTGCACCCGCACCCAGCCCACGCTTCCCCCGCTGCGCCCGCATCCAACCCACAGCGTGCCCACACTTCCCCCGCTGCACCCGCACCCAGCCCACGCTTCCCCCGCTGCGCCCGCACCCAGCCCACGCTTCCCCCGCTGCGCCCGCACCCAGCCCACGCTTCCCCCACTGCGCCCGCACCCAACCCACAGCGTGCCCACGCTTCCCCCGCTGCACCCGCACCCAGCCCACGCTTCCCCCACTGCGCCCGCACCCAACCCACAGCGTGCCCACACTTCCCCCGCTGCACCCGCACCCAGCCCACGCTTCCCCCACTGCGCCCGCATCCAACCCACAGCGTGCCCACACTTCCCCCACTGTGCCCGCACCCAGCCCACACTGTGGGCATGTTTATGGGCCCACCATTGGCCCCATTGGGGGCCCACTCTGCTTTGTTTGGGCCAGCCCACACCTAACCCACACTTTTGGGCTATCCCACTCTGGCCCCACACGGGCCCCATAGTGTGGGGCCCACACGTGCCCCGCATTTCACGCCGGTATTGGGGCCCACAGTGGGCTGCCCGCGCGGGCTAGATTTTTTGCCCACAGTGGGCCCACACGGGCCCCAAATGGGCATGTTTGCTGGGTCAGTGTTTACAGTCAGCATTTAAAATAAGTGTGTTCAGTTCAGTCTTAGATTGTTTCAGCTAGACATTAAGTTTGTCCCTGGCTTTGGGTTGTCAGTTTTTATACTTCCCATATCAATGATATGACAGTGGTCTCACATGCTGAGCTTACAATATAAAAACACAGTGAGTGCACGATGCCGTTTTGTCCAGTGACTGACGCCTTTTCATTTTATGATTGTGGTCTGAGGATGTCCTAAAATGTACACCGTATTTTGGCTTTAAAATACTTTAAAAATGTGTTTATGACTGTTAAGACAAGTTATTGATTATCAAGAATTCTATTAAGATGTTGTTGAAGAGAAGCATCGTTAGTTAACTAACGTTAGCGTAAACACCTTATGATAGCGTTTAGCTGTCAGCATTTAAGTGTACAACTAGGTACTTTCCTGGGATTACCAGGCTTGCATTTTAATTATATGTTGTTAAAAATTATGAAACTGAATTTTCATGCCGTAATTATTATTTTTCTCAGTTTCTGATAGGAATGAGGCAGGAGAGGAGGTTCAAGAGTCTCCACCTATATATAGCACATATAAAACGAGCTTTACCGGAAGTTTACGAGCTTGCTTATCATTATGCGGAAGTTCTAAAGAACGTTCTGTGCAAATGGTTAATTGACCCCTGTACACTTGTTGACCCTGTATCCAACCTTACCCAAACCACCATATCTGTCCCTAACTCTACCCATATCACACCTCAACAGCAGAAATCTTGTGCATTAATAAAACTTTTAATCATTGTATAACATCTGTTAAAATCATTTGTAGATTTTCAAGATGTGCATGATCATATGAATTAGAATTTTAATTTACATAAAATGTTAATTATTAGGTAATGTTTAATACATTTATTAGTAAACATTAACAAACACTTTATATCACACTTCTAAGTATGTGTATTTATTTAAAGGCTCATTATTATGGTTTATTAATAGACTACACACTGAAAAAGTATGGGTTGTTCTTTTTAACCAAATTGCTGGGTTATGCCTGTTGGGTCATTATGTTGGGTTATTTTTTCAGTGTTGGGTAGTTTTTTGTGTAACCCAAAAAACTGGGTCAATTAGTGGTTGGGTCATTCTCCCTGACTGCTGAAACTATACACCCCAAAATTAAGGTTTGTATACATTTTATTCCATCTATACAGTCTTTATTGTGCTGTAAATTATTTTAATTTTAGGCAACGCAACATACAGACAAGATGTCAGTCAGCTGAATGTGTCAGCAACACGCAATGATGGAAGTACATTGTGGTTAAAAATACAAAAAAAAATTCCAGCAATTCATCATTTTACATGAGCAAAAATCAGCAAACAACAGAACATGAGGATGAGCATTTTTTCTTTATTTTTTAAAAAAGTACAAATATTTGTTTTTAATGTGAATGTACACAATACGCAAACGTTTACAGTTTTGACAGTGATGATGTGGTCAGGACGGTGGTGCCGGTTTGCTTTGAAATATGTTTGATGATTGTGCCTGATGCGCCCGCGCCGTCTCCCGCTCTCCAGATGCTGCCTGTTCATGAGCAAGAGCATGTCGAGGCGTGCGAGTGGAAAAAGTACTAATTATTATTAATTGCTGATTTGAATCAGTTTATGATAACGAAAACAAAACCTAACAAATAATAAAGCAGGTTTTTACAAACAGCAATTTCTTAAACCGGTAAACCCCTGTAAACTTTTCTGTCAAAGGATCCAGTAAATGAATGAGTTCAAATAGTAAGCTCAGAATGCCTCTAACACAGAGAAAACCCCACCATCAGGTTGCCATCAGGTGTAACGTTGTTTCTGAATGTGTAGCCTAATAAAATGTGACTTAACATTACAGGCCTAAGTGATTTTATCTTTTTTTTTTCTTTAAAAAATGCAGTTTTAGTCTTTATTTTAACCATCCAGCAGACGTTCTAAAATATATTGATAAATTACTGGGAAAAAAAATTAGAAGACCTTTTAAACCATTTAACTGATTGTATTAATTGGTCAAAATTCTTTCGCTCAGTTAACGGTTAAACAGTTAAAAAGAGGTATAGACAATGGATCAGCTTTTGTATGGAAAGACTGCCTATTTAAATGTTTAGCCAAGTCACTACTGATTTTTGAACTAATCATTCAAACCAATCATGCTAACATTTTTACAGCACTTATTGTGAATTTCACTGACATTGTAGTATAGGGTCGCTTTGTGAAAACATCTAAATGGTTATAGATATAAAGACAGAAATTCACCTTTGTTTTTGGAAAAGGGAGTTGCTCAATTGCATTTGTGAGAAAATCTGTGTGAACGCATTTGTGAGAAAATCAAGTCGTTTCCTCATAAAAAAGGCTCAGCATTTTCTCTCAAATAGAGTTTTGTATTTGCAAATCACTTTGTGTTTGTTTAAAAGTCAAGTTTTTCTTTACAAAGCAGATTGTATTTGTTTGCAAAATGCTGGATTTGTTTGATAAATATTGCCACAAAATTCACTCCATACCTTTTGGGCTAGTATTGAATAGCAATTGGACGGGCTTTGTTGTGAAAACCTGGCAACCCTGGCACGGACTGCGGCAAACAAGATGAGCTTTACGATGGACTGAGACGGCGATCACATCTGTTCCTCTCACAAATCAATCCTTTTGCCTCAGAAGACTTGGAATATTCATTTATATATTGTAAGTGTAGTTGAATTTGCTGGTTATTTACTGAGGTTTAGGGACAGGGGTTGGTTACTCATAAATGTGTAAATAGTATATTAATAAAACTGTTGTGACTGTTTGCATTGAAAAATCACACCCCAATATATATATATATATATATATATATATATATATATGCAGTAATGGCAATATTATTACCCAATATATAATTTAATCATAATAATCCAATTCTCAGTGCCTTTCACGTCTGCTTATTGACACCAAGGGTTTCTTGTAATCTGCACTATTTCAGTTAAAAAGGATAACAGAGAACCGTTTAGTGCACTTGAATTTAAATATTACTTTTAAATGTTAATTTTTTATGTCTAAAATGCTTGCTAAATGTATGCAAAGTTGAAAACTATGCTTCATAATTATATATATATATATATATATACACACACACACACACACACTCACAGGTGCTGGTCATATAATTAGAATATCATCAAAAAGTTGATTTATTTCACTAATTCCATTCAAAAAGTGAAACTTGTATATTATATTCATTCATTACACACAGACTGATATATTTCAAATGTTTATTTCTTTTCATTTTGATGATTATAACTGACAACTAAGGAAAACCCCAAATTCAGTATCTCAGAAAATTAGAATATTGTGAAAAGGTTCAATATTGAAGACACCTGGTGCCACACTCTAATCAGCTAATTAACTCAAAACACCTGCAAAGGCCTTTAAATGGTCTCTCAGTCTAGTTCTTTAGGCTACACAATTATGGGGAAGGCTGCTGACTTGACAGTTGTCCAAAAGACGACCATTGACACCTTGCACAAGGAGGGCAAGACACAAAAGGTCATTGCAAAAGAGGCTGGCTGTTCACAGAGCTGTGTCCAAGCACATTAATAGAGAGGCGAAGGGAAGGAAAAGATGTGGTAGAAAAAAGTGTACAAGCAATAGGGATAACCGCACCCTGGAGAGGACTGTGAAACAAAACCCATTCAAAAATGTGGGGATGATTCACAAAGAGTGGACTGCAGCTGGAGTCAGTGCTTCAAGAACCACTACGCACAGACGTATGCAAGACATGGGTTTCAGCTGTCGCATTCCCTGTGTCAAGCCACTCTTGAACAACAGACTGCATCAAAAGCGCCTCGTCTGGGCTAAAGACAAAAAGGACTGGACTGCTGCTAAGTGGTCCAAAGTTATGTTCTCTGATGAAAGTAAATTTTGCATTTCCTTTGGAAATCAGGGTCCCAGAGTCTGGAGGAAGAGAGGAGTGGCACAGAATCCACGTTGCTTGAGGTCCAGTGTAAAGTTTCCACAGTCAGTGATGGTTTGGGGTGCCATGTCATCTGCTGGTGTTGGTCCACTGTGTTTTCTGAGGTCCAAGGTCAACGCAGCCGTAACCAGGAAGTTTTAGAGCACTTCATGCTTCCTGCTGCTGACCAACTTTATGGAGATGCAGATTTCATTTTCCAACAGGACTTGGCACCTGCACACAGTGCCAAAGCTACCAGTACCTGGTTTAAGGACCATGGTATCCCTGTTCTTAATTGTCCAGCAAACTTGCCTGACCTTAACCCCATAGAAAATCTATGGGGTATTGTGAAGAGGAAGATGCGATATGCCAGACCCAACATTGCAGAAGAGCTGAAGGCCACTATCAGAGCAACCTGGGCTCTCATAACACCTGAGCAGTGCCACAGACTGATCGACTCCATGCCACGCTGCATTGAGTGCTGTACATGCTCATACTTTTCATGTTCATACTTTTCAGTTGGCCAAGTTTTCTAAAAATCCTTTCTTTGTATTGGTCTTGAGTAATATTCTAATTTTCTGAGATACTGAATTTGGTGTTTTCGTGTTTTCATTAGTTGTCAGTTATAATCATCAACATTAAAAGAAATAAAAATTTGAAATATATAATTCTGTGTGTAATGAATGAATATAATATACAAGTTTCACTTTTTGAATGGAATTAGTGAAATAAATCAATTTTTTGATGATATTCTAATTATATGACTAGCATCTGTATATATCTCATATATATGTGTGTGTGTGTGTGTGAAAGGATATATATATATATATATATATATTTAGTTTATATATAGTTTTCTTCTGTTTATTCCTTTCACATTTGACCTGCCTCATTCTCATTTAAATAAATGTATAAATAAACGTCAATTAATGAATAAATTTCCACTGCGACTTATGATAAATTTGCAGCTGAGCGCAGGCATTGCACTCGCCATCTTGGATAGTCCGATGCTTCTCTTTCTTTTGGAATTAATTCATAAGTAGCCTAGACACATTTGATTATGTCTTTTCAAATGCCTATTTATTTCCCTTAAAATTATAACATTCCTAGCACTATTTTAAACATTTATTCAAGTAATAATATATAAATGATCTAATGTAGGTCTATGTCTAAATTCAGGGGAAACTATAACATTTTCTATAAAATATTCTATTTTGTTTTTCGTTTAAATTGGCCAGTTACCGATTAGAACAAAATAAAAAAAAATATTCTACAAATTTCTATAAAAAATAAATACGAAATTTCTTAAAACTCAAGCCACTATAATTTCCTCACACAGGAAAGTATTATATATAATTAATATATAGAGAATCATTTTATTTATGAATTTATGAAAACTTTATTTTGAAATATAGGCAATGTTAAATTTTTATTTTTATTTTTTCTTAACCTTATAGGCTACACTGTAGATCGAAATAAAAGATTTCTTGATCATCTTCTTCGACTGCTTGAAAATGAAACTAGTTACATTAGTAGTGTTAACGTATTAGAAGAAAGACAAAAAAAAAACATCACAACAAAAACAATCGGTAGTCTATTTTCCTTGTAATCGAGAAAAAAGTTTGACAAATTATCTAAATGAATGCTGAATGTAATTGTTTGACATTGAGCGCATCTCCACTGCAGCCGCATAATCGCGGGTGTCAGTCGCAAATATTAAACGTTTAAAAAAATCTTTGTAAAAACCACTGACAATGACTACTTCTTGAATTCTAGGATTATAATCTTTAGACACCACACACTATGCAATTTTTTTTTTTTTTTTGCCGACTGCAAACAGCGACCGAGCCCGACTGGAACAGACTCAAGACTAAATTCCATTCATAATCGGCATGACAGTCGTGTAGTGTGTTCTCGGCTTAAATTCCATTCATAATCGGCATGACAGTCGTGTAGTGTGTTCTCGGCTTAAGGCCCCAATCACACCGAACACGCTTTTTATGTCTGAAAATGCGAGGTGCACAGCACTGTCTTTTTCTGGTGACTTTTTAAAAAAGAGCAGTGCTTAGCGGCTTTTTATGTTGCTAGGAAACCATCATAGTCAAGTCAAGTCAAGTCAAGTTTATTTGTATAGCGCTTTTCACGAAACAAATCGTTTCAAAACAGCTTAACAGCAAATTAAAAGTTTGTACAATAATTAAAGTTTGTTAAATTAAAGTTTGTACAATAATTAAAGTTTGTACAATAACGTTTGTTAAATTAGAATTTGTACAATAATTAAAGTTTGTACAATTTGTATAATGTTAACATTAATGATTATATGTTGCAATCAAATCACTGTAGTAAAATTCGGTAGTGATGTATGGTGTTTCAGGGCTGATATCATCTAAAGTCCTCCAAGGGGTTGGCATCATCATCTCTTCTTCGGTGCTCCTGATCCAGACTGTAGCTTGTGTTATTCCTAGTTACCACGGGATGTCAATCCCGTGGCAGAAACAGAGAACAATAGGAACATAATTAGCGTAGCTGCTGTTCAAACCAAGCAAAAGGATTTGTTCAACCAAAGCTAAGGATTCATAATGTGCAATTGATCAGATATAACAGCAGTAAAAGATTATGAGATGCGTTATGTGAATGCTTGGCTAAAAAGATGTGTCTTTAATCTAGATTTAAACAGAGAGAGTGTGTCTGAACCCCGAACATTATCAGGAAGGCTATTCCAGAGTTTGGGAGCCAAATGTGAAAAAGCTCTACCTCCTTTAGTGGACTTTGCTATTCTAGGTACTACCAAGAGTCCTGAGTTTTGCGACCTTAGGGAGCATGATGGATTGTAGCGAGGTAGAAGACTAGTTAGGTACGCAGGAGCTGAACCATTTAGGGCCTTATAGGTAAGAAGTAGTATTTTATAGTTGATACGGAACCTAATAGGATGCCAGTGCAGAGACTTTAAAATTGGGGTAATATGGTCATATTTTCTTGACCTGGTAAGGACTCTAGCAGCTGCATTTTGGACTAACTGCAGCTTGTTTATTGAAGATGCAGGACAACCACCTAGCAATGCATTACAATAGTCAAGCCTAGAGGTCATAAATGCATGAACTAACTTTTCTGCATCAGAAACAGGTAACATGTTTCGCAGCTTGGCAATGTTTCTAAGATGGAAGAATGCTGTTTTTGTAACATGGGAAATATGATTTTCAAAAGACAAGTTGCTGTCTAATATAACACCCAGACTTTTGACTGTAGAGGAAGCAGCAGTACATCCATCTAGTTGCAAATTGTAATCCAAGAGATTTTGTGTATTAATTTTTGGTCCGATAAGTAATATCTCTGTCTTATCTGAATTTAATAGGAGAAAATTATTGGTCATCCAGTCTTTTACATTTTTAACACACTCTGTTAACTTTGATAATTTAGAAGTTTCATCTGGTCTTGTTGAGATATATAGTTGAGTATCATCAGCATAACAATGGAAACTAATTCCATAATTCCTAATAATATTGCCAAGGGGCAACATGTATATTGAGAAAAGCAGAGGACCTAGGACAGATCCTTGTGGCACTCCATACTTTACTGGTGATAATTGAGAAGACTCCCCGTTTAAGTAAACAAAGTGGTAGCGATCAGACAGGTAGGATCTAAACCATCTTAAAGCCCGCCCTTGAATACCTGCATAGATTTGTAGTCGATCTATTAGTATGTCATGGTCTATAGTGTCAAACGCAGCACTAAGGTCAAGTAAAACTAGCAATGAGATGCAGCCTTGGTCTGATGCAAGAAGCAAGTCATTAGTGATTTTAACAAGTGCAGTTTCTGTGCTATGATGGGGCCTGAAACCTGATTGAAATTCTTCGTAGATATCATTTTTTTGCAAAAAGCAGCATAATTGAGCAGATACAACTTTTTCTAAAATTTTAGACATAAACGGAAGATTAGAAATGGGTCTGTAATTTCCTAGTTCATTAGGGTCTAGTTGTGGTTTCTTAATACGAGGCTTAATAACCGCTAACTTGAATGATTTTGGGACATGACCTAAAGATAACGATGAGTTAATAATATTGAGGAGCGGTTCTTCTGCTACAGGTAACAACTCTTTCAGTAATTTAGTGGGTACAGGATCTAATAGGCATGTTGTTGGTTTAGACGTACTGATAAATTTATTTAGCTCTTCCTGTCCTATAGCGGTAAAGCACTGCAGGTTTTCTTTGGGTGTGACAAAGGAAATTGACATATTAGACGCTGTAGAATCTACGCTGGTTATTGTATTTCTGATGTTATCTATTTTATCAGTGAAAAAATTCATGAAGTCATTACTATTAAACTGTAAAGGAATATTTCGGTCGGGCGGCATCTGATTATTTGTTAATCTGGCCACTGTGCTAAATAAAAACCTTGGATTGTTTTGGTTATTTTCTATGAGTTTGCGTATGTGCTCGACCCTGGCAGCTTTTAGAGCCTGTCTATAGCTGGACATACTGTTTTTCCACGCAATTCTAAAAACTTCCAAATTAGTTTTTCTCCATTTGCGCTCAAGATTACGAGTTTCTTTCTTGAGAGAATGGGTAGTACTGTTGTACCATGGCGCAGTACATTTTTCTCTAACTTTTTTCAATTTGATGGGGGCAACAGCTTCTAACGTATTAGAGAAGATAGTGTCCATGTTGCTAGTTAATTTGTCTAGATCCTGTGTATTACTGGGTGCACAGAGCAGTTGAGATAAATCAGGCAGGTTACTTGTAAATAAATGTTTGGTGGCTGGAACAATGGTTCTGCCCAAACGATAGCGCGGAGCGATATAGTTAATATCAGTCATACGCAGCGTGCATGATACAAGGAAATGGTCAGTAACATCATCGTTTTGAGGTACGATATCTATATCAGTAAGATCAATTCCATGCGATATAATTAAATCTAGCTTATGATTGAAACGATGAGTGGGCCCGGTGACATTTTGCTTGACTCCAAAAGAATTTAATAGGTCAGTAAACGCAAGCCCTAAGGCATCACTTGTATTATCGACGTGAATGTTAAAGTCTCCAACAATTAGTGCTTTATCAAAATTAACCAACAGGTCGGAAAGGAAATCTGAAAATTCTTTTAGAAAGTCTGCATACGGCCCGGGTGGTCTATACACAGTAGCTAAAATAAGAGATAAGACAGATTTCTTTTGCAAATCTGACAGAGTAACTTTAAGCAAAAGTATTTCAAAGGAGTTAAACTTGTATCCTTTTTTCTGAGTTACATTGAGAATATCACTATATATTGTTGCGACACCACCGCCACGACCAATCTGACGGGGCTCATGCTTATAACAGTAGCTTGGTGGAGTAGACTCATTTAGACCAATATAATCATTTGGTTTTAGCCAGGTTTCAGTCAAGCAGAGTACATCAAAACTATTATCTGTGATCATTTCATTTACAATAACTGCTTTGGGTGCGAGTGATCTAATGTTTAGAAGCCCAAACTTTAAAAATGGTTTTTGTTCGTTTATTTTGCATTTTTCCGGGTTAATCACGATCAGATTTTTTCTAGATCCTGCATTAACTGTATGTTTTGACCTCACTATTCGAGGAACAGACACAGTATTTATAGATTGGACAGCAATAGTGCTATCATTTAAGTGTTCAGAGCAAAAACCATCATAGCAGTTATTTGGGAATCGGCTTACTAGTCAAATGGAGCGCAGCGTCCTGGAGATGTTGTCCGACAGCAGTTCTGCTCCGACTCTGCTGGGGTGCAGGCCATCAGCACGGAAAAGCCTAGGACGCTCCCAGAAAAGATTCCAATTATTAACAAAGAGCAGTTTCTGTTCTTTACACCATGTCAATAACCATTCATTTAGAGCAAAAAGTCTACTGAACCTTTCGTGCCCACGTCGATACGTGGGAAGCGGTCCTGACACGATGATCCTTGTCTCGGGCGCCGTGCTGCGAACCGTCTCGATCAGGCTGCCGAAGTCCCGCTTCAAGACCTCCGTCTGCCGCAGCCTGATGTCGTTCACCCCCGCGTGCAGGACGATCGCGCCGACGCTCTCGTCCTTCAGGATTGCGGGTATCTGCGCAGAAACATCGAGAACACGAGCACCAGGGAAACAATGAGTTTGCACATTACCTTTAGCTAAAGTAGCACGAACGTACCTGACGATGGAATCTCCGACGATCACAGCGTCGCGTTCCGTCTCGCGGAGGGGAGCGAAGCGGTTCCGGGTGGAGATCTCGAAGACCGGGGGCGGCGGAGGGGGAGAGGTCATCGTCCGTGGCCTGGCTCGCGTCTTCCGCTGCTGCTGCACCCAGGGTCCGTGGTGTCCCGGCGCCGGAGTGAAGGACATCTGGGAAGAGCGCGTCCTGGGTGCAGAGGGCCTGCACAGAGAAGCACAAGGAGTGGAAGTGGTAGGAGTGTTAGTATCGTGCTGTATACTTACCCGAGAGGATTCCAGAGCTGCCCTCAGCTCGGCCTGCCTCTCCAGGAGCTGGCGGATCTGCTTCTCCACGGCCTCCAGCTCCACCTGCACCGAGTGCAGCTCGAACGTGTCATCACCTGTATTCAAAGGTAGACACAAATTTGCCATTAAAGCAAGTAACAGTTAGTAAACAATGGTAGTGTGTGTGTGTGTGTGTGTGTGTGTGTATAAACAACGCAAGCAAGAGTAACGGCAACCACGCTGGTGATGCTAATGGGCTACAAGCTAGCGGGATCGGGAATTTAAAACAAAACTAGTGTTAACAAGGTACTCCGGTTGTTTTAGTTTTAAAACACTACAAGGGATATATTCACACGTTATAAGAAACGTAAATGATGGTGTAAAAATTTGATTTTCGTTTGTAAATTAGACAATATTAAATTGACTTGACGGAGCCCAAACTCAAAGCATACGGCAACCATCATCATAGCAAATTTGGTGTCTTTAAGTCAATGTGTGTGTTAATGTTACATCACACAGAACTCACTACATCAATATGATAACAGCGCCACCTATTGGTCAAAAGTGATAAGCCATTAAATCATATTACTACAGGTTGTATTTATGATTTTTCCACCATTTTGTCTAAAATGGCTTTAATTACTCATTGCTGCAGTTGGTCTCATGCTTCCCTTGCCTTGTGCTTGGCCCCGTAATTGCTGCTTGCAGCTATATTTATTATTATTATTGTAGGATTACAAATTTAAGAATCTGTATAAGATCTGAAGATCCTACATCCTGATGTAACATCATATAAAAAACTGAGATTATCTACATTGTATTAGGCATTTAATGTGAACATAGTGGCGTCTGTTTACTGAAAGGCAACTGGATGTGAATTTCACACCTTGGTAGTTCTCGTGGCCAGGTGAGGTTAAGTAAGTTTGCTTAGCAATGCGCAGTGCATCTCAATAAAGACCTCCGCGAAAGATACCCTGTCTCTTGGATCTTTGCTTCAACAAGAAAAATTTTACATTATTATACTTTTTTCTTCCTAATTCACAACACAGACACAACCTGTAATTGTCTATGATATTGTTTATTTTTATTAATTTTATACATTTCAGTCACAGACATATAGATATATTAAATCTATGTTCTGTTTCGAAAGAAAAAAATTATAAATGAATGAATACATAAATAATAATAGTAACACTATTTACAATAATTAATATCATATTTACATTGGCTATGATCAATTCTTGAAAACCAAAATAAAAAAGAAAGGTTAGCTGAAAAAGAAAGCTTAAAATATTCTTTCATGCTCAGTATAAATGTTTACAAGACAAATTGCATGTTATATAATATAATATCACATATTTACCCCCGCCCCCCAGCAGCAGCAGCCATTGAGAGACCTTTAACATAAAATTGTGAAAATGTCCATAAATATTATGTTTTCACTTAATTATGATTTGTATATTCAATATCAATAAAATAGTGATTTCTTTAAGTTATTCATTCATTCATTCATTCACTCATTACCTTTGTGTGCCAAATCAACATAGTTTTTTTTTTTTTTTTCGCTTCAGCCAACTCTGTACAAATATCCACCCCGACTTCTCTTCTCTGGCACTCATTAATAACTTTATGTGCCACCAGGCTGAGATTTTTCAGAAAATTCTTCTCAATGTTTGCATCCAGTGTGCTTTCAAATTCTAATAACAGCTGTTAACAAACAAACAAACAAATACATACATTATTTGCTAATGTTTTGCAAATGTTTGTTAAAATGTTTTGTAGTCAAAATTCGGAATACCATTCACTTACAACAGAAGCGATTTTAAGAGCTGGATATTGGGATAGAATATCTTTTGTGGAGTGATGTTTCATGTAGTCTGCCCTCTCATTCCTTGTCCGTGCCATGCAGTCCTGCAAAAGTCTGATATTTAGTGTCTTCTTTGAGCATTCTGTTCTCATTTTCTCCAAGTGGATCCCTATGCTGCATTCATCTTCTCCTGACTCTACCTATCCACAAATATAAGCACTTAAACTTTAACAGTAAACTTTAATGTTTTTCTTAATTCCTGATGATTATTCTATTTGTGGCTCTTACCTCTTCAGTCCTTGGTCTCTTTTGATACATATCTTGGATTGTGAAAAAAAACACATTAAAGACATTCATTATGTGTATTTCATTTGACATACCCAGTGTTGTGCAAGTTACTTCCAAATTGTAATACATTACATATTTCTTGTTACTGTTATTTAAAAGTAATCCCTTACATTACAATAATACTGTCTTAGAATTGTAATACGTTACATTACTCCTGTGTTACTTTTGAGTTACTTTCACCAAAATAACTACAGAAGTAGAACTTAACATCCTAAAATGACAAAATGTACCTCAGATCATTTTACATCCAGTAGAAAGCGATATGATGTACACTAATGCCTTTGGCCTATCCAAGCTACTAACAATATAGTTTATAATTGGCAAAGTGAAAGTTCAAGGCAATGCAAGAAAGGATGACAGCCAAAATCACATGATCCAGTCTGTCTGTTGTATGGTAGAGGTAAAGTGATTATCTGGCAATATCTGTGAATACTGGGCATATTCATATTAGATACAACAGGACTATGTAAACTCCAGTGCCATTTCATTCATTTTGAATTCAAATCGCTCACAACACAAAACTGTCATGCACAAAGTGAGCATGATGAACAGCTTATGCTTTCCAGGTATAAAGTGCAAACAGAAAACCAACCCCTCAGTCATTTTAGTCCATAGAAATTAACATAAAGGCTAAACATAACTGCTTAGAAAGAAAATAGATCAAACAGAGACCTGTGCATAATGTGCATACGTCCATCTCGCGAATATACTGTCGCCTGCCATTTCTATCCATTTGCCGCAGTTCCTCTGGCCAGTGCGCGCTATAGGGCTTACAGCGAAGCAGTCGGGTCCAATAGCCGCGGACCTCGAGCGCAGAGCATGAAATCATCAACAAATCATGCCGCGTTACAAAATACAACGCTCCACAAGCGAAAAGGAGATGAATGGCACCACACGCGTCTATTCACGAACAGGAAATAGAACTTGTGGGATTTTTGATTTGTTAATGTCTCGCAGGCGAAAAAGAACATGTAACGAGTAAAATATTACTGAAAATTGATCAGTAATGCCTTACACTATATCGTTACAGCAAAAAGTAATACATTACTGTAATACATAACTTTTGTAACGCATTACTCCCAACACTGGTGTCACATGATCCTTCAAAAATCATTCTATATGCTGATTTATTATCAGTGCTGGGAACAGTTGTGCTGCTTAATTATTTTATTTTTTTATTTTTTTTGGAACCTGTGATACTTTTTTCAGGATATTTTGATCAATAAAAGGGTAAAAAAAAAGAAAAAAAAGAACAGCATTTATTTAAACTAGAAAGGTTTTCTAACAATATACACTACTGTTCAAAAGTTTGGGGTCAGTACATTTTTATTCTTTCCTTTTTTGAAAGAAATTAATACTTTTATTCACCAAGGATGTGTTAAATGAATAACAAGTGATAGCACAGATTTACATTGTTAGCAAATATTTATATTTTGAATAAATGCTGTTCGTTTTAACTTGTTATTCATCAAAGAATCCTCACAGGTTCCAAAAAAATATTTGACAGCACAACTGTTTCCAACATTGATAATTCTAATAATAAATCAGCATATTAGAATGATTTCTGAAGGATCATGTGACACTTAAGACTGGAGTAACAGCTGATGAAAATTCAGCTTTACATCACAGGAATAATTTATACTGTAAAGTATATTCAAATAAAAATCATTATTTTGTATTGTAATAACATTTTGCAGTATTACTGTTTTTATCTGTATTTTTGATCAAATAAATTCAGCCTTGATGAGCATAAGAGACTTCTTTAAAAAAAAAAAAACATTAAATGAGAGGGTGTGTCCAAACTTTTGACTGGTAGTGTATGTATCCAAGAATGTTAAAAAACAATGCAAGACTCCAATATTACATGTGTATTACAGACTGACATACCATCTATTCGGAAATGGTGGTGTCTCCAAATTCTGGAGAAATTATCAATTGCAAGGTAGGACACATTTCAAGCAGTAAAACATTGGTCTGCTTTACAATTATGCTATATTAAAGTATACTTTATATATATCTGACTTTTGAAAAGGCATGGCAGCACTTCGGACAGTGCTTTGCCTTCTGCACAGAGGAGGCAGAACAGCTGATGGCAGGCACCCTACCACCTATTTATAGGATTCCTCGACCCCAAATAGTCAAGGTGTCAGGTTTTGGGACTCTTTTTGTTGTGTTTTGATTTGGTTTAGTCCTGTTTGTTTTTAGTTTCTTCCACTTCCTGTTTGCCCATATTTGGTTTTGTTCCTGTCTCCACCCCTTATTAAGTCATTATCAGTTAAGTGCCTTCACCTGTCTGTGTCTTGTTAACCACCCTATTTAAGTTAGATTCTGTTCATTGTTTGATTGTCTGTTCTCGTCGTTGTGTGCGTGTCTCCTTGCCTGTCTCCTGTTGGATTTATTTGTGGATTTATTTATTAAAAGACTTGTTTTCTACCCGATCTCAACCTCGTACTCCTCGTTTGTCCTCCCATACACGACACCTGACAGAAGAACGGACCATAAACCGTCTTTTTTTTCCCCCGTGTTTTGTTTCCCGTTTTGTTCAGTGTGTTTGTTTACTTTCGTTATGAACATTCCCTCCGTCGCCCTCCTCCTCCTGAAGCAGGAGGAAAGGACTCTCGAGGACCACACTAAAGACTTTTTAGTGTTGTCTCACTACACCCATTACCCAGACGACTGCCTCTGCGCTTTCTATCTCGCCGGGTTGAGCGATATAACCCGAGGGCAGTTGTCTGGGGATGGTCCTCGAGAGGACTTCGCAGCGTTTGTTGAGTGGGTGCTGGTGTCGTGTAATTCCACGATGACTGTTGGCTGTGTCGAAGACACCAGCCCCACTCACAACCCGGAACCCAGCCTACCACCACCCGTAGCGGAGCTACACGAGCCCACCGCAGACGGAGAGCCCGAGCATGCCGCGATCGTCATGTCGTCATCATCGGAGGAGGTGACAGAACGAGCGATCGTCACGGAGCCAGAGCCCAA
Source organism: Cirrhinus molitorella (assembly GCA_033026305.1). Taxonomy (NCBI): domain Eukaryota; kingdom Metazoa; phylum Chordata; class Actinopteri; order Cypriniformes; family Cyprinidae; genus Cirrhinus; species Cirrhinus molitorella. The sequence continues at coordinate 23,702,627 of CM065141.1, forward strand.
GATGTCTGACCAGGTGCATGAGCCGGTAACACCGCTCCAGACGGGGGAAGTTTCAGTGGAGCGTGAGGGAGCTATGGAGAGCCCAGCCAACTGCACCGCCGATGAGGGTGAGTTAGCGCAGGATTCTGGGGGCGCTGTGGACTGTTTGGACATTTTTTAACCTGCTCTGGACTGTGCTACAATGGATTATTCTGAATCAGAAATGGACACTTGTGAACATGTTTTGGACATTTCTGAAACCATTTTCCCACCCACCCTCCCTCTCTTTCCCGTTGTGAGAGTTCAGGTTCCAGCCACACCTCCGCTGTCAGCTGCCAGCCCCTCAGCTCACCCTTATCTCACCATCGGTGCAGTGGATTCGCCGCGGGTCAGCCAGCTTCCATCGGCGTTGTGGCTGGAGGATCCTTCAGCTCCGCCTCCAGCCTCTGAGTCCTGGACTCCGCCTCGGCCCTCCGACCCTGCGGCTGCACTGTGGCACCTAGCTCCCTCGTCTCCATCGTCGACCATCGATCCACTAGCTCCACCGGGCTCCCTCGTCCCTACGGCTCCGCTTCGGTCAGTCGTCACCCTGCCATCGCCTCTGGACTCCACTCTTCCGGCTGCGCCTCGTCGCTCCGTCCCTCCGGCTCGGCTGGACTCCTCCTTCCCTCCAGCTCAGCCTCGGTCCTCGATCGCTCCGGCTACGCTGCGGCTCTCCGGATCTCCGCCTCGGTCGCAGGTGCCACCTGTTCCGCCTTGGCCCTCCGGATCCTCTGCGTCGCCCTGGATCATCGGCTCTCCGTCTCCGCCTCGGGCTCCACCTCCACCTGCTCCGCCACCGTCGGTCAGCCCCATGGAGTCGTCAGCCCTTCCTCCACCATGGCTCCTCCCTCCGTCGGCTCCGCCGTGGGCTACCGTCATGGCTGGGATCTGGGTTCCCCCTGCTTCAGCTCCCTCCTGTCTTCTCCCTGGCTCCTCCCTCCTGCTGATCCACCCTGGACCCTCCTGTCATCTCCCTTGCTTCTTCCATCCTGCTGATCCACCCTGGACACTCCTGTCATCTCCCTGGCTCCTCCCTCCATCTCCTCCCTTGACTCCCTTTGTTCTCCTCCTCCTTCCGGATGTCCGTCCCCCTCCTGAGCCCCCACCCAAGCCCCCCATGTTTCTGTTTTCGGCGCGAGGTCGCGCCTTCCGGGAGGGGGGGAGCTATGTCAGGTTTTGGGACTCTTTTTGTTGTGTTTTGATTTGGTTTAGTCCTGTTTGTTTTTATTTTCTTCCACTTCCTGTTTGCCCATATTTGGTTTTGTTCCTGTCTCCACCCCTTATTAAGTCATTATCAGTTAAGTGCCTTCACCTGTCTGTGTCTTGTTAACCACCCTATTTAAGTTAGATTCTGTTCATTGTTTGATTGTCCGTTCTCGTCGTTGTGTGCGTGTCTCCTTGCCTGTCTCCTGTTGGATTTATTTGTGGATTTATTTATTAAAAGACTTGTTTTCTACCCGATCTCAACCTCATACTCCTCGTTTGTCCTCCCATACACAACACAAGGTATGGCTAAACTGACAACAACTTTTTTCACGAATGCATTCTATGCAGGGAGGTCTCAAAAAATTAGAAAGTTTGTTTATTCAGTAATTCAGTGTAAAACTTAACTCATACATTATATAGATTTATACAACAGTCAAGTGGGTTTTAGGGCTGCCCTCAACTAAGGATTTTTCTGGTCGACTAGTAGTCGCTCATTTTAAGCATTAGTCGACTAATCATACATTAATTAATAAAACATTTAAATCATTATAATGAGCCTTTAATTGCCTACATATTCTAATAAACGCTTAAGCATGCATGAAGCTTGCTCGCACCGCAGATGTAATGATTATAAATGTGTAAGGGAAAAACAATAAGTATGTTATAAAAATGTTTTACTTTTACCTGTATGCCCAAAAATGAGGGAGTAAGCTATTCTAAGAGCAAATTACCACCAGCGCATCCATCTGCCCTGCAGTAAGCGCATGTCTGTTTAGCTTCCACACAGACAACGCACATTTCTCTAGGTCAGTGGTTTGCAAACTTTTTTTAATATACGTATATATAGCCTAATTTGCTCGCATTGGGATAGTCGTTCTCTGAACGCGGGATATTAAAATTGCTTTTGAATGCGTGCGTGCGTTTTGCTTTTGGTTTCGTTTTAACGGTCGCATGAAACTCTCCGCGGTACTGAAGGTGCATTCTACAGGCGCGTCTAAAGGCTTTGTTATAATGAGAGGATTACATAGCTTGCAGGACTCAGGACTGAACAAAAAGTCCGGCGTTTTCAGCGGTGAGTGGAACTTGCTACTACTTACCCAGCAAGCAAGCCGTCATTTCACCGTCTCGGTTACCTATAGACCCGAAATAGTCCGGCTATGTGTAACCCCCTTCTAGCCCAAATAACCTTGAATTTGGATACATGTCGTTTTTTGGCAAACTAACTTGTGAGTTGTATTATATTCCATCATGTAAGCAAAGTCAGCAGCATTCAGAATGTATTGGATTGATTTCTTTGACATGTTCTGTTCATAGCCTGTGCATAGCTGAGATTTAGCTCGTAGTCAGATCGGCTATTTGTAGCCCACTGATAGTCAAATCTGATTCATTGTAGTTTTTGGTTTTTGGCCAACTTTTGTTCAGGTGCTGCTTTTTAGCCCATCCGTGGTCTATTTGTAACGGTTTGGAATAGACCAATATCAGACCAAAGATGAGCACTGCCAAAATAGTCTTACAATCGTTTACATGAAATTTACGCTTATTATCAAATCCAAGTAAACTTTTGAAACATTTAAATTAGCATGGTTTTATATTTTATAGCATTATTAAATATAGCATTATTAATTATGCCAAAATAATGCTAATTTAAATGTTTCAAAAATTTACTTGCATTTCATAATATTATGTCATGCATCCTATAAGCTGTTAAGTGTAACATTTGTGGCAGAGCACTAAGCAGAGAAAAATTTAGCACGACTACGCCACCCTGGATCTCGGCCAGGGACCTTTATTATTTAAATTTGTTTTGCTTTCTTTTAGGCAACACAGGTCAGCTCACAATAAAGTTGGCAGGAGACGTGGAAATATCAAAGATACGTTTTATTACAATAAAAGGAAGGTTATTGCAAGAATAGAAAAATGAAAAAAAAGCAAGTCACTGGGCACAATGATCAATTAACAAATTCCATTACACACTTCACAAACACGGGGATGGTGACCGGGGTTGTCTAAGACATCCACAAATACAAGTACAGGAACTGAGGCGTGACAGCAGGGCTTAAGGGCACTATAGGCCTCCACAGCAAACACCCCACACTTATACCTGTGACACACGCACACCGACACAATCACTCCAGCCAACACTCGTGAAAGCACCAACACCAGGAATCTGCCACTGCCTTCGGCACTCAGCTCCTGTAACAAATCAAAAATCAGGTTATACACTTAATAATGACACTAAAAATCACATAAGTGACAATAACAGAAACTAGCCAATACTTGAATTCACCAAAAACAAACAAAACAAAATGATACAATAATAATAATGAAAATTATAATAATGTTTTAAATGACAATAACAAGTTATTGCTATACTGCAAACACAAATTTAGACAAACTCACAACATTACAAAAGCTTTATAAAGAATCAAAAGTAGATCAAGGTAAACCAACACACACACACACACAAAATAATCCCAAAAAATCTATAGAGCACGATTAAACTTCACACGTCACACTCACAATCGACTTTAACCAAAGCAAAGCAACAGCGTCTCCAGATAACAGTTCCCACGCAGCCCGAGCAACAGGGAAACTTTACGAACGAAAATTGTCAGTATCGACGCCTCAGATGTGTCTGCAATAAAAATCACAATTTAGACAAAACACTCAAGCCCTCCGTGACCGCCACTTTATGATAAAAATCCTAATACCCCCATCATAAACTTTAAAAACCACCTACCGTAGAGACAAGGTCTGACTCCCAAATCATTTAGAAAAGCAAATATATCGGGAACATGAGAGCTCGTTCAGTCTGTCTATAAACAGCAGGGCTCGACAAACGCGTCCACAACAGCGGGCAGACACTTGGTGCCAACTCAGTCTCGCCTGAACTTCTAACTAAAAGCACAACAAATACACCCCTACAACGCGAATGAACACAACAATCTAAACCAGTGGTTCCCAAACTGGGGGGCGCGACCCCTAGGGGGGGCGCGGAGTTGTATTAAGGGGGGCGCGGCAAGGCTAGTGTATGTACAGTCTAGACAGTTCTAGAGCTTTATATTTAAAGTAGCCTAATTCAAGATATAAAAATTCTTAATAGCATATAAATGTAAATGAATAAATTATGTATATATAAAAATAATGTAAATAAATTAACACAAAATATGAATTTCATCATATTTTATTATCCCAAGAAGAGGACTCGCAGTACCCGCTGCGGCGGTCTGTTATCAGTTCAGCGTTTGCTGTCGTAAATTAACAGACCACTAGATGGTGCAATTGATTAATGAGAAATCGGCCGTTAGCTTAGCAAAATTTGTGAATGACGCACAGAAGTTCTGCGCTAAGCATGGACAAGTTTTTAAAAAAGCAGGCACGTTCAGAGGGGATGACTTTGGGGGCTTGAGCCCCTGCCCTTTTTCCAAAAGTAATTAAATGTGCCCCCTCGCAAAATTTATCAACAAAAATATTGTGGTCGATAAAATGCATTTGAATCATGAATAATATGAGAACGTGTATAAAATAGTAAAGAATATAACTCGAAACGAAGTTTGGATAATCCCCCTATTGTTCAACGCAGTTAGACAGTCTGACAAGCCGTTGCCATAACAACACGATATAAGCATTAGCGTTGCTATTGTCATAGTATGTGCACGCCTGACTCTTTACTGTTGCTCCATTGCTTCTTGCATCCGACGGATTTTACGATCATCATCGGCAGATTTTCGAGAGGGCATGTGTTGGTAAGTTATAACCTACTTGGTGGTCTTGATGTGGAGGTGAGTGGTGATAAACAAAATACTAAGCTATGTGCTTCGAATTTACTAATTATCCGACAAACAAAACGCAAAGCGAGTTAATTTGAGATCACATTTTTTATTTTTAAAACTTCTCATATGAGGGTCTACATAACAAAGTTCGACCACTTTCCAAGAATGAACGCTAGCGGAGTGAACGAGGCTTGAGAGAGTTGTAAGTGGGGGCGGGGGCTACTGGAGACGCGGGCGCAGCCGTGTTGCCAGATCCAGTTGTTGTAAGCGTCTTTGGATTTGCCTTTTCCACTTAATTTGACAGTCTAGAAATTTAATAGAGGGAAGTTGCAGTTTTGGGATATCGATATATTTATTATTATATTATTAGTTTAGCTAAGGCAATATTAGGCAACTTAATGGAAGACGACATCTAAATACAGTAAAATGAATAATGTCATCAGAATCTAAATATATACTTGAAACTAGTAACATGCACATTGTGGCTTAGTTTCCTTTATTGTTGCCAGTTCTTTTGATAAAATTTGTGAATGCTAAAGAAGATGGTCCCTATTTGAACTGATTATTTTGTAGACATCTGTTGAAAAAAACAAAACAATAACAAAAAAACAAAAAACAAAAAAAACAACAACGTGAAACAATTTGGGTGAGTGTAATGGAATTAAAATAAATTGGTAAGTAAGTCAGAGTTATGTTAATATATTTAACATGTAGTTTAGAAAAATAAAAATAAAAATAGAGTGCCCTTTTTCCACTTGAGCCCCTGCCCCTCAAAATATCTGTGCACGTCCCTGTAAAAAAGCAACAAGTACCGGTTATAAATAAATAAATAAATGTAGAAGCTGCATACTTTTCTTTTAATGCTTCTACCCTAAAAGTAACTAGTTCTTTAGCCAGATTTTTTAGTAAGTTAATTACCATTAATTTCAAATACATCCTCCTGAAAGTGTGTATGTGTGGTATGGTGTAGGTGTGGGTGTGGGTGGGGGGGCTAATTTTTTTTTTTTTTCCAAAAGGGGGGCCCGGCAGAAAAAGTTTGGGAACCACTGATCTAAACAATGCAAGCGTCTTTCTTACCTGTAGAGGGGCAACCTCAGACCAATATCAGCCACGGGATTTCCTTCAGTGTGCTTTTTCTATAGGGAATAGGCTAACATGAGCATTGAAGATGTTACAAAACCTGACAACTTCAATCAAACATACCTAGTATTGGGGAATGGTGAGTGAAAGTGACGTAGGGGGGTAAGGGGCGGGACCCATAACACCCGACTACTTTGCACACGCCAGTAAAGAGTCAGGCGTGCACATACTTAGATAAATAATATAGATAATAAGTAGATAATAAATAGATAAATAATATAGATAAACAATGAACACGTCAAAATGAAAACACGGATACTTACAGAGACCACGTAGGAATGTCCTTTATCGTTTGTCCCGTTGCTCTCCGACAGGTAAACTTAGTGCTGTCTCGTACAAAAACAAAATTCAAAAAGCTGAAATCGCGAGATCTCGCAGCGGTGATTCCTACTAACTGTCAAGTCTCGCGTTGCCAGCAGTCATGTTTCGGTAGGGCTAAAATTGCCATCTAGCGGTTGGGAATTGTAATTGCATTTTTATTTGTAAAATAATAAAAAAATAAAAGAGTCAAATAATATCGTTTGTGTATGAATGTGTGGTGATACGGTTCTTCATACGCTTAGCTGATTGATTTGTTCGTTGTTCCCCAGTGGTACATTTAGTGCACACAGGCTAAATAAATAGTGCACATACATTATTACAATGCATCCAGAATGTATTCACACCCCTTTCAATGTTTCACCTTTTGTTACATTGCAGCCATCTCCTAGAGACATTTATTCATTTTTTTCTCCTTAATTTACACTCAGTACCCCTCATAATGACCGCAAAATACAGAATTGTAGAAGTTTTTGCAAATTAATAAAAAACAAAAAACTGAATATCCAGAATTTCAGAAATTGGAACCTGCCCACACTGCCAAAAGTACCAATACATGGTTTAATGACCATGGAGTCACTGTGCTTGATTGGCCTGGAAACTCGTTGCTGTGCCACATGTGGATTGCCTCCATGCCTTGTCACACTGATGCAGTATTTCAAGCAAAGGGAGGCCCAACCAAGTATTAGTCATAGTCATCAAAATTAACACACATAATGGCTAGAAATATTTCACTTATTGTCTAATGAATCTATATAATGTATGCGTTTCACGTTTTACATTGAATTACTGAAATTGACAAACTTTTCCACAATATTCTAATTTTTTGAGACCTACCTGTTTTCTCTTTGTGCATGTTATGGTTATGAGTTAGCAGATGCTTTTGTTCAAAGTGGCTTACAAATAAAAACAATACAAAAGTTAGCAGTTAATAGCCTAATGAAAAACCATAATATACAAACCATAACTCATAATAACTATTTAATTTATGCTGAAAAGATGTCTTTAGGCCCCTTTTGAAAGACACAAAACATCTTATGTTAAAGGGTAGTCTTAATTTATGGTATTTTACTTTATCAAAGGAGGAGCAGGTAGAAGTGGAGGAGCTGCCCCTCACATTGAAACGCATGTACCAGGCAGAATACATTGTGAGGAACAGTCCTGGACTTTTCACTGGCCAGGCGCAAGAACCGTGATACATGATGATGGATCATAATGACCAAATGAAAGTGTTGAGGGTGCTGATGGAGTCGACGGAGTGGGATGCCAAGGAGCCTTTCACGTTCATTTTTGAAAATATCAAGGACATGGAAAGATTCATGATTATTTGCAGAGACACCCTCAACCTGAGAGTAAATGCTGGACATGGGGTGTACAGTCACCCATATACAGTTTATTAGTGTGCGTGAGTGTGTCTGGGTGACTGTGCGCCCCACGCACTGCTTGTTAGAGTGACAATTTTTTTTTCTCTTAAATAAAATAAAGATACTCTAAGTGTACTTAAGGACAATACTCAAGTAAATGTACTTCACTACTGTCCACCTCTGGTCTCATGTCACTTCTGTGTGCACACTATGCATTCTTTCAAGTCACTTCCATTGTCAGTTTGAAAGTTTGTTTCCCCAGACTTGTTTGTTAATGTAAGTGCAGATAGTCTAGGTAGAAATGCATATTATGTTCCTTATTGTCTTCTGTAAACACCACTAAAGGGATTATTTTCCTCATTTCGATTATAGAATTAGCCTATATAGACCCATTCTAATACAAAATTACTCAATTTAAAGTTAACTAATATTAGCAGCTTTTAATAAAAAAAAAAACGACACAAACAGTCTTTGACAATACTACTGACCTCAGATAGAAACAAGGCAAGTTTAAGTAGGCCTAATGCCATACAGCAAGGAATCGCAAAGGGGAGTATGGAGGAAACTGAAGGTTTGCTGTGACAGAAAATCTCAGACTTTATTCCACATGTAACAAAATCGTGTATGTTCATGTAACAACTGTATTATTTTGGATAATTGCAACCACGTAAACACATCGTAAATATAGCTTAAGCTACATTTAAAAACATCAAAACAGACCCGCTGTGAACTGTTAAATGAAAAACGCAATGTAGCCTATCAAAATATGCCTCCAATAGTGCCGTCTGGCCGTCAAGTGTTTCATCGCACAACAGATCGTGCAGGTGGGAACTGACGTTTTCTGTTACGTAATTACGCGCATGCGCGGAACGGATCGTGTACTCACAGGCCCTTCGTTTCAGAGCATTCTCAGATTTGGATTAAAGATTACGAAGGCAAACTAATTTTTTTTTTGCGGATTGACTTGCACGGATGAATTCTTCACCTCAAAAAGAGCAACGTGAGCTAGCAAAATTAATATAGTCAATTTTGATTTCACGCCGACTTTAACGCCACTCGGCAAATTCCACTCGGCAGCCATCTTTGAAACGCCTCTCGGGCATGCAAGTATCTCTTTGAATAGGGAAACATCAAATTCTCCAAAACTGTTCGCCAAGTTTATGATTAAATTTCATATTTGAAATCACTAATGAAATCTGACAAGAACCACCTCATAAATATGGTTACTTGTGTTTATTCGCGTAAAAAATGTTCAGGCTAGATCAGACAGCGCGCATGCGCAGTACTGAGCGCACGTCTTACCATTCATACAATAACTATTTGCGTCCACACCAGTGAACGATAACTGTCTATTTATAGTCGATAACTATTTTTGTTGCATTTACATGACTTCAACCAGTAGATGTCCTCAGCATGCACGTTTTGAGTGCATCTAAACAGTGAATCTAGCGTAAATAATCTGATCTATTACTTAATATTGTAGTGAAATTAAAAACAATACAGACTCTTTTCTACTGCACCTTCAAAGGAGGCAAGACAATGTTGTCCAAACTAGCACTGAATTCCTAAGGTAATTTTATGTTTTATGTTACTCTGTTTGCTGTGCAAGGTCTGTTTGCTTCTCTACAATGTTGCCTGCTATTTCAAATGCACAAGACCTTTAAACTGAATGAAGTCTGTCCCCATGTTGCATAAATTTGTACACAATTCCTGGAAGCTGAAAACATCCCAGTTCTTGCATGGCCAGCATACTCACTAGACATGTCACCCATTGAGCATGTTTGGGATGTGTTCCAGTTCCTGCCAATATCCAGCAACTTCGCACAGCCATTGAAGAGGAGTGGACCAACATTCCACAAGCCACAATCAACCTCCTGATCAACTCTATGCGAAGGAGATGTGTTGCACTGCGTGAGGCAAATGGTGGTCACACCAGATATTGACTGGTTTTCAGACCCACCCCCAAAACGTTACAACTCCACATTTTAGAGTGGCCTTTTATTGTGGCCAGCCTAAGGCACACCTGTGCAATAACCATGCTGTCTTATCAGCATCTTGATATGCCACACCTGTGAGGTGCATGGATTATTTCAGCAAAGGAGAAGTGTTCACTAACATAGATTTAGACAGATTTGTGAACAATATTGACAGAAACAGACCTTTTGTGTATGTAAAAAAGTCTTAGTTCTTTGAGTTCAGCTCATGAAAAATGGGGGCCAAAACAAAAGTGTTGCGTTTAGAATTTTGTTCAGTGTAATAAACAACCTTAGATGCAAAGCACTCACACACAACGTATCATTCCTGTCTTTTTTGCTTTGTGTATTTCCATTGCATGGAACCATTAAAATAAAATGCTCATAAGAAGTATGATACAACCTGCATGATGACTGATTGCTTAGTTTAAGAAAAGAAAAAGACATATTATGTGTATAGAAATCAGATCATATTATGAATGTATCAGAATGCAAATTTATCCTCAGTGTGCACCATTAAAACAAAGAGAAGAAATCATGCTCTCATCTTTAGTATATTTCTGCATGTTGATTGCCAAATACATACAAATGAAACGTCATCAATGATTAATTCGTTTCTAAACCTAAAACCATGAAATAGCCCACTGAGACTGTACCAGTATAAACCCTATCAGAGAAATGTTTAATACATAAATATACTGCTTCTGGCTAAAAGGCTTTTTCTGACTTTCCTGTTTAGCTGAAGTTTAACCCTGATTAAACTTACATACTTGGGATTTTCTAATGATCCTAAATACATTAAATAGCAGGATTTAGTCTTTTAGGGCTTTTAAAAGACTTTTATTAATTAATGAAAATGTCACAAGAATTGTCAAAGGTACAATACTGAAATGTTTTGAGGTTTTAATCATCATCTTAAAGATCAAGAATGTTGTTTGTTCATCACCTGACATTCTGAGAGAAAAGTTCTTTTTTTTTTAAAGCACAATAAAGTGAATGCATTTGACCTCAAAACTAATAGTCATGCACTGGAAGTTTAATATGTAAAGATATTTTGTATAATTCATTATATTAATAAATATGACATTTCTGAAAATACACACGGACATTATGATTTGTATAATAAAATAATATCCAACAGCTGCGCATTTAACGACAGGGCAAATGATCAAAACGATCAAAAGTGCATTTTAATACAGGCTACTGAGCAAGCGTTTTTCCAAATATGTAATATTTTTAGCCAAACGTAGTTAAACTAAAACCAATTAACTGTTTAAAAAATATGTGTGATTTATATTTGCTTCACGTGAATCTCTGTTCGACTGATTGCGTCACTGATGTTCACGTCAACGTCGCTAGCTTTTCTTGATAGCCAAAGAGGTAAGAATATTTTTCTTCGTATTTGATGCAGAAATTATCATATATTTTGCACCACAGGAGCGTTATTAACACATTTAACAATTAATAGACTTTTATGCTGTTAAGGAGCACCACAGCAAGCAAAAATAACGTTTTTAGTTGCCAGTAATACAAACTGCAAAAGGATTAGCTTAAACTCAAAAAAGGCCAGCGAAATGTCTATTTTACGATTTGTATAGCTTTACAATTCTCACCTGTACTGTAACGTTAGTAAGTGAACTAAGTGATTGTACTGTTGTTTTGGTCAGTGGTGTATCCTGCAGTTATGTATTGAAATATATAAACTATAAAAACAGTCATGTTGTTCAAATTTGGATGTTTCACTGGTTTTGACGTTTTTACTTCGGTAGGTGGCAACAAATGACCGAACTGTGACAGACAGTCAATCGTTCATTTAACCGATTCGTTCAAACCGCCGAACGAGTCATTGAATCAGTCATTTAACAGTTTTGTTCAAAAACAACGAATCATTGAAGAGATTCAGGAACGGATTGAAGTGCTGGTCTGTGTTGAAGCGGTTCTGCTGTGTCTTTGTTTGGAAAGCAGACGGGCAATATTGTGTCTAAAATGTAAGTTATTCGATGTTAGTTTTATTTGTTATTGACTGTTGTATAAAAACAATCGTGCTGTCTCCTTGTTGCTCCATTACCTTCTCAGGAACGACACAAGTTGTCATTATTGCTAGTTCTTCTTGCTAGTTCATTATGTAATTTGTAATGGAGGCTTTGGGTATTTTTAAATAGCGATGGCAAATCCTGTGGGAGTTTGAATTTACTTTAACTCTTGATTTTTTTTTTTCAAACAGGTATCTTAAATGCTCCTAATTTGCAGTCGTTCAGCAAATTGTCTCGTCCTCACGCCATTGGTTGAACCAGAATTTGACAGCAAAACAATCTGTGAGTGCTTCACTTTGACGGGTGATTTGATGTCATATATTTCAACAAATAATACAAATTTGACTGACATTTAAAACATCGACAAAAACCCCTTCACCCCAAACGTTACATTAACTAACGTTAGCTGCATACCTCTTTGAAGTGTAATTTCTTGTAGGATTAGTATATAATTGTATATTAATCTTTTTATTCACTAGGTGATTTTTTTTTTTAAATGCGTGATGTGATTTTATATATATATATATATATATATATATATATATATATATATATATATATATATATATATAAACCATTATATAAGTCACTCTGAGCATCCTAATAAAATCATACACTTTTCATGGCATGCACATACTATTTCACAGCACTGTACGTTTGCTGTCATGTTGATGTCTTGAATGTTGATGTTGATAAAGTATGAGCTTTTTGATGCATTTTATCTTATTCCTATTCATTCTTCTGCAGGTTTGCAGTGGAAATTGAAGAAATGTTAGAAATACAAATAATTAAGGTAAAGCACCACATGACAGCTGTTTCTGTCATACATTAAGCAACCAGTATTTTTTTTTAGTATTGTTAAGAGATGTTTACTGATTATTATTTTGAATCAGTTTTTGGGATAGTTTCGTTTGAATGTGTTATTAGTTTTAAAGTGTTTTTAAAGTGTTTAAAAATGTTTTTGTTTTTTTTAACTCAGTTTTATTTATTGTTTAACTCAGTTTTATTTATTGTATGTCAAGTTCAAAGAAAATGATAATGCTGCTTGGGAAACTAGATTTTATTTCAAGTAAAACGATCTTATAAAAGCAGTGTAATTTGTAAGTATGTACAACTTTAGTAATATAATAACCCTGATAGTAAGGCTCTTGTTGGGATGTGAAATATATAACACTGTTAATTGTTCACAAAAAAGGCTGGGTGATATTTTTAAAAGAATTTCGACAAGATATTTATTTATATGCATGTATTTGGACTGAAGTTGCTTTTCCCCCCAAACAGATCAAATCATGTTATACAGTAGGCCAAAATAAAAAAAGATTGATGTAAAACTGACATCTTACAGACGTCTGTCAAATGTTTGTACACAGCAGATGCTTTCCAGATAAAGTGATCTTTAAAAGACGACTTGCAAATGTGCTATCTGGGTGGTAAAATAAAGAATAAAAAAAGTCACATATTCATTTACATGTTCATTACATGAATTCTGAACAAAAGTTCAGCTCATAAGCGGTGCCCAGTCGCCACTTTCAAAATATCATAATGTCACCAAAGATAACACTGAGCATTATTGCTGTTTTTTTGCCTTCATAGACGTATTGAAAAAGATAGCTTTTTTTTTTTACTGGTGTATACAGTATGTGGTGATAAAAACACAAAAAGCTGACAGAAGAGCTTTTATAGCAAATATTTTAATGACCAGTTCTTAAGATTTAAGTAACACGCACTCACTTTGTTTTGTGTCAGATTGAAGATCCAGGATGTCTGTGGGCTCGAGTTCTGAAAGGACCAGGCATTCAACCAGACATACCAGAGGAATATGACAACCTGAGAGTGAAAATGAACCTCTTCTACCATGAGGTCGACCTGGATGTTCAAAAACTGAAGCCTGCTGAACTGAAGGAAGGGCTGGTATGTCATATCAGAACATAAATATACAGTTGAAGTTTACCGTGAAGAATCTGCAAAATGTTAATTATTTTACCAAAATAAGTCGTACAGACCGCATGTTCTTTTTTTGTGTTTTATGTTTTACCAAAATAAGAGGGATGATATAAAATGCATGTTCTTTTTATTTATTTTTTGTATGTGTATTTGATAAATTTTTTCACACCAAGGACAACTGAGGGACTCATATGCAACTATTTCAGAAGGTTCCAACGCTCACTGATGCTACAGAAGGAAACACAATGGATTAAGAGCTGGGGGTGAAAACTTTTGAACAGAATAAATAATAATGTGTACATTTTCCTTATTTTGCCTAAATATCTTTTTTTTTTTTTTTTCATCTAGTAGTGCCCTTCGGAAACTACTGGAGATACTTGCATGTTTCCCAGGAGACAAAATATTTTAAGTTTACCCTGATCTTCAAATTCAGAAGTTTTCACCCCCGGCTCTTAATGCATTGTGTTTCTTTCTGAAGTATCAGTGAGCGTTTGAACCTTCTGTAATAGTTGCATATGAGTTCATCAGTTGTCCTTAGTGTGTAAAGATGGATCTCAAAATCATACAGTCATTGTTGGAAAGGGTTCAAATAAACACAAATGCTGAAAAAACATAGAATTTGTGGGGCTTGAATGACTTTTCTGAAGAACATTATGCAGTTTAACTGTTCAGGATAAACAAGGGACTCGTGAACAAATATCACTAAACAAAAAACACAGTTGTGGTTAATTCAGGTAACAACACAGTATGAAGAATCAAGTGTATGTGAACTTTTGAACAGGGTCATATTTATAAATTTGGCTATTTTCTTTTGTGGATTATATGTAAATGTCTTTTATGTGAAAGATCTTATTCAGGTATAACATGCATTTTGAATGACCCCTTTTATTTTGGTAAAAAAAATGAACAGTTTGGCAGATTCTGCAAGGTGCATGTAATCTTTTGACTTCAAATGTACATTAATAATAAGTTATTATGTGTAATATTTGGGTAGTTGACATGTAATGCTTGTAAGAGATTGATTTGTCCCTCTGTGTGATATGCTAGTCTAGTTGGGTCTAGTAAAACAACTTGTCTAGTAAAACTAGTCTAGTAAAAACTTGACTTAAAATGAATTTACTGACTTAAAATATTAGTTCACTTCCACAATAAAAAATTTCTGATAATTTACCCCGCCCCTTCATGTCATCCAAGATGTTCATGTCCTTTTTTTCAGTCAGAAAGAAGCTTTTTGAGGAAAACATTCCAGGATTTTTCTCCATATAGTGGACTTCAACAGATGGGTTGAAAGGTCCAAGTTGCAGTTTCAGTGCAGCTTCAAAGGGCTTTACACGATCCCAGCCGAGGAATAAAGTTTGCGCCGGAAACAGTTGCACTACCTGTGACACTTTTTTTCAGGATTATTTGATCAATAAAAGAACAGCATTTATTTAAATTAGAAAGGTTTTTTAACACTATACACTACTGTTCAAAAATTTGGGGTCAGTCAATTTTTATTGATATTTTTTTTTTTTTTTTTTTAAAGAAATTAATACTTTTATTCACCAAGGATGTGTTAAAATAATAAAAAGTGATAGCATAGATTTACATTGTAAGAAAAGATTTATATTTTGAATAAATTGTTCTTTTTAATTTGATTCTGAAAAAAAGATAAAAAATATTTGGCAGCACAACTGTTTTCAACATTAATAATTCTAATAATAAATCGACATATTAGAATGATTTCTAAAGAATCAGGTGACACTTAAGACTGGAGTGACAGCTGATGAAAATTCAGCTTTGCATCAAAGGAATAAATTATATTGTAATGTAAACCATTATTTTATATTGTAGTAACATTTTGCAATATTACTGTTTTTTTTCTGTATTTTTGATCAAATAAATGCAGCCTTGATGAGCATAAGAGACTTCTTTAAAAAAACATTAAATGAGAGCATGTGAGATAACAAATGCTTATCTTGCACTGGCTCTCTGCGTCTTTACGCATCACGTAATCACTTTGCAAAAGTCATGCAAAATTAGTTCTTCATCTGGTATTGCAGTTCAAAAAGGAAGCATAGATTGAAAAACTTCATCTCATTTTCCCCTTCAATTTCAAAATCACCCAACATTTTTGTTTTACCTTTTTTGTAAAGAGCGTTTGACTTTCTTTGCACGTTCCCTTTTTAAACACTGGGTCGGTACTTCTGCCTACCTCACACATGCGTGATTACGTAATGCATGAGGACGAGCTACCGCAAAATAAGCATTTGTGATTAAAGGGTACATAACATACACAGTTTCACGTAATCTCATGTTAATTCTGAGTAGCTATAGAGTAGTAATGTATCCTTAATATCTCCAAAAACTCTTTAGTTTTATTATATTTATAAAAGAAAAATAAAGCTTTCCGATTTTCTCCAGAAAAACCAGAGCTTCTGGAGACGCGCCGTGGGCGGAGCTAAGTTCGACAATCACTTGAGCTGGGATTGCCAATAAAACAGATGTCTGATGCCCTTTCACTTACCATCTGCAGTTCTGAATCATTACTGGGATCTTTTATAGCTGGGACCTCTCTGTCTTTCAGTATCAAACAATGTGCAAATCCAGCGTCAAACTGTGCCTCCTATATGAAACATTCATCAACGAACACACACTTGCTAAACTCCATTGCTGCCCCGGAAAAAAGAACTGCATCCACTGTTCACGTAACTCTGGGTTCTTCAGGAAGCTGAGCAAAGTTATCTTTGCCTTACAACCAAAACCACACTTCTTTAGAGACATTCTTCCCAAGTGCAGCCGAATGAAGCGCGTTGATGGGCGCGCTCTCTTTCTCACGGTCTAGCCGACGTGATCATCATGGGCGCGCTTTTCCGGGAGAAATGCTCATATAAGGAGTTCCACCACCGATTACGTCATTAATGCCACGATCGAAAAAAATCAACCGAAACTTGTACCAACCCAGAAGTAAGATTTTCGGCAAAGAAATTCTCTGTCATTTGTCCAAATCATTTTTTTAAACTTTGGCCATGTTTAGCATGAGAATCCAACTCTTTAACACTGTAAACAACTCTGAATATACGAAACACCATTGTACCCCCCCTTTAAAGTATATAAATATTTTTTTTTAGAAAATGACGCCTCGTTTTGATAAGACCCTTATTCATTGGCTGGGATTGTGTAGAGTAATTGTAGAGCCGCATTGAAACTGTGATTTGGACCTTCAACCTGTTGGCTCCAACTGAAGTCCGCTATGTGGAGAAAAATCCTGGAATGTTTTCTTTGAAAACCCTAAAGGGGGGGTACAATGGTGTTTCATATATTCAGAGTTGTTTACAGTGTTAAAGAGTTGGATTCTCATGCTAAACGTGGCCAAAGTTTAAAAAAATAATTCGGACAAATGACAGAGAATTTCTTTGCCGAAAATCTTACTTCCAGGTTGATTTTCTTTCTTTCGGCTGATTTTTTCGATCGTGGCAATAATGATGTAATCTGGTGGTGGAACTCCTTATATGAGCATTTCTCCCGGAAAAGTGCGTCCGCGGCACCCACGATCACGTCGGCCAGACCATGAGAAAGAGGGCGCCATCAACGTGCTTCATTCAGATGCACTCTGCAAGGGATTTACTCGGGAAGAAAGTCTCTAAAGAAGTGTGGTTTTGGTTGTAAGGCAAAGATAACTTTGCTCAGCTTCCTGAAGAACCCAGCGTTACGTGAACAGTGGATGCAGTTCCTTTTTCCGGGGCAGCAATGGAGTTTAGCTGATACTGAAAGATAGAGTGGTCCCAGCTATAAAAGATCCCAGTAATGATTCAGAACTGCAGATGGTAAGTGAAACAACATCAAATGTCTGTCTGTTTTATTGGCAATCCCAGCGCAAATGACCATCGAATTTAGCTCCGCCCACGGCGTGCCTCCAGAAGTTCTGCTTTTTCCGGAGAAAATCGGAAAGCTGTATTTTTCTTTCATAAATATAATAAAACTAAAGACTTTTTGGAGATATTAAGGATACACTACTACTCTATAGGTACTCAAGATTAACATGAGATTAGGTGAAACTGTGCATGTTATGTACCCTTTAATTTCTTTTCAGCTGAAAAAAGAAAGACATGAACATCAGGTACATTTTATTCTGGAAGGGAACTAATCTTTTAAAATGAAGCAATAGAGGAAATCAATTGGCTAAAAACTAGTGCTGTCAAACAATTATTCGCGATTAATCACATCCAAAATAAATTCGTTTACATACTATACGTCTCTGCACTGTGTATATTTGTGTGTATATATAAATACACACAGATGCATGTATATATTAAGGAAAAATATTTTAGATTTAGATCTAAAATGTTTATATTTATTTATAATCTAAATTGTATACATGTATAAATATATAAATATAGATATTTTAAATATATACATGTATGTGTGTGTATTTATATGTACATAATACGTATGTAAACATAAACTTTTATTTTAGAAGTGGTTAATAACGATTAATCATTTGACAGCCCTACTAAAAAAAAAAAAAACACAAAACTTTAAAAAGGTGAAAATTTTATTTAAATACTAAACCGAAATGTTAATGTTCATTTAATTTAGAAAAATTTGGAGTGTTTTGAGTATGTTGACACGGTTTGATTTTATAGGTTTAAATATTGGCTGTCTTCTTTTAGATATTAGTCCTGCAAGTTTTCTTGTCTGCTCTCTCAGGTGTGTGTGGTGTTCAGTCTGGCTCTGAAGAGTTGGTGTCGAGCTGTAGTTGAGTCTGTCTTTCAGGGGACTGTAGAGACTCAGGCCTGGTGCTTGTTAGTAGATCATGGAGATCGAATCATCGTCAGTGCAGATGAGTATGAGACATTCATATCTATTCATATCTGATGAACCACAGTTGCAGAACTTTATCCATAGGATATCCACATTACATTAATACTTGAATTCTGTACTCTTTATAATCCATAAATGAATATCTTCTCAGTGTAAGAACTCCTCTTGAGAAGTTCCTGCAGCTTCCTTTCAGAGTAAGACGCTTTAAATTGGCTGGAATTCGTCCGATGACACTTCAACTGCCCATCTCTGAAAACACGGCAGAGCTTGTGTAAGTCAAATCTCCTGAAGAAACCTTTTTGCATCAATCTGTTCAGGCATTCTGAGCCACTGTTTGTATATGTCTCCCACCTCAGTCCATCTTCAACATGGGACAGCTCTGCCACAAAATACCTGCACAATCTATTACAAGGTAAAGGTTTGGTTATGGTTTGCTTTGGTTATTCCAGCTCAGTGAGTATTTAGTGATTTTTGAGGCTCTGTTTGTTTTTAGTGTCGACTCTGGTTGAAGCTGTTCTGTGTGAAACGCAAGATGGCTGCTCTGCCATTGAACTCTACTTGACTATCAATAATACAAAGGTAAAATATGTTCACATGCCATTATTTGAAGTTGTCCTAAATAGGACTGCATATGTTTTAGAGTAAATTTTAAATGTCGGTTCACTGTCTGTGTAGATCTGTGTGAACCATGAGCTTGTAGCAAAGAAGTTTGCCTGTTTCATGAGTGAGAAGTCCAGTGCGCTGGAAGGGAACAGAAATGGAGATTGTGCTCCTGTCAGCCTGGCTTGGGATATCTACTCCAGCCCTCACCAGCTCTTAGAAATGAAAGGGCGCTGTCCTGTCAAAGCTCCACCTCCAGATATTCTCCTCAGAAAAGAGCGAAAAGATGATCCTCAGACAGGTCATGCTAATGAATGAATGAATATACAGTACATTAGGGGTGCACGGTTATGACAAAAGTCATAATTGTTGATTATTCCCTTGAAATTGTAATTACGATTATCACAGCTTACATTATTTGATTATTTAAATGGCTTAATGCCATGGTTTGAAGCAACTGCATGCCATAATTTTATATAAAAATAAAAGACAAAAGCTGAAAACACTCTTCCTGAAAAACTTTGATTGCTTTATGTATTACATTGTTGTGATGAAATAATGCATGGCATTTTTTAGTTTTATTTTTTACAATTAAGCACACTAAATTTACTTTCTTTCTTATTCAGAAACAGTAGTATTTACTCATTCAGAGAAGCAGAAACCACAAATGTCAGAGGAAGCGTACATGCCATCTCAGGTTAACCCTCAAATCTCTAAACTGACTTGCAATGCTGGAACCGATACCGTAAGTGTCTTACTATATTGGTGTGAAATTTTAACAGGTGCATCTCAATAGAATGTCTTAGAAAAGTTCATTTATTTCAGTAATTCAACTCAAATGGTGACATGCTAATCAACTAATCAACTCAAAACACCTGCAAAGGTTTCCTGAGCCTTCAAAATGGTCTCTCAGTTTGGTTCACTAGGTTACACAATCATGGGGAAGACTGCTGATCTGAGAGTTTTCCAGAAGACAATCACAAGAAGGGTAAGCCACAAACACTCATTGCCAAAGAAGCTGGCTGTTCACAGAGTGCTGTATCCAAGCATGCTAACAGAAAGTTGAGTGGAAGGAAAAAGTGTGGAAGAAAAAGATGGACAACCAACCGAGAGAACCGCAGCCTTGAGAGGCTTGTCAAACAAAATTGATTTAAGGATTTGGGTGAACTTCACAAGGAATGGACTGAGGCTGGGGTCAAGGCATCAAGAGCCACCACACACAGACGTGTCAAAGAATTTGGCTACAGTTGCCGTATTCCTTGTGTTAAGCCACTCCTGAACCACAGACAATGTCAGAGGCGTTTTACCTGGGCTAAGGAGAAGAAGAAGGTCCAAAGTCCTCTTTTCAGTTTTGTAGTTCATTTGGAAACCAAGGTCCTAGAGTCTGGAGGAAGGGTGGAGAAGCTCATAGCCCAAGTTGCTTGAACTCCAGTGTTAAGTTTCCACAGACTGTGATGATTTGGGGTGCAATGTCATCTGCTGGTGTTGGTCCACTGTGTTTTTTGTAACCCAAAGTCACTGTACCCATTTATCAAGGAATTTTAGAGCACTTCATGCTTCCTTCTGCTGACCAGTTTTTTAAAGATGCTGATTTTATTTTCCAGAAGGATTTGGCACCTGCCCACAATGCCAAAAGCACCAAAAGTTGGTTGAATGACCATGTTGTTGGTGTGCTTGACTGGCCAGCAAACTCACCAGACCTGAACCCCATAGAGAATCAATGGGGTATTGTAAAGAAGAAAATGAGAAACAAGAGACCAAAAAAATGCAGATGAGCTGAAGGCCACTGTCAAAGAAACCTGGGCTTCCATACCACCTCAACAGTGCCACAGACTGATCACCTCCATGCCACACCGAATTGAGGCAATAGTTAAAGCAAAAGCCAAGTATTGAGTACATATACAGTAAATGAACATACTTTCCAGAAGGCCAACAATTCACTAAAAATGTTTTTTTATTGGTCTTATGAAGTATTCTAATTTGTTGAGATGAATTGGTGGGTTTTTGTTAAATGTGAGCCAAAATCATCACAGTTTAAAGAACCAAAGACTTAAACTACTTCAGTTTGTGTGCACTGAATTTATTTAATACATTTATTATTATTACTGAAATAAATGAACTTTTCCACAACATTCTAAATTATTGAGATGCACCTGTATGTGTGTCTGCCAGATAACTTTTTTTATTTCTGTGTTTTGATTCAGATTGGCAGAGGATGGCGTATCAGAGTCGAGGCCACGGACATCTTCACAGATGAAAACTATGGTCAGATTGAAATACACAAGCCTCAGTAAGATTTTCATCTGCATTTGGTTCCTTCTGATATAATAGCTTATAACTCATACAGTTGCAATCCATATTATTCAACCCCCTTGATCTGCAAGACAATTTGCTGCGGAGAACAACATTTTATAAACACAATTCAACAAAAGCATCAGTACACTGTTGGAGAAAGTTCATTAATACACGTTTGAGTAATTCTGAGAATGTAACATTCATGAATCATGATGAAATTCAAGTAGTTTGGCTCAAAACGTTCATGTTCAAGATTATTTAACCCCTAAAAGTAAAATTTTGTGTAGAATGGTTTATTCTCTAAGACCACCAATAAATGTTGCCTGTAAGTGCTTAGAAGCTTCTGTCAGCTCTCCATTACAGTCTTGGCCTATTCCTTGCCTAAAAAGCTTTCAAATCACAATAATTCAATAAAATCATTAATCTTTGGTTTTGACTTTGCCACTGCATTCTTTAAATTCAACTAAGTATTTGCAATGAGAGTTAAATCTGATCCCTATGACTGATCCCTGAACCAAGCTTATGGAAACTTGGATGTGTACTTTGGGATGGCTGTCCTGCAGTCTTCACACCAAATGTATCACAATTCTTTTCAAAATGGCCTGATACTTCGAAGAATCCATGATGTCCTTAAGATGGTCATGATTTCCACTTCCTGCAACAGTAAAACTCCCCTATAACAGGACTGGCCCACTTCCAAGTTTGACTATGGAGATGCTGTTCTTCTGCTTATAAGCTTTGCCTTTTGCTGTACAAAAGTTCCAGAAAGTTCACTCCATAAAACATTCTTCCAGAACTCCACAGGTCTATACAAATGAATTTTAGCATGTTCAAGTCAGCGTTTTATGTTCTTCTTGGTCAAAAGTGGCATTCAGCAAGATGCCCTAACATGAAAGCCATGCTTGGCTCATCTTATACTGTGCATTGAATTTTTTTTTTTTTCTTGCAAGTCTTTGGCTGTACATTGCAGGGTTTTCCTCAGTTGTTCTGATCAAACATTGTATGATAGTGTGCTTTTTCTTCAACACTTCTTCAACTTCTTCAACCCTCAAAGGTTTTCTGATACAACACACTTTAAACTGAGGAAAAAGGCTGCCAGCTCTAGGATATTTTAATCTTTGGAAATCTTCATTTGGCCTTAGACTTCCTAAATTAATACAATTATTTCTTCTCTGTAGCTTCTCTATAGCTCTTATGAGAGCTCTGTTGACTTTGCCATATTTGCTACTCAACTTCAGCACATGCATGGGCTGACTGTATGTATGTGTAACAGCTCAAGCTAATTCTGTTTTCTAATAGAATTTCTAAAGGTTTAATTGTGTTTTAAAACCATTTTGTTCCCCTCCATACAAATAAGTGACTAAAACAGCAATGTTGAATAGGGGTTGAATAATTATGACACAGCTGTGTTCATAAAAATCCTATATCTTAAAAACATGACAATATATATTGACATTATCACTTTTAATATGCTAGTAATCTGTTATAGATGCAATTTTTATAAAGTCCTGGAGCTTGTATTTGTTAAAGTAGTGCAATTTCTGATTGATTATATTCTTTAAGTCGTCAGGTGTTCATCTAAACTGAAATATATGATGACTTGCCAACAGTAGTTTAGTAAATGGTAAAGTAATTAAATTGTTTTTTTTTGTGTGTTTGTTTTTTTCACAGATACATGAAGTTTAACACACTTTTACATTCAAAGCAGATTGCTCAAGTAAGCACTGATGTGTCTTTCAAAATTTTTTGAATCTTCTGATATTAAAGTAGTTAGTAAATTTCCAAATAATGGTTGACTGTGAAATGAAACGCTTAATATTTTCAGTCTTTTGAAGAGAAGCAGCACAGTCCTGATCAAATAGACAATAACAGCAGCGTTTCAACACCAGCTGCAAGTTCATCATCATGGTAAGACCAAATACATTTTGTTTTTTGGTTTGTGATGCTGTTTTTGTCTGATTATAGGGCTTACAGGGCTTACTTGAACCCACCTGGTTGATGTGAAAATGTGGTTTTGCATGTTCATTTGTCTTCATAGTGCGAGCGACTCCTCTGAAGAGCAGAAAGTAGCAGCTCTCTCACAAGAGCCTAGTCTTGAAGATCAACTGATCTCTTCTAGGTTGGTTTTATGTTACTTCTAAACTTTAATTGCCCGTTGGAGCTGAAACATGTGTGTCATTCATATTCATTTAATCTAATTTACCACTTCTTTTTCATCCGTTTCCCCCATTTATTTTATTAAATTGTGGACAGACTCATGCAGTTTCTGAACCCTGATCCACTCAATCCAGACCAAGAGTCTCTTGATGCCAAAGTAAGAGCCTTTATTGTTTGTTTCCTGTATTTTTTCATTTTGTATACTTCGATCATGTTTTCTGGTATTTAATCACGCCTGTACTGCTTCACAGGTTGTGCGCTCTAATCCGGGTCACTCAAGAGTTTTAGTGCACTCTGTTCTTCACGTTGAACCCTGCAGTAACCTGACACGTGCACCCATCAGTGAAAAATTCAGAAAGGTTAATTAACATTCATATTAAAACATCATTTTGCATTATTTTACACATTTCTACTGCTAAATGCTGTGGAAAAGTCAGTTTAACTCAATTAACTTCCTACTGTGAGTGTTCAAAAATGGAGGAATATGAGGTATAATTAGACGGCTGTATTACTGATATTTTATCTGACTATTTTTTGTTTGTTTTAGTTCCTGTTGTCGAGGAAGTATAATGGACCGAATATAGCTGAGAGCTACTGCTGGCCCGCTGTGGCACGGGGTTTTGATACGGTGCTGGTGTCAAACAGCGATGACAATACTCTGTCCTACATTCCTCCACTGCTGATGCTCTTACAGACGGTTTCTGTCGCCTCCAGTCTCGCTGCTCGCACTGGGGTGAGATCAACTGCTCTGTTATGGATAAGAGAAGAATACAGTTACACATCAAATAGTCACTGTGGCAATAGTCGGTCTTGGGTGATCAATCACAAATGGACACTGCATTAAATATGCATGTAAGCTCAGTGCTCAGTTAGGTATGGTGCAACTCCACCCCTTTTTTTTCTATACCCTCTGGTGCAGTGGCATGTTTGGTTCTGGGGGGCTCTCTGGTGCAGCTCTACCTCTGAGCTCAGTGGGACCCATGGTGCAGCTCCACATCAGTCTTGGGTGATCTAATTACATATTAACACTGCACTAAATTCATACATGAAAGGTGGTCAATGTATCTTATTTAGTCACTCAAACCACTTTCAGAGGTGGTCAGAAACATCATATTTGTGTAAATAACTTTGATTTTATGCAAAAATAAGAGTTGGCAGTTTGCTCTAGTGGGTTTGCCAGGGTTCGTAAAAAAAGATAAACACGTCTGTACTTCCTTCAACTATAGAAAAGTGAAGCCAAAGCATCTCAATATGGCCGCTGTAAATGGCATCATTTGGAGCCAGAGTCTGCGCAGTAGAGATTTGTTTGGAGCCAGAGTTTGTGCAGAAGTGGCTTGAGGTGGAGCCGCGGTATCAAAGTCCCACCCAAACTCCCACAATCACAATCCTGACACGGCACCCCATTGTTGTAGCATCAAATAACCACCTAAAGGCAAACCTTTTAGAAAAGCGAACACTTGAACATACATCAGAATGATAAAAACTACCTCAAATGATGGAAACCACCTTTGGGAAAAAATTATTTTATATATAATGTATTGATTATTTAGTTCGTCTCACATCCCATTAGATTACATGGAGAGGGCGGGTGTTGTGACCTAAACTGCAGCCGGCCGCCATGGGGCGATCGAGACACTTTTCAGGAATCTTGTGGCACACTTGGGTAAAACAGCTATTCAATGAGTTAAACCAATGCGTGGCAAAATAATTCACGGTTTCTAAGTGCCCCAATTGGATCTCCTATTGCAACTCAATTGTTTCAGATTAGACCTTTAAATCGGTATAGCAAATCATTTATTTAGATCAGGACTTCTTAGCAGGTTCACAAATCATTTGACTTTAGAACTTCAAATCGCATATTGTAAATTATTTGTTTAAAATCGGAACAGGTTCAGGAATCATTTTACAAATTAAATGATTCAAATCAAATGATTTGCCATACGCGATTTGAAGTCCCGATCTAAATCAAAAGATTCATTATACGCAAAGTTGTGATCTAAAGTAAACTGATTTGCGCTCCACTCCAAGTCCTGATCTGAAATGATGGTTCGCAAATCATTACTTTACATTAGATTGGGACTTCAGAGTTTGCATTGTGAATCATTTGATTTAGATCAGAACGGGTTTGTGAATCATAACGCAAATTGAATGATTTAAATCAACTGATTTGTGATGCATGATTTGAAGTCCTGATCTAAATCAAATTATTTGCGATTTGCGAAGTTCCAATCTAAGTCAAATGATTCGCGATCCACGCTCTGAGTCCTGATCTGAAATAATGCTTCTTGAATCATTATTCGGGTTCAGACTTAAATGAATCATGAATCATTTGATTTAGGTCGGAACGGGCTTGTGAATCATTATGCAAATTTAATGATTAAAAACAAATGATTTGTGATACACAATTATTCAGATCGGGACTTCTGAGCGTGGATTGTGAATCGTTTGATTAAAATCAGAACTTTGGAGTGCATTTGGCAAATCATTTGTTTCCAGGATTTTGCAGCGGTTTCATAAATAGTTTTCTTAAATGGTAGAAAACATCGAACAGTTAAGGCAGTACAAAAACAAAACGAAGAATGATACACAAATGCAAATCCCTTAAGAAAATGAACATTGGTTTAGCTATAGTGAAAGTGTAGTATACTTTGTAATACTTCAGTAGTAATACTTTGCATGTGCTTCACTTTATTTTTGCCAGTTTGTTTTATTAGTATATTTTTACTTATCTATTTATCTTATTTCAGAATTTGAAAGAGAAGACATTGTTTGATTAAGATCGCTGATTGAAGTCCTTGAAAATCAGAAAAGTAGTGCTTGAAAGGTCCGTGAAAGTTCTGGAATTTTTTACAGTATCTGTACAGACCCTGGTTTGGAAAAGCCCATACAATAGGCACAAGTATTCATAGAAGATCTCTAGCATAATGCAGCTTCTTTGGGTTGACTGGTCCCTCTGGTGCAGCTCCATGCTTGGTTCTGGTGGGCCCTTTGGTGCAGCTCCACCATCAATGTCTTGGGTGATCCAATCATGTAACTTTTTGAATAATGCCAAAAATAGGGTTTTCAGTTTCATTGACCTAATATTTCTTAGGAAGAAAATATGGTGTAATTTGATGTAGTGCATTTGGAAAAGCTTGTGCTGTATGTGCACAAGACTTCATAGAACATCCTGATATGGTGCAACTCCACCTCCACCTTACTTTTCATAATCTGATCATGATCTAGTTTCTCTCTGTCTGCAGCCCATAGCAGTGATCCTGTGTCCGGGCTGGGAGAAGGTTCAGACAGTGCTGGAGCTCCTGGAAGACAGTAAAGCAACTTACAACCTCCATCCCACCAGTGTGCTGCTGGGTGTGGACCAGGAAGAACCTACAAAGTTCAAGATCCAGAGGAACTGTGAGTTTTTGTCTGGAAGAGATATTAATTGTGAAGAGTTTTAACTCATTTGAATCTGGACCAAAACCAACGCAAGCTTTAATGTTGCTGTGTCTTTGTGATGTTAATAAAGGTCACTTGCTGGTGACAACACCGTTCACCATGATGAGGCTGCTGGACGCTCAGTGCTTCCTGTTCCTGAGACTGTGTCACCTGGTGCTGGATGAGGCTGATATGCTTTATTCGCAAGCACCTGAGCAGGTGACACGATAGAAGATTTTTTAGCAATTGCAAAACTACTGCAAACTTAAATTTGTTTTGACCAGTGATTTATCTTTTTATCTCTGAGAAGATGTCCGTAATTTTGAAGCACTTCCAGAAAGTGGTCTCTGGAGAGGAGAGGTTCAGGTGCCCCAGGCAGATCATTGCAGTGGGCAGCCGCTGGAGCGCAGGGATAGAGAGTCTGGTCAGAGAATACATGATTTACCCCTCCATCATCATAACCGTGATGGAGGAGGCAGCTCTGTACGGCAGGGTACATCAGGTATGTCTTCACAAACTAAGTTACAGTCATGGCCAAAAATATCAGCACCCTTGCAATTCTGAAAATGCTACCCTTCTCTCAGAAAATTGTTGCAGCTGCAAATGTTTTGGTACCCGAGTTTGTTTATTTGTTTTTTTTGCTTGCATTGGAACAACACAAAAAAAAAGAAAAGTCAAATCTGATACAATTCCACACAGAACCCAACAAATGCACTAGACAAAATTATTGGCACCCTTAACTTAATATTTGGTAGCACCCCCTTTGGAAAAAATAACTGAAATAATTCGCTTCCTGTAACCATGAATGAGTTTCTTAAACCTACTGGAATATTGGAACACTCTTCTTTCACAAATCCCATTTGTCTAATCTGTTTTTGGGTTCTGTGTGAAATTTTATCAAGTTTGACTTTTCTTCTTTTTTTTTTTGTTCCAGTGTAAACAAAAACAATCAGCATTTGAATACCAAAACATTTGCAACTGCAACAATTTTCTGAGAAGTGTTGCATTCTCTGACAGAATTGCAAGGGTGCCAATATTTTTGGCCATGACTGTATTTCTCTATTTGCCTGTTTTAGTTCTGACATCATATCTGTGTTTCACATTCAGAGAGTTCAGCTGTGCCTGGACTGTGATAAAATCTCCATTCTGCTTGGATCTCTGGACTTCCACCCTCCCAAACCCCAGAAAACCCTCATCATTACCAACTCTGCTGAGGAGACCGAGCATGTGTATAAGGTAGAGAATCCCACCAATCACAGTGAAGGATGAGTCATGACCCACCAGTCAGATTTAAGAATGTAATCCATCAAAATCTAAATGTTGCTTTCATGCTTAACATTATAATTTAATAAGAGGTTGTCCATTTTCGTCTGGCATTTTAAATGTTTGAACCACTAATGCTGATTGGCTCCTGCTTATGATGGATTTTACCATAATGCACCATCTGTCATTCAGGCTGTGGTCAACACTGCTGTATTCACACTGAAAGCTCATGAAGATGTGACAGATCAGTTTGACTTTGTCATTGATCAGTGGAGGAAAGACATCGGCCATGGAACGCAAGTCATTCTGGGTCCGTATTTGTAATGTGAGATTTCAGCTGTCAAACTAAATGTCTTAAGGTGTCTCTCTTTTGTATGTTATTTGTGTCTTTCAGCTGAGAAATTTTGTTTCCTAGAAGAGACATTCTAATCTCTCTTGGTTAGTTTTATGTAAATGTTTTCTTTAGGTTTGGAGAACATTCACCTGATGTTCTCCTAACCTCTGTTATCCTTTACTTGCCCTACGTCAACAATTAAAACTATAATAAAAACTTGTTTTTTTTTTTTTTTTTTCCCCTGATCTCTCATTTCTCCTTCAGTTACCACCAATGACTGCCTTAAGGCTCTGGGTATCCGGGACGCCACGTGCGTAGTGCATTATGGGTTTCCCAGCACCCCCAAGCTCTTCGGCAGCCGCCTGTTCTGCCTGTCAGAGAATTTCAGAAACCTTTCAGATATGGTACCTGCTTTGAATTTTGCTCTGTACAATTTTTCTGGGCATTTGTAAAGTTTATTAAATTATAAGTGAGCAAGATGTAACCATTGCTTGCGTCCCAATGTAACGCCCCATACAGGATCATGCCGAAAGCTCCTCACCTGCAGCTCAGTCTGTGTTGTTACTGTCGGAGCAGAATGCTCGTCACGTGTGTGGCGTCCTGCGCTACATGAGGAGAACCGGTGCTCTTCTGCCCCCTGAGCTCCTACAGTTTGCTCTGGGAGTCCAGCAGGCCAAAGAGGAGCAGAAGACAGACAGACCCCTCTGCTCCTCGCTCAAGAGCTTTGGCTTCTGCAGGTCTCTGCTTCATGTTGTAATACTTCCACCAGGCAATAAATACAAACAAAGCAGTAAATGTCTACTAACAAAGAAATTAGATAATTCTATAATGTTAATGGTAGGTTTATTTGAATAGTGAGAGACTAACAAAAAAATCCAGAAAAATGAATTTCACAAAAGTTATAAATTGATTTGCATTATAATGAGTGAAATAAGTATTTGAAAACATGACTTGGCAAAATCCTCATTGGCAATCACAGAGGTCTCTTGAAGTTGGCCACCAGTTTTGCAGAGGGATTTTGTCCCTCTGCAAATCAGTAGGGGATCAAATAATTTTTTCCCTTACTGTACATCATTGGTAAACATGCTGCTAAGTTGAAAATGTATTTTTGCTCTTTACAGGGACACCACAGTTTGTCCAGATAGGCACATGATCAACAAATCCCTGGATCATCCAAAGCACCCTGACTCTGGGACAATCATGGTTGGTGAAGAAAGGGGAAAAAAATTAAATAATATATAATATATATATATATTTGCATTAAATCATAAAACGTATTAAAATGCAGGACTGAATGGATGAAAATGGATTTCAAAGGACCCTGAAGTTTTATGAATTCTATTGATTAGATATGCTTTTTAAAGATTAAATATAATTTGGTTGTTAAAAATGTAATAAAACAAAATAAAATGCTAAAATAGGTGCTAGTTGGTGTTTCATGCCACAAAATGACTTTCCAGATTTTTTTTTTTTGTAGCACTAAATGTTAATTCTGAATCTTTTGATTGTCACAGTTTCCCTTCTGTTACTGTTTGACTGCAGAATGTTTGTTTTGACTTTCAAAAGGTTTTGCCGCTGTGCATAAAGTCAGCGAATGTGTACTCTGGCCGTATCGTGAGCCAGAAGGACGATCCTTATGAGACTCTGGCTGCTGAAATGAACTCGCACTATGCTAGTGAGAGACGCTGTGCTGTGGAAGTGCTGAAGGGAGAACTTTATGCCATTCAAGAGGAGAGCATCTATAATAGGTAATGACACAAACGCCCTCTAGTGGGACACTTCACATACACATCAATATGGAAAACTTTAGTTAATATTTTATAGTTTATATACATTATCTTTCAAATGTTTGGATAAATATTAAATGTTTCTTGAGCAGCATTATCAGCAAAACCCTGGACCACAAAACCAGCCATAAGGGTCAATTTTTTGGAAATTAAAAAATGCTTTTGCAAATAAATAAGCTTTCCATTGATTGTATGGTTTGTTTGGATAGAACAATATTTGGTCGAGATACAGCTATTTGAAAACCTGGAATCTGAGGGTGCAAAAAAACCTAAATATTAAGAAAATCGCCTTGAGTTGTCCAAAAGAAGTTCTTAGCAATGCATTTTACTAATCAAAAATTAAGTTTTCATATATTTACAGAAGGAAATTTGCTAAATATCTTCATAGAACATGATCTTTACTTAATATCCTAATGATTTTTGGGTTAAAAGAAAAATCAATAAATTTGACCCATACCATGTATTTTGGGCTATTGCTACAAATATACCTGTGCTACTTTTTTGCGGTCCAGGGTCACATATTACAATGAAGGCTCGTACAAGGTGATCGAAGTACTAGAATTTGACTTTTTGAAATTTAAGGCATGGAAATCCCTTGAAAATGACAATTCCTGAAGAGGTACTTGAAAATTGTTTTGTTAAAATTATTGAAAGTCAATGTATCTATAAAATAAATGTTTAATTTTGTCAGTAAGCACATATCTTTTCATGCAAAAGTCTTTTTTTCTCACTTATTTCAGTTAATGTCAGAAAACAATCGAGCAAAGAAAGTAGTACTGAGCAAGTAGTAGTGTCGTGTAAACATGGCTGAAAATGCGAAAAGAACAGATGAACCAAATCAACTGAGTCATTTACGCTGGAGCCTCTCTGATTGATTTAAAATGAAATAAAAGAGCCATTCATTTTCGAATTTCGACAATGCTTGCAACGGTTTTAAAAAGCACATAGTGATGGTTGAAACAGAGCTTTTCGAAACTCTGAATCAGTTAAACCACTGCATAACTTCAGTGCGGGGTTCGCAAATCATTTGTTTCAAATCAGGATTTTAAAGTGATTTCGTGAATCTTTTTTTTTCTTTTTTCTTTAGTTTCTCAGTAGAAAATATCAAACCATTAAAGTGATAGAGTTATAAAAACAAAAAAGTATACACAAAAACAAATCCCTTAAGGAAATAAACTGGCTTTACTGTAGTAAAAAATTAAAATACTTTGTAATACTTTAGTAGTAATACTTTGCATGTGCTTCACTTTATTTTTTGGCATTCTTATTAGTATATTTTAGTTTATCTATTTTTTTTTTTTTTTTGGTTTGTTTTATAGAATTTGAAATAGAAGACATTATTCGATAAGTGAGATCTCTGATTGAAGTCTTTGAAAATCAAAAAAGTGGTGCTTAAAGTCCTTGAAAGTTCTGGAATTTCATTTTTACATCATCTGTACAAACCCTGTAGAATAGTTTCTGAAGCATAATGTGACACTGCAGACTGGTATAATGATGCTAAGAATTTAGCTTTGTATCACAGGATTCAATTACACATATTAACTTTTTGTTTTTGTTTTTTTATTGTAAAATTATTTCACATTATTACTGTTTTTACTATATTTTTGATTACATAAATTCAGCCTTGGTAAGCAAAACACACTTATTTTTCAAAAACATAAGTTTACAGAGCCCAAACTTTTCAATGGTAATGTATGTAAATAAATAAATTACATGTAGTTAATTGAAAATTTAAAGGATTAGTTCACTTCCAGAACAAAAAATTACAGATAATGTACTCACCCCCTTGTCATCCAAGATGTTCATGTCTTTTTTTCTTAAGTTGTAAAGAATGTTTTTTTGAGGAAAACATTTTAGGATTTCTCTCCATATAATGGACTTCTATGGTGCCCCCAAGTTTGAACTTCCAAAATACAGTTTAAATCCAGCTTCAAAGGGCTCTAAATGACCCAGCCAATGAAGAAGGGTCTTATCTAGTGAAACAATCAGTTATTTTACAAACAAATTAACAATTTCTATACTTTTTAACTTCAAATGCTGGTCTTGTCTCATCTCTGCATGTGCATGCATAGTCTGTGTAATCTGGATCAATACAGTTAGGGTATATCGAAAAACTCCCATCTCGTTTTCGTCTTCAACTTGAAAACCATCCTACAATGCTGTTTTACCTTTTTTTGTAAAGGCTGTTTGATCTTCTTTGTATGTTCACTTTGGAAACACTGGGTTGGTACTTCTGCAGCAATGAGGGATGATTTTGAAATTGGGGAAGAAAACGAGATGGAAGCTTTTTGACACAAATTGTCAATTTGTTTCGAAAATAACCTATTGTTTTGCTAGATAAGACCTGTCTTCATTGGCTGAGATCGTTTAGAGCCCTTCGAAGCTGGATTTCACCTGCATTTTGGAAGTTAAAACTTGGGGGCACCATAGAAGTCTATTATATGGAGAGAAATCCTGTAATGTTTTCCTCAAAAAACAGAATTTCTTTATGACTGAAAAAAAACATGAACATCTTTGATGTCAAGAGGGTGAGTACATTATCTGTACATTTTTGTTCTGAAAGTGAACTAATCCTTTAAGTAAAAGGCAAATAACTGTTTGATTTGTATATTGGTTCTAGGGTGCGTGTGACTGAAGTGCCGGAAAAAGGAGAGCAGCTCTTCAGCAGTGTCACTGCCTGCTTCATAGATGAGGGCCGCACACAGGAAGTAAAATCACACCAGCTACTCCAACTTCCTCCTCAGTTCCAGGATTTGCCAGGCCAGGCTGTGGAGATCATCCTTTGCAGAGCGCAGCCTGTTGATGGGGAGGTGGACTGGAACCCGAAGGTCTCGATAGTCCTGCTGAAAGAAAATATTTCTTCAGTTTGTATGTAAACGGTTGTTTGCAAAAGAAAAATGTCTTTTCAGGTGACCAGAGCCATCAGTCAGAAGATCAGAGGGAAGCTGCACCAGGCCAGGCTTGTGATGAGTGTGGGAGATACTGTCTGGGTTGATCCTATGGTAGGTCTTCAACATGTTTGCATCAAAGGCCTTGCAAGATTATGCTGGTCGAGTCCAAAGACATTCTAGCGCTCTTTTCTGCATTTGTTTTCGTCACACAGGTGCGCATGACACGTGTTCCTGGTCTGAAGACCTACATTAATGAGTATAACATCCATGCTGAGATCTTGTCTTCTGGGTTTGGTGTCAATAATCCTCAGCACGTGGACCTGCTGAAGAGAGTTTTCCAGGGAGACGAGAACGCAAACACACTCCAGCACTTGCCAGATGACAGGTTCATTACTCACGTTCAGATCAGTTTTCATGATTTATTTTAAAGCTGCATTCCGTAACTTTAAAAATGATCCAGAATCAATTACTGAGCAAGTACATAGCCAATTAGTATTTAAAACTATGTCCTTACTTTAGGCTGAATCGGGTTGTAAAAATTAGAGATGCACCGATCAACTGGCCAGGGACCGGAATTAGCCGATTTTCCGTTCTGACGTCAGACATCCTGAGTGGGCATGTGAGAGATACTCATGCAGAAATCAAAACAAATAAGCGCAACAGCACTCACAGAAGATGCACACTGCAGTAGAAAAAAATACGCATTTATAATGTGCAGTTGCAATCTAAATTATTCCCCCAGAGACTGAAGTACTTTTACAAATACAGGCTTTTCTGAAGATCCAGGACTTTATAAAAATTCAATCTACAACTGTTTACTGGCATATTAAAAGTGATAATGTCAATACATAATGTAATGGATTTTTGTGATAGCACAGCTATGGCATAATTATTCAACCCCTTTTCAACCTTGCTGTTTTAAGTCACTTCTTTTTATGACAGGGAACAAAATTGTCTTTAAACACAATTAAGCCTTTAGAGACTCTTAAAACAGAATTAGCTTGGGGTGATGGGCATGCATACAGTTAGCCCATGCATGTGCTGAAGTTGAGTGGCAAATATGGTAAAGTCAACAGAGCTCTTACAAAAGCTATAGAGAAGGAATAGTTTTATTATATTAGAAAGTCTAAGACTACATGAAGATTTCCGAGACAACATTGTTTTATGGAGTGATGAACTTCTTGGACCTTTGGATCAGTGTTATGTCTTGTGCAAAAAAAGCAAGGCTTATAAGCTTATAAAGCTTATAGATTACACCATCTTCATCGTCAAACATTGAGGTGGGCCAGGCCTGTTATAGGGTTGTTTTACTGTAGCAGGAAGTGGAAATCATGACCGTATGAAGGACATCATGGATTCTTTGAAGTATCAGGCCATTTTGGCAAGAATTGTGATGCCTTTGGTGCAAAGACTAAAGCTGTTGATCAGTGGACTTTCCTGCAGGACAATCATCCCAAAGTAAATCGAAAAATAAAATGTGACAAAAAAAACAAAATCCGGCTGAACTTCCGGAAAAGTTTTTTCCGGCTGCAAACCGCCTTCGTACTACCATATACACTGATGTCTGTGACGATTACCTCATATGGGGTGTGCACTGAGGCTCCGCCTTCTTTCATGCAGAATGCTTTTCTGAGTTCACTTCATCTGTGGAGTCCTTGGAGGTAAAATGTCAGTGGGTAAAAACATGAACACAGTGGAGAGCCGCTTTTTTTTTTTTTTTGCTTCTGATGAAATGAGACACTGACACGGTTTTTTATGTGTAATACTGCTGATTGTTTTTTTAAACAATATATTGAATAAAGTGCCATGTAAATACATGTGACATGACTTCAAAGGAGTGCTAATTGGCAGAGCTTATGCAAACACACCCATGTTGCTATGATTAGATGCTTTTTATTAAAAAAATGCTTGCTGTTTTCTCCATTTTTGTTATTTTGTTACTGAGAGGAAAGCGAGCAGCACATATTTACATATTGCTTTCATCAGATTGGGCAGTGTTGAGATAATCGCTAACGGTGTCTTCTGCTCACATATTTTGAACCCCTAAAGGAACTTTGTTTTGAGTATATCAGGGCCTTTAATTGACATAGTGTAAGAATTTGATGTGGAAGATAATATACATTTAATAAAATTATGCCCATTTAAAAATGTAGTGAAAATAAAATCTGTTTTGTTATACAGGTGCATCTCAATAAATTAGAATGTTGTGGAAAAGGTCATTTATTTCAGTGATTCAACTCAAATTGTGAAACTCATGTATTAAATAAATTCAGTGCACACAGACTGAAGTAGTTTAAGTCTTTGGTTCTTTTAATTGTGAGGATTTTGGCTCACATTTAAAAAAAAAACACACCAATTCATCTCAACAAATTAGAATATGGTGACATGCCAATCAGCTAATCAACTCAAAACACCTGCACCTTCCTGAGACTTCAAAATGTTCTCTCAGTTTGGTTCACTAGTCTACACAATCATGTGGAAGACTGCTGATCTGAGAGTTGTCCTGAAGACAATCATTGGCACCCTTCATAAGGAGGGTAAGCCACAAACATTCATTGCCAAAGAAGCTGGCTGTTCACAGAGTGCTGTATCCAAGCATGTTAACAAAGTTGAGTGGAAGAAAAAGATGCACAACCAACTGAGAGAACCGCAGCCTTGAGAGGCTTGTCAACCAAAATCATTTCAAGAATTTGGATGAACTTCACAAGGAATGGACTAAGGCTGTCAAGGCATCAAGAGCCACCACACACAGACATGTCAAGGAATTTGGCTACAGTTGTTGTATTCCTATTGTTAAGCCACTCCTGAACCACAGACAACGTCAGAGGTGTCTTACCTGGGCTAAGGAGAAGAAGAACTGGACTGTTGCCCAGTGGTCTAAAGTTCTCTTTTCAGATGAGAGCAAATTTTGTATTCCATTTAGAAACCAATGTCCTAGAGTCTGGAGGAAGGGTGGAGAAGCTCATAGCACAAGTTGCTTAAAGTCCAGTGATATGTTTCCACAGTCTGTGATGATTTGGGGTGCAATGTCATCTGCTGGTTTTGGTCCACTGTGTTTTTTAAATATCAAAGTCACTGCACCCGTTTAGCAAGGAATTTTAGAGCACTTCATGCTTCCTTCTGCTGACCAGCTTTTTAAAGATGCTGATTTCCTTTTCCAGCAGGATTTGGCACCTGCCCACAATGCCAAAAGCACCAAAAACTTTTTAAATGACCATGGTTGGTGTGCTTGACTGGCCAGCAAACTCACCAAACCTGAACCCCACAGAGAATCTATGGGGTGTTTTCAAGAGGAAAATGAGAAACGAGACCAAAAAATGCATATGAGCTGAGGGCCACTGTCAAAGAAACCTGGGCTTCCATATCAACTCCATGCCATGCCGAATTGAGGCAGTAATTAAAACAAAAGGAGTCCCCACCAAGTGTTGCGTACATATACAGTAAATGAACATACTTTCCAGGAGGCCAACAATTAACTAAAAATTATTATTTTTAATTTTTTTTATTGGTCCTATGAAGTATTCTAATTTGTTGAGATGGTGAATTGGTGGGTTTTTGTTCAATGTGAGCCAAAATCATCACAATTAAAAGAACCAAAGACTTAAACTACTTCAGCCTGTGTGCATTGTTTATTTAATACACAATTTCACAACTTTTCCACAACACTGTAATTTGAGATGCACCTGTATACAACAACTTTTCAATGTTACTTCCAACTCTTTCCAGTCACTTTTTGATTGGGGGAATTTGTAATGTTTAATCATTTATTTTATGTAAATACTTATTTTTACATTGGAAATTAAATTTAATCAAATTCTAATTTGAGTGGTTCAGGTCTGTTTCTTAGTTTGCCACCGTTCGTCTTTGCGTCATTACATCACATCAGTTCACAAAAAAGGAGTAGTTCTGGCTAGTAGTCTACAATGCGTGTATGGATGCTACAGGTGGTGGATCACTTTTGTAGCCTCTTCTTATAGCAACTGGAATAAATAAACATTTAGTCATTTTAGAATGAGTTCTGGGGAACATTAATTTGCTTTCTGAGGATGAAAGGACAATTACTTTCAATGACATTCAAATGGTGTGGTAGTTAGAGATTAAACTGTACGGAAATTAAAATCTACAGATAACGTTTTTACATGTTAAATACACATAGTCACGCAATACTGATGTTGTTAACATTAACAATTTGAAAACAAAGTACAACAATAATCATTTGAATTTCAATCACCATTTTCTCAGTTGGTCAGAACAAAACTGGCAGACTTATGTTTCTTACTTGTTCAGATTATATTTTTAGGTGAAACATTTTTTGGACTAGGGCTGCATGATCGAAATTAAATCGCATTTGCGATTATTCAAAAGATGTGATTTTTATGCACAGCTTGTCAGTGAAGCACTGTTCTGTGATCAGTAGAAAATCTCGATCCGAAGGCCAGAGGGCGCTCTTGCGCTGAAACTCAAAATATGCCCTGCAGAAGAAAGGCAATGCACATCGTTCCAGAAAATAATAGATTTTGAATAAACAGAAGATGTGATTCAGCATGACTAATAAACACTACTACGACAATATATGGTTTGAGTTCTTATTATAATTTTCATTATAATAAATATTTATAATCCAATGCTAATCAGCATAGACGACATCACTGCTTAGAATACTATGAAAAATGTTGCATGCCTTATTCTGTGTAAGAAGCCACATCATCTCACAAAAGAATTGATTTCAAACACTGGCCTGATGTTATAAAGTGAGTTTAGAGTAAAAACATGTTATTACATGATAGTATTTTGTTTGCCAAGAGGTTCATAAATGCTTTGCATGTTTGGAAAAATGTTTGACACATGTTGGTGTCAAAAATCGTGCTAAACCAGACGTTTTAATAGCAATTTCAATTAAGTGTGTAGCCCTATTTTGAACATACTTCCAAAATTTAGTAGTGAATATCCACACTGGTGTTGTGACTGACAGCCACACATACACGTAAAAACATTAGATTCATCAACGCTAAGGAGCCATGCCAATGCACAACCCACGTAAAGATAATTCCACAAATAACTGCAATTGCTGGTTTCAAACAGAGATGGCGACAAAGATGCAAAACTTACGGACTGCAGCTTTAAGGGTTGAATCTGAATGTTGAGATCACATTTCGCAATAGAAATGAATAGAAATATTTATTTGAGTCAAGGAAATCAACCCATTTTTAATTATTTTAGAACTTTTTTATTGTTGTTTTTCATTATTGTTTTTTTTTTTATCAAAAAGATGTGAAATCACTGTGCTTAAATTAATACTTGGGTGCACAGATCAATAAAAATCTAAATTTCATCAAATGAAAAATGTACAGCCACACTCACTTTTATGATTATTTGTAGATTTTCGATTGTACAAATGCACATATGGATCAAATGTTTTGGCACTTAGCCTTCCTCAGTGTATCATTCCATGATGAAATATGGAGGTCACATTTCACAATAGAAAGAAATATAAATATATTTCCCTTTCGAAATGGTCTCTCACATTGCATCGAATCACGCTTGCGGGAAATTCTTCTTCTGAATACTGAAGCCTATATAAGTCAGTGTTGAATGCCATTTCATCAGAACATTTCCCCTTCAGCACAAAGACCATCTCCTCGCTGGACCCCGAAAATGAAGAATGAAGAAGCCTGCTATATGCCGTAGAAGATCCCCAGCAGAGGAAAGAGACTCTCCCGCTCAGCACTTCTTTCCTGTGGCCATCCAGTGACCATCCAGAGCAAATTTCTGCTACTAATCAAACAAATTTTGTCAGCATTTGCTCAAAAAGTCCACGTCATGAATGTAGCACGTATAAGGTACCAGTCAGACATCTCGTGCTCTCCCATTTCTGTCTTCCCAGGAGCCTTGGAGGAAGTAACAGCAGTGTCAAAAAGCCAAGCAGATGGGCTCGAGCGAGTTCATGTCAATGCAAAACCAGCAAACCGTGCCCTCCCCACAGCAACACGATTTCCTGGTGGTCTTTTCTCAAGAGGATCTGTGGACCTCGCCTGGAGTGAGCAGTATTGTCACCTTTGGAGTATCTGAAGAGGATGCTAGTGCAGAGCATTGTTCAGGCACTGTGGAGGACCCCAGCTCCCTTCCACCCAGAAAATCTGGTGGTGTACAACCCAGTGTGGATAATGAGCTCATCTACATCCTCACAAAGGTCGTTGAAGTGCTCAGCTTGGAGTGGCCAGCCCCAGACGAGCCCGCCCACAGTGACCTGGATGAATGATACCTGCCTGGGCGCCACCAGCAAGTTCATGATGAACTCACAAAGTCATGCCGCACTCCCTACTCGGCCCGCATCCACTCTTCTGCCTCCACAGTTCTCATGTCTGTTCATGGCTACGAGAAGCTCCCTCCTCTTGAAGAGGTCGACACTACTGACCTCTTCCCGTCCAAAGGCTGTTCATCCATCCAAGCCCTGCAGAGCCACCTCAGCTGTAGCTGTAACAATGGCGGCCCTTTTCCAGGCCAAACTCCTCCAAGCCATGGATAAGTCCAGCCCAAATCCAGCGACTTGCAGGGAGCTGCGCAGCGGAACTGACCCTGCACACCACAAAGACCACAACCCATCCGATCAGTAGGTCAGTGGCCAGTTTGGTGGTGCTTAAACGGCCACCTCTGGTTAAACCTCACAGAGATCAAGAATGCAGATAGGACTGCCTTCCTCGACTCCCCAGTCTCCCCCACTGGGCTGTTTGGACCCACTGTTGACAGTCTAGTGGAACACTTCACTGCATCTCTGAGGTCATCGCAGTGCTCCAGCTCAAATCGGCAGAAGGCTCAGCCGACTCAACAGCCTGTGAATTCTACTCCATCGCCCACTCTGCCTCAGTCTATGCCAGAGCCTGAGCTCCAACAGCAATCTCAGCCTACCAAGCACCCCCCCCAAAGGGATGTTGGACTTTAAACCGCAGAAACAGTCTTAATCTGTCAGGAGAGAAGAGGAGAGGGATGAGTCCTGCCAAGGCCGGACTTCCCTCGAAGAAGTCTCACATTTGCCTTCCAATCCACCATTCATTGTTGAAGGCTTTGTTCACTATGTCAACAACTGTGTCAAAGTCACTGTACATGCACACAAGCAACCTACTGCTGTGATAGTGGACCCACTGGCCATAAAGAGCACTTCCCCTCTTCGATACATTGTGATGGTCAGTTCCCTGCCTCCATGCAGCAACCTGACTTCTGAAAAACTCAGACCCCTTCCCACCCAGTTGAAGACTTGTGAAGCAACCCTGGATTCTATAGACTTTAGACAGAGGCTGCTCACTTCAATTTGCTCACAGACCTCCCCACTTCAGGGGTGTGGTCCAGACTTTGGTTCAAGACAACAATGCCCATGTTCTCTGCTCCTAAGTGCAATGTCTGCATCAGAGAACAGCGAGTAAAGCTTTTAAAGCAATTATTTCCCCAAAAAAGATGACGGGCTAAGTCCCATCCTCGGTATCAGGCTCCTGAATCGCACTTAATTAGGCCGCCATTCAGGATGCTGACTTTGAGGCAAGATTGTAGCATAGATTTGCCCAGGGGACTTACCAGTGGATCTGAAGATCTTTACTTTTATATCCTCACCACAGACACTTTACATTATTAGTATTCGTATCAGTTTAAGTATTAGTATTTGAAGGAAAATGGAGTCCCCTCCAGCGTGATTCAATGCAATGCTTGTTCCCATAACCTCAGGGGAAAAAAATATGTTAAAGACTGTAGAGTTTTTGTCACGAAAGCCAAACATA
The DNA here is from genome assembly GCA_033026305.1 of Cirrhinus molitorella. Classification (NCBI taxonomy): domain Eukaryota; kingdom Metazoa; phylum Chordata; class Actinopteri; order Cypriniformes; family Cyprinidae; genus Cirrhinus; species Cirrhinus molitorella. The sequence goes on from CM065141.1 coordinate 23,743,712, forward strand.
TCTTTAGGTATATTAAAACTTTTTTAATTGTTATCATTGTTTTTAAAGGATTAGTTCACTTCCAGAATAAACATTTACTCACCCCCATGTCATCCAAGATGTTTATCTCTTCAAAAAGAAATTAAGTTTTTGAAGAAAATATTCCAGGATTTTTCTCCATATAGTGGACTACAACAGGGATCAGCAGGTTGAAGGTCCAAATTGCAGTTTCAATGCAGCTTCAAAGGGCTGTACACAATTCCAGCCAAGGAATAAGGGTCTTATCTAATGAAACAAAGGGTTATTTTCTTAAAACCACAAATTCTCACCTTGGACTAGCTCTGTGATGCATATTTTGTCTGTGTACTTAAGTGCGTGACCTTTCCAACATGACCATGTAATCTGTGAAAGAACCATTTTTGGCAACCATATATATATATATATATATATATATATATAATGACCAGACGTCTAGCTAGATAAAACCCTTATTCCTCAGCTGGGATCATGTAAAGCCATTTAAAGCTGCATTGAAACTCATTGAAGTCCACTATATGGACTAAAGAAATAAAGACATGAACATCTTGGATGGCATGGAGATGAGTAAATTATCAGGAAACATTAATTCTGGAAGTGAACCAATTATTTAATAAAATAAAATGATTTTAAATAGTACTATGATGTATAAATTTAAATATATGTGCTTTAATTTTGTTATATTATTTATAATAAGCAAGTATTGGTGTTGTAATTCCTCAGTAAAATGTGTTTTTATTAGTTTTTTCATTTTAAATGCCACTGTTTTAACAATTATTTCATACACACACATTTGATTTTTTGTTTGACAGGTTTGAGAGCCCTTTGTTATCCTCACAGCAGAGCGTTGAGGTTACAGATGACGTTCTGACCAGTAGGATGAAGGATGTAGTCAGTGATCACAATGCCATGGAGTTTAGCCAGACTCTCATCAGCCCCCAGAACAACAGGGCTGTCCTGTGCAATGGAGACCTGAAGCACAGTGATGATGATGATGATGATGATGATGATGATTCTTCAGAGGGAAGCATGAATATCATGAGGTTAGTATATGTTTATCTAATGTAAAAAGCAGCTTTCTGTTGGTTTCAATTATTATATATTTTTTAAACCAGTTTTGAATGAGAACTGTCTGTTTTCTTCTCTGGTTTGTAATACAGTAACTTGCTTTCTCATTGTTTTTCCTTTTTAGTCCTGATCTGAATGGATTCTCATCTTCGAACCAGACCAGACCTGCCAGCCCTGAAACAGGCATGTTTATTCACAATAGTTTGAAGTGAACTATTCCCATTTATAGTAACACTTGATTTTTATGCGTATTGATTATGTAGACAAAGAAGAAGCCCTGAACATAAACAAATTACGCACAGTCACTGAAACACAGAATTCCTACAAACCAGCCCCTTTCTCATTCCAGCCTCCTAGGTGAGTAATATATATTTAATAAAATGTCCACATTCAGCCATACTATGTGTAATATATGTTTTATATCTGTTAATAGTACCAAGTGTTTGTGTAGTTTTCACCCACAGATCAAATGGTTTCAGAGGGGCGAGTTGGTTACCGTCTACATAAAGCTCATCAATCCAGTGATGCAGAAGTGTGAATTCTACTCAGACAGTGTCGTTTACAGGTCACATGATTATATAGTGTCTGTTTATTCTGTCATTTATTAATTTTAACATTTCACACTAAAACAGTTTAAAGTCTATTTTCTTAATTTGAGAGGACAGCAAAGAACATGTGCATTGATGTATGGTGTTTTTCATATATATTTTGTGGGAATTTTTCAAGTGGGTATGTGAATGACCGGCATTACTATGCAAAGCTCGAGCTGTCCGAAGACATCATAGCAGAGGATTGCTCATGGGAGATGCGGTGCAATGAGCCTGTGATGAAGCTGAAGAAAAAGGAAAAACAGGACTGGAGAACGCTTCTCAAACACAAGGCATCGTCTACATCTTATTAAAATGTGGCAATTTATTAGACTAGAGAAAGTTTTGAATACAGTATTAATTATGTTAAATAATTTGATTTATAAATGTTTTTTAACATCATCTGATTGTGTCTGTTTCTCCACAGAGTCCATTTGTCAGCTATGAATTTGACTACATTGGTGAGACTCATGTTTCTTCAGTAAACGGTGAGGAATTCATATGTATGTGATTGATTAAACCTTCCTGAGATGATTTTTGATTGGGGAGAGTAAACATGTCATTTTTAATTTTAAACCATAATCTCCTGAAGCAGTAACTTCGTAAAATTGTGCACTTTTCTGTGTATTTTAAGTTGTTAAGACCTTACTTTAATCTGGGTTTCTACAAGGTGCTCACTTTCATTTCAGTTAATGTGAACTAGAGAGCTAAGCCAGTAGTAGTACTGACAATTCACTGAGTAAACATGTCATGAAAAGAGAAACAGATGAAACAAATCAATTGAGTAATTTATGCTGGAACCACCAATGAAGAGCCATTCATTTTTGAATTTCAAAATCATTTGAAATGTCAAATTGCATATCGTGAATCATTTGCTTTAGATCAAGTCTTCAAATCGCGTATCACAAATCATGTTTCAGATCGGGTCTTCAAATCGCAAATTATTTATTTAGATCGGGATTTGAAATCTTGTATCGCAAATCATTTGTTTCAGATCAGGACTTCAAATCGTGAATCATTTGATTTAGATCGGGATTTGAAATCATGTATCGCAAATCATTTGTTTCAGATCAGGACTTCAAATCACGTATCACAAATCATGTTTCAGCAGTACTGATAATTCGCTGAGTGAACAGTAAGACCGTTTTGCTGAAGACACAAATGAAACAAATCAATATGCTGGAACCGCTCGGATTGATTCAAACTTGTGACTTCAGTCATTCATTTCAAGTGATTCACTAGCAAAAGCCAGATATAATTGAAAGAACAATTCATTTTGAATTTCAAAATCGCTTGTCATGATTTTACACACAAATTAGGTAAACCAATGCATCGCAAAATGATTCTCTGTTTCAAAGCGCTCCAAAAAAAAACATTTGTTTCAGATCAGAATTTGAAATCATATATCGCAAATCATTTGTTTCAGATCAGGACTTCAAATCGCGTATCGTGAATCATTTGATTTAGATCGGGATTTGAAATCATGTATCGCAAATCATTTGTTTCAGATCAGGACTTCAAATTGTGTATCGTGAATCATTTGCTTTAGATCAGGACTTAAAATCACTTATCACAAATCATGTTTCAGATCGGAATTTCAAATCGTGAATCATTAGATTTAGATCGGGACTTAAAATCACGTATCGCAAATCAATAGTTTCAGATCAGGACTTCAAACCATGTATCGTGAATCATTTGATTTAGATCGGGACTTAAAATCATGTATCGTGAATCATTTGATTTAGATCAGGACTTAAAATCACGTATGAAAAATCATGTTTCAGATCGAACTTCAAATCGTGAATCATTTGATTTAGATCGGGATTTGAAATCACGTATCGCAAATCAATAGTTTCAGATCAGGACTTCAAACCATGTATCGTGAATCATTTGATTTAGATCGGGACTTAAAATCACGTATCGCAAATCAATAGTTTCAGATCAGGACTTCAAACCATGTATCGTGAATCATTTGATTTAGATCAGGACTTAAAATCACGTATCGCAAATCAATAGTTTCAGATCAGGACTTCAAACCATGTATCGTGAATCATTTGATTTAGATCAGGACTTAAAATCACGTATGAAAAATCATGTTTCAGATCGAACTTCAAATCGTGAATCATTTGATTTAGATCGGGACTTAAAATCACGTATGAAAAATCATGTTTCAGATCGAACTTCAAATCGTGAATCATTTGATTTAGATCGGGATTTGAAATCACGTATCGCAAATCAATAGTTTCAGATCAGGACTTCAAACCATGTATCGTGAATCATTTGATTTAGATCGGGACTTAAAATCACGTATGAAAAATCATGTTTCAGATCGAACTTCAAATTGTGAATCATTTGATTTAGATCGGGATTTGAAATCACGTTTGCAAATCATTTGTTTCAGATCAGGACTTCAAATTGTGTATCGTGAATCATTTGCTTTAGATCAGGACTTAAAATCACTTATCACAAATCATGTTTCAGATCGGAATTTCAAATCGTGAATCATTAGATTTAGATCGGGACTTAAAATCACGTATCGCAAATCAATAGTTTCAGATCAGGACTTCAAACCATGTATCGTGAATCATTTGATTTAGATCGGGACTTAAAATCACGTATCGCAAATCAATAGTTTCAGATCAGGACTTCAAACCATGTATCGTGAATCATTTGATTTAGATCAGGACTTAAAATCACGTATGAAAAATCATGTTTCAGATCGAACTTCAAATCGTGAATCATTTGATTTAGATCGGGACTTAAAATCACGTATGAAAAATCATGTTTCAGATCGAACTTCAAATCGTGAATCATTTGATTTAGATCGGGATTTGAAATCACGTATCGCAAATCAATAGTTTCAGATCAGGACTTCAAACCATGTATCGTGAATCATTTGATTTAGATCGGGACTTAAAATCACGTATCGCAAATCAATAGTTTCAGATCAGGACTTCAAACCATGTATCGTGAATCATTTGATTTAGATCAGGACTTAAAATCACGTATGAAAAATCATGTTTCAGATCGAACTTCAAATCGTGAATCATTTGATTTAGATCGGGACTTAAAATCACGTATGAAAAATCATGTTTCAGATCGAACTTCAAATCGTGAATCATTTGATTTAGATCGGGATTTGAAATCACGTATCGCAAATCAATAGTTTCAGATCAGGACTTCAAACCATGTATCGTGAATCATTTGATTTAGATCGGGACTTAAAATCACGTATGAAAAATCATGTTTCAGATCGAACTTCAAATTGTGAATCATTTGATTTAGATCGGGATTTGAAATCACGTTTGCAAATCATTTGTTTCAGATCAGGACTTCAAATTGCGTATCGTGAATCATCGTGAAGTGATGGTTTCTGAATCATCATTCAGATTGGGACTTCGGAGCATGGATTGTGAATCATTTGATTTAGAATGGAACTTTAGAGTGAATAATTTGATTCCGATTGAATTATCGAAATGAAATGATGGTTCACCAATTATTTTTCAGATTGGGATTTCAGAGCGCGGAGTTTGGGTCGAAGCATGTATGGTGAATTATTTGTTTCCAGGATTTCAAGCAGTTTCGCAAATTTTTTTATTTTATTTATTTATTTTTTTTCCAGATTATTTTTCTTAAACAGTAAAAAAAAAAAAAAAGACAGTTTTAGGCAGATTATAAAAACAAAACAAAGAAAGTATACACAAATACAAATCCCTTAAGAAAATTAACTGTGGATTTACTATAGTAGAAGTGTAGTGTACTTTAGTAGTAATAATTTGCATGTGCTTCACTTTATTTTTCATTTTGTTTTACTAGTATATTTGTATTTATCTTTTTTTAGAATTTGAAAGAGTTTGATAAGTCAGATCTCTGATTGAAATCCTTGGAAATCAAAAAGTAGTGTATAAAAAGTCTATGAAAGTTCTGGAATTTCATTTTTTACAATATATGTACAAACCCTGTTTAATCCAGTAAAAAATGGCTGACATATAAAGGTTAAGCATGTAAGGGTATATAGAGGAATACATTGGACAGTTAATGGGTAGGGAAGATTTCATTTTTAAAAAAAGTTAAAACCATTTTTTCAGTCGTTTCAGTGATTGTGACATGATTGTTGTTTTGGATCAGGGCACTTGTTCCTGGCTGAAGTGGGAGAGGAGGGCTATTACGTCAGTTCTGAGAGCGCCAGCGACAGTGACTGAATAGTGATCCCAAATGCAAAACTCTACAGTACATTAATTATAATAATTACCATCTGGCTTAACATCAGTTTCATTTAATTGTCCAATTGTTCTAATAATAATAATGATAATAATAATAATATTACACTTTTACAATATTTGTGTTGTTGTTACGCCATGTCTTTTGAATGGCTTTCTTGAGTTTTGCTAGTTTTGTGAACAAAATGTCGAGTTTTGTGTTTGTCAACCTTGTTGTGATTGCAGTGCATATAGTGCAAAGTGTTTTTGTTTGTTCTTTCATATGATATTTAAGTTTTTGTAGATTTCACAAATTGCTACACATTGTGTAACAAAAATATAATTTAGCATGTTCTTGATGAAGCAATAAAGTGATACCCAAGCATACAGTTTCATGGTTTGTGAACCTAAAGTAGCAATGAGTTTCACTCATGCTTCATGTTTTTATTGTTAAATTATTAGTATTATTAACGTCATGGCACAGCTATCAGGGCAAGTTTGGTAATCTGTACAAATGTCTGTTGTTGTGTTTTGATCTTCCATGTTTTGTGTGTGTGTGAGGCGAATTTCCAGTACCAAATACGTGGAATTAATCGTCTAAATCTATCATACTTCTGAATGTCCAAACGTGTGCAATAAGTCAGAAATCGTCCTGGTTTTTTGAGCCACTCAGCGCCACCTGGAGAAAGAAAGAGACCATTTTCACATGATTTACATAACCAATGAAATCTTTAGAATCGTTTGCGGGGCGGGGTTGCGCTTGAAAAAAGCACGCCCTCACGTTATGCACTGTACACAAGGACCCAAAGTCGGCTTTTACTGCCTGTTCAGAAGTAAATACATTTTTGCCGGTGAATATATATATATAACTACAAAGAATTGTAACCTCCAATACATATTAAATAAATCAAATTACTCGTTTCTCCATAAAAAATAATAATAGTATCAAAACAAAAGTAGCACTTCGGAAATCTTTATCAGGCATCACAGAGGCGGCTCGTGGGGTCATGTTGGTGGAAATGTCATTCAGTGCAGCAGTTACCCAACTCATGGACATCAGCAGTTTACAGAGATTGTCGTGAGGGATTTGGGCTGAAGTGTGGCGCTCATGGCAGGGCTGCTCTCCGCGGCTGCTGCTTCCGTGCGCTGCGGATCCAGAGCTTTATTCCGCTTCAACACCGGAGCTGTTGGGAGACTCACTGCTGCTCATCCGCGGGTGAGACAGAGAGAGGACATGTGTTTATATTTCATCAGACACACACTGGTTTATTATATCACATGTTTTCACCTTAAAAGTATTTGATGTGGTGTTGGTCTGTTTTGTTTGAGCTATTAATATCTATCTATCTATCTATCTATATATCTGTATGGATTTATGTATGTATGTGTTTAAATATTATTATGCATATATTATGTTATACAAAAGTCATATACACATACCTGACACCTGTTTATGATGTAACGCATCTTTGTTATGATGTAACAAAAAAACTGTTGTGTCATGATGAGTAAGCTTGAACCACTCTATCTACAGTTAAATCTGCAAAATGTTAATTATTTGACCAAAATAAGAGGGGTCATACAAAGTGCTGGTTGTTTTTTTTTTTTTGTTTTTTTTTTTAGTACTGGCCTGAATTAGAAATTTCGCCTAAAAGACGTTTACATATAGTCCACAAGAGAAAATAATAGTTGAATTTGTTCATTCTGAAGAGTTAAACTACCTGCTGTTCTTGAGAAAAATCCTTCAGGTCCCACAAATTATTTGGTTTTTCAGCATTTTTGTGTATTTGAACCCTTTCCGATTCTGACTGTATGATTTTGAGATCTATCTTTTCACACTGAGGACAACTGAGGGACTCGTATGCAACTGTTACAGAAGGTTCAAACGCTCACTGATGAAAACAGAAGGAAAACAATGCATTAAGAGCTGGGGGGTTAAAACTTTTGAACAGAATGAAGATGTGTACATTTTTCTCATTTTGCTTAAATTAAATATTTTTTTCAGTTAGTACTGCCCTTCAGAAGTTACAAAAGATATTCAAGTTGTCCAGTGTGAAAAGATGGATCTTAAAATCATAGAGTCATTGTTGGAAAGGGTTAAAACACCACAATGCTGAAAAACCAAAATAATTTGTGGGACCTGAAAGATTTTTCTGAAGTTTAACTGTTCAGGACAAAAAAGGGACTCATGAACAACTATCACTAAACAAAAAAATAAAATAAAAATCTTTCAGGTAACAACACAGTATTAAGAATCAAGTGTATGTAAACTTTTGAACGGAAAATTGAACTATTATTTTCTCTTGTGGACTATATGTAAACATCTTTTATGCAAAATATCTTATACAGGTCAGTACTAAATAAAAAATGAATGCATTTTGTATTTTGATCAAATAATTAACATTTTGAATACTCTTCAAACTTTTGACTTCAACTGTATGTGTTTCGTGTATGACTCATAATTCCTTCCTTCTTTCTTTTGTAGTTTTTAGCGCTGAACCGCCTTAAACCAGTATCATCCATAGGGAATCATTACACATTCCCACTCTTGTCTTATTCCACTGACGCACCTAAAGGTAAGATATCACTAGATGTGTGCCAGTATTTGTTTCCACTTAAATCATAATTTACAGACAGTCTTGTAACTCAGATGGTAAAGCAAGCGGACCAGAGCATCGGCCAGGAGGAGGAAGAGGAAGGAAAGGAGGGAGGAAAGACTGGAAGAGTCGATTATTACAGGTACATATTAAAACACCATGCCACTCCACAGTGGTTTTTGGGTGAATCTCACAAAAACTGTCAAGAACATGCTTTTTTTGTCTCATATTTAGTTTTATTTTTTGTATTAATATCATGAAAAGTAATGGGAGTAAGATTAAAGCGTGCATGTTTTATTATGTTATTCAGGGAGATGTACCGTGGGACGATAAGGATTTCCGCTATATTTTGATCACAATGGGAGGCGTTGCGTCTGTCCTGCTGTACCTCTACCTCAGAGATCCAGGCCGAGAAATTACCTGGAAGGATTTTGTCCATCGGTACCTGGACAGAGGACTGGTGAGAATAATGTTTGTGATTTACAGGAAAGAGTTATGACATTTGAATGGAGAATGTAGCTTCTCAATAGCTTATAGATGTACAAAGATTGTACTGTCTTTTTTTCTCAATAATGCACACATTTCTAAGGTCTTCAATAGGGCTGTATGATATTGAAGAAAAATGAAATGTGATACCTTGTTAAATAATGCGATATAAATATAAAATTATATAACCAGTATATTATATAAAATGATATAACCGATATATATGTTTCACATATCTAGAAGAAAGCATCATTGCAACTTCTGAAAATGACCAGCAGTGTTTTAGCATTACATAAAAAGTAATGAAAATCTGAAAATGTAACTTCAACAGCAATGTAATCAAACAAACAAAAAAATAACGTCACTTATTTTATGTCAATGTAGCGTTGCTTTCTGTTTATTACTTACGTAAAGTACACTTTATTACTTCAATACCACAGTAAAAGCTATAGCAAACATGATTAAAGGCAATTAAACTGTCAGTAAAAAATAAAAAAAACAAATACGAAAATAAGAACAAACACACAAATGACAAGCATAGATAAGTACAAGATAAAAGAAGGTCTAATAGTAGTATTCAAGTAGAGAAATGTATTAATTCAGTGTGAAATAACACTGCATAGTGTTCACTGTATGAATTAAATGTAGATTAATATTTGTTAAAGCTGTGTTTTGTTGTTTGATTAGCATTAGTGACATATAGACAGCAGCATGTATTAATAGGCCGCTGTCCCTTTAAAACCGACTGCACGACTTCAATGTAACGATACACATCTGATTTCTTTCTCAGCTGTTTACGTTCATTTAAAACTGGCTGCATTTGCGAGAACAATTGTCAAGGCAGGTAGTCTATTCTCTGCTATATGTGTCAACCTGAAACAGGGGTCAAAGGGTTCAATGGTCACAGCACACAGTGAAGTGCTAGCGTTTTTCACACTGAAACAATGTTTTTTTTTTTTTTTTTTCCACACAGGTTGACCGTTTAGAGGTGGTGAACAAACAGTTTGTCAGGGTTATCCTGGTACCTGGGGCTGACAGCTCTGAAGGAGTGAGTTGTAGTCATTTGCTGTACATTAGCTTATACTTTTGTGGAATGGCACTAAATTGTTGCTTGCCTTTAGAGCTATGTGTGGTTTAACATCGGCAGTGTGGACACATTTGAGAGGAATCTAGAAGCTGCTCACTATGAGCTGGGTCTGGAGCCGTCCCATAGAGCAGCAGTGGTCTACACCTCTGAGAGTGATGGGTAAGTCTGTCATGACTAGTCTTTTAATGTGTATGTTTTATTAGGGGCCAAGCACTGAAGGTGCGGAGGCACCTATTGTATCTGTTAGCAGTCGTCTTCCGTTTTTTCCACTCTTGAGTCTATGGCAGCCCATGGAACCGCTTGCGGGAAAGTTGTGAAATTTGTCACACTGATAGAGGACAGTCTCAACATTAACTATAGCAAATTTGGAGTCTCAAACTCAAACTCTCTAGTGCCACCACAAATTTTCCACCACCAAATTTTCACTCATGTTTATGCGAAATTATTTTTTTCCTCTGATTCCTTGGCTCATGCCGAGTCAAATGGACACCAAAATAAAAAATCGTAAGGTTTAGTTTTTTCGCTAATACCTTCTTTTTCAAACTCATCCTAGACAGTTTGTCTGATTTTCACCAAAATTTGCTCAGATCATCTTCAGAGCATGCTGTCAAAAAATTATGGAATTCAAGTTGATTCTCGATTAACATGTGAACGAATTCTACGAAAAGTGTGCAAAAATGTATTTGAGGCTATATCTCTGTAAAGGTTTAGCGTATTGAGACCAAACTTGGTGTGTTATAACCAATACGGAAACAATACGGAAGTGACTGAAGCTGCAGTTCATCGGCTGGCTGCAAAAGGGAGCAAATCCCCATAGACTCTCATGTTAAAATGCTCAACTTTATAACAGATAAAAACATCTTTACAGCCTGGTACGAAAAGTGGTTTTGATATTTTTAGCTAGTTTTGCCCTTCATGACAACTCTGAGGAGGGTGAATTTTTTTCTAACTTTAAATATTAAATATTAAGCATTAAAATGTTGCATAATTAAGGGCGTGGCCACTTGAGTGACAGGTGTCAGGCAGCCGTCACGTTACCTCAGCTTATTCCAGCAGTTGAACTTGGCATCTCAATCGAAAGTGGTAAAATCAAATATTCACATGCTTATAACTTTGGGTGTGGTTGACTTATTTTCCAGAGAGTCAACTTTTTAGACTCTTTAATACTTGCCGAGTCCAGCGATACCAAACATACCAGGTTTTGCCTTATGGTTTGTGCAATGTTGAGTTTTAGAGCTTAAAAAATATTTGTCAATATCTTGGAAACTGTTACTCCGATTGACAAAACCACTATAGGAAATTTGTAAAACATAGCATGCAGGCTATACGCTAATGACCAATTTCCAAAATGTTGATAGGAAGTGGCATAAAAATGCAAACAATGTCAGTCATCGGTCATTTTTTTCCCTTATCATATATACAAGTGTCAAATAAAATTAATTTTATGCTGAATCAAATAAAATATTTCTTTCTAAAGCTAAAATTTGTAATGTCTACTTGCTACTTTCTCATTTAACACAAAAATAGCTTTTAAAAATCTTTTCTGGGTATTTTCAGTCACATTTATTTTTCAATTAATATGTGATTAATTCATTAATTAATCGACACATCATGTAATTAATTTGATTAAAAGTTTTAATCGACTGACAGCCCTAAGTATTTTGTTATTTTCAGTTTACATACAATTACTGTCCAAAAGTTTGGATAAAAAATGTTTTGAAGTTGTTGAAAGAAGTCTCTTATTAAAAACAGTAATATTGTGAATTTTTATTACAATTGTACAATTACAATTATTACAAACAACTGTTTTATATGTGAATTGTTAAAATGTAATCTGTATTGAAAGCTGAATTTTCATCATCATCATCTCCAGTCTTCAGTGTCACATGATTCTTCAGAAATCTTGCTAATATGCTGATTTGCTGCTCTAGAAACACTTCTGATTATTATCAATGTTGAAAACAAAAATAAATTGTCCTTCTGAATATTTTTGTGAAAACTGTTTTTATAGAAAGCTTTTTGAATTTGCAGAGGGAATAAGGTTGCTGAGAGATCTATCAAGAATCATTACAACTCTGCACAGAATTCTGTTATAAACAGATCAAATAGCACTGGTGTCAGAAAACCTTACTGTAACCATGGTGTTGTGGCAGAAATAGTCAAATGTTATTACATTATTCATTTCATGCATTGTACAACCGTTTGAGACAGAAATTCAAGCACTTTTCAGTGACTTTCAAACATTTCACACCGATTTCCAGCACTTTAAAGCTCTAAAATGATCCAATATGATTGTTATGTTTAATGGGATGACCAAAATATACTTTTTGGTAAACAAAAAAAATAAAACAATACATCAAATCACTATTATAACCAGTAGATGGCAGCAGAGGAGCGCTTATTGGCTTATTAGTCATTCATTTCTACTTTTTACCTTTTATTTTGAAATCACTATTATAAAATATCAAATTATCAAGAAATCAGATTTTGTCGGTTTCACTTTTTTTTTGTTTTTTGTTTAAGAAGTAAGCTTAGTCACAAAGTGCCTTGGAAAACTAACTTTTCTTCAATTTACGACTAAATCACACATAATCACTAAAGTTGGTCAGTTCCATATAATACTATAGAAGAGTAGAAGAATAATGGTACATTCATTAATGTAACATGTATACATTTTCTATATAAAAATTAGATTTTGCACATGTTGCTGTTGTTAATAAAAGTGCTTTTTGTATGCTTCCCAACTCAAGCTTAGTGCTTTACTGTCAAATCTGTATAAACATGAAATAAACTATATGTGAACATGTAATATTATTAGTAACTGCATATTAATGTAAAACAGTAGTAATTTTATGGTTAAATTATCTATAGATACAGAGCCCTGAGCACCAGAACGACCAGGCACAGGAACAGTTTCTTTCCTCAGGCAATCCATCTCATGAACACTTGACAATAAATGTGGAACACACTATTGTACATCCCCTTATTAATTTATTTATTTAACACACATACTTATTTACATTTCTAATTATTATTATTTTTATTTTATTTTTTCATGTTTTCACTTAACGGCAATAAATGTATTAAAATAATGTATTCAGCTTTTAAGTGATGTACAAATCTCAATTTCAGAAAATTGACACTTATGACTGGTTTTATGGTTTAGGTTCATATAAAAATAAAATAATTGAATTTAAACACAATTTCATCAATTTAATTCAAGTGAAATAAAATAGAAGAACATCTTAACGTTAACTCTTAATTCACCAGCATTTACAAAAAAAAGTTGCCAGGCACTGCCATTATTTTTAATAATTTCACTAAAATTTCATGGCCCCCAAAATACTTTGTTGTATGAATATCTGAACATATAACATATCAAAATAAAGAACAAAGCTTTTACCTTTAAAAAAAATAAAAAAGAAAAGTTGTAGTCTAGCTTCAAGCATTCTTGAATATATGTTTCTTTTTTAAAAAAGCTGAGAAAATAAAAAATGTTTCAGTTACTACATCTGCATCATTTTCAATAAGATGATCATAGCATAGATGCAGTAGATTGCTTCCATCAGCACCCCTGAACCTTCACAGTCCTTTACCAAACCTGTGTTTTTAATCAGAAGATTCTGCACTCTTTCTTTCTCTAGGTCTTTTCTGATGAGTTTCATTCCCACCCTGCTTTTAATCGGCTTCTTGCTTTTCACTCTGCGACGTGGCCCAATGGGAGGAGGGATGGGCGGAGGAAGGGGCGGGCCCTTCAGCATGAGCGAATCAACCGCCAAGATGATGAAGGACAATATCGACATCAAGTTCAAGGACGTGGCTGGATGTGAAGAAGCCAAGGTGGAGATCATGGAGTTTGTCAATTTCCTCAAGAACCCACAGCAATACCAGAATTTAGGTGCTAAGATCCCTAAGGTATGACCTTCCAGAAGGAAATTAGCTGAAGATTATTGGTAGGATGCTATTATTAAGTAATATTGTGTGTTTCTTCAGGGTGCTGTGCTGTCAGGTCCTCCAGGAACTGGTAAAACGCTGCTCGCTAAAGCTACTGCTGGAGAGGCAAACGTTCCCTTCATTACAGTCAATGGTTCAGAGTTTCTGGAGATGTTTGTTGGAGTTGGTCCGGCCAGAGTAAGTTTAAACAGCTGATTTCCAATTCAATTCCATTAAAATGAAATAATTTTTACCTGAAATTACCATCATTTATGGTTTTCACTAGGTGAGAGACATGTTTTCTATGGCAAGGAAGAATGCCCCATGCATCCTCTTTATTGATGAGATTGATGCTGTAGGGAGGAAAAGGGGTGGGGGAAATTTCGGTGGCCAGAGTGAACAGGAAAACACACTTAATCAACTATTAGTGGAAATGGATGGTAAGCAGTCCGAGGTTTGATTTAAGAAGTCATATGAGAGATTAAAATATTGGAAATAACTTGAGTAGTGCTGTCAAAATTAGCGTTAAACGCAGGTGATTAATTTGTCCAGTTTAACAACGTTAAAATACTGAACACAGCGGCAGGGCTAGGGTTGGCCACCCCACTCACAACCGCTGTTTTAAATCAATAATTTTTGCAGCTTTTAGATTTAGTACTTAGTGTTTGATAACTTTATTTCATTTCTGTATATTTCCTACTTGCTGGAAGGCACAGGTAAATAAGGGGTTTATTTGAAGATTGTTCACTTAGACAAGTTGTTATTTTTTTAATGTCTAATGAATGTAAAAATCAAAAGCTCTCAATTATACTGTAATGTTGAATGGCTATAGTTAATGGTGAAATATTAGGGGAAAAAAGAGCAATTTTCAGTAATATTGGTATCAGCACGATGGTGTTTAGTACCACATAAAAAAAAAATTAAATCTAAGGTTACGAGAATGAAGTCGAAATGTTATGCGAATGAAACCAAAATATTTCGACTTTGTGGAAATAAAGACCATAAAGTCAAAATTATGAGAATAAAGTAGTGCTGTCAAATGATTAATCACGATTAATCGCATCCAAAATAAAAGTTTATGTTTACATACTATATATTTGTGTACTGTGTATATTTATTATGTGTATATATAAATACACACACATGCATGTATATGTTAAGGAAAAATATTTTAGATTTATATCTAAAATATTTATATTTATTTATAATCTAAATTGTATACATGTATAAATATATATACATATGATATTTTGTTTTAATATATACATGTATGTGTGTGTATTTATATGTACATAATAAATGTACAAAGTAAACACACATATAGTATGTAAACATAAACTTTTATTTTGGATGCGATTATTCGTGATTAATCATTTGACAGCCCTAGAATAAAGTTAAAATATTTCAAGACTGAAGTCAAAATTATGAAAATGAAGTTGAAGTCTTTTGAGAATAAAGTCGAAATTCTGCGAATAAAGTCAGTGTTTTGAAAATTAAGTCGAAAGTTGAAATGTTACTTTAATGTCGAAATAGTCAAAATTCTGAGAATAAAGTTAAAAGGTTTTGAGAATTAAGTAAAAAGTAAAAGTCGAAGTGTTTCAAGAATAAAGTTGAAATGTTACTTTAATGTCGAAATAAAGTCAAAATTACAAGAATAAAGTTGAAATGTTTTGAGAATACAGTCAAAACGATGATAATAGTCAAAGTGTTTTGAGAATAAAGTTGAAATGTTTTGAGAATAAATTCAAAGAGTTTCGAGAAAAAAGTCAAGTGTTTTAAGAATAAAGTAAAAATTACAAAAATCAATTTGTAGCAATTATGAGATTAATGTTATAATATTTTGAGTATATTCTAGCTTATTGCGCATGCAAATGGCCCGGATTGGGAGCACCAGAAGAAATTCCAAAATCTCCGCTCTTAAAATCTGTCAGTTTTATAGCAAAACACAAACAATATGTCTATTACAATAATGTGTTTTTTACGCTCTTTAATGTGACATCACAGATCTCTATATTGTCCTCAGTTTAAGTGGCATGTCAATCAGTCATCTTTCCAATTACAGTGAGACATTTGTTTCATTAAATTAGGCTGTACTGTTTTGTGTTGTTGTTGGTTTTATTCCCATTCCTTCTGATGTTCCTTCACATTTATATTGTGTTATATTATATTACAAATATTAAATGTAAGAGGTTAAATATTATTTCCAATCATTTACTGTAGTATGCCGTGAATAAACCGGCTTGTAAATAGTCACTTGTATACCTCAGATAAGAAAACAATATAACTAATGTGAAGGATTTGGAGCCCACTTCAACTTTTAGACCGCTTTATTATTGTTTTTATTTAAATACATGTGAGGAAAGCAAGATTGGATGCCACAGATGTTTTTGCAGAGTAGGTGGTGGAATTTTCAGAAAGAAAATGGTATAATTTGTGATCTGAACAGTGATCTGAAACACCACATTAAAGAGTGCGAAAAACACATTATTGCAAGATGCATTGTTTGTTTTTCGCTATAAAACTGACAGATTTTAAAAGCTGAGACTATTTAATATTAAAAGTATCAAAAGCACAAAGCTTATTGCTATTATCAGGTGGCTGGTGCACTACAAATAGGCCTAATGAATGCAATCGAAAGACGTGAAATATTATTTCTAAGCTACTGTACTAGTATAACACATTGTATGATTTCTGCTAATAAAGTCAAATAAATTCGAATGGCCTGGCAACTTCTCCTGGTGCTCCCAATCCAGGCCCTTTGCATATGCAGGCTATACTTCCAAAATATTATAACTTTAATTGCTACGATTTAATTCTCGCAATTTCAACTTTATTTTCAAAACATTTAGAGTTTATTCTCGAAACATTTCAATGTTAATTTTAAGGTGACAAATGCCGTCGTAGTATCAGTATTACCTTCAATCATAAAAAATATTTAAAAATCTAAAAAAATATACTGTTTTATACTGTTTCTACATTAATTTAAGATTGAATGTGAAATTATTGCAATATAAAAGTCAATTAAAAACGTAAGGATTAATCGCAATTTAAATTCAGAAAATTAATTAGTTACTACTTTTATCGATTGACAGCACTAATTAAAAGTCATGGAACTGAAAACTGTCATAATTTAATTTGTTCACATGAGATATTTGTTTGTATTTAATCTAAAAAATCCTTTTAAGTTGTCAAATCAACATTAGAACTGTTTTTGTTTTTACAGGTTTCAATACAAGTACAAATGTTGTAGTTCTAGCTGGTACAAACAGACCGGATGTCCTTGACCCTGCACTGATGCGACCAGGGAGGTTTGACAGACAAATTTATTTGGGTAAGAATGTTACTCTTCAGTTAGGTGTCACAGAATACATATAATATTTAGTGGCCAAGAGATCAAAGTCAAGTCAAATGGCAAAGGATCCTATTTACACTAAGTTCAGATAGCAATAGATTCTATTTACACTATTAAGAAATGGCAGTATTTTCTTTGCAATAAATATAAATGCTAATGATATTTATGTGCAGTGGGCTTAGAAAAAATATGGTCCACTATCTAAGGTTTGTGCTCTGCCAATCCTTCAGGACCACCTGATATTAAGGGTCGAGCATCCATATTCAAAGTGCATCTGCGGCCCCTCAAACTGGACCCCAATCTGGACCGGGATGCCATTGCGAGGAAGATGGCAGCTGCTACGCCTGGATTCACTGGTGAGCCAGATTTAGTTAAACACTCATTTTCCTATTGAACAAAAATAAATGTGCAAACCACAGCAGAAAAATGATACATTGTATGGTAATTATATATTTGAACCTCATGTTTGAGCGGAGGCTGATGTGGTATAATTAAGTAATCCTAAGTGTTGGCATAATATTGCTGTTATTGCTGTATAAAGACCCTCATTTTTCTCTCCTCCAGGTGCTGATATTGCAAATGTCTGTAATGAAGCAGCTCTTATTGCTGCTAGGTATCTAAATGAATTCATCAGTGTTAAGCACTTCGAGCAGGCCATCGACAGAGTCATCGGAGGTAAACAGAAGAGCTTAGAATCGCAGCATATCCTGCAAACAATGATGTATATGTTCAGATCTGTAAGTCATATTAGCAATGTCAGCAGTGACCTGTGGTGTACCTCAGGGTTCAGTCCTGGGTCCTATTCTTTTTCTTATCTACATGCTTCCTTCCGTTAGATAACGCAAAGTAGGGATATAGACTTTATTCATCCATTCTTTTTTTAGTGATGCTAAAGCTTTCTGCATTTGAATGCTTTAGTTGGCTTAAATAATCTTGGTAGTTTCATATTTTGTGCTCTCATGTTATAGGTCTGGAGAAGAAGACTCAGGTTTTACAACCCACTGAGAAAAAGACTGTAGCCTATCATGAAGCGGGACATGCTGTTGTGGGCTGGTTTCTTCAGCATGCTGACCCATTGCTCAAGGTGATTTAATTTCCAAACATTTATTTTAAATCACTTTTACATGACTTACAAGACTTTGTAAAAAACATTTTTAGCTTCAAATGAAAAAAAAAAGTTAATTGCTCTCATTGGCTTTGCTTTAATAAAGTTAACAATGAACAAGGAGCAAAACTCTAAGCATCACGTTAGCACCTGGAGTAGCATTGTAGTTACAGTTAAATTCAAAAATAAACATACACCTTGCAAAATCTGAAAAAGCTTAATTATTTTACCAAAATAAGAGTGATAAAGTGCATGTTATTTTTTGTTTAGTACTGACCTGAATAAGATATTTCACATAAGACGTTTTCATATCTTCTGCTAGAAAAAATAGTTGAATTTGTAAAAATTATCCTGTTCAAAAGTTTACATACGCTTGATTCTGAATACTGTGTTGTTACCTGAATAATCCACAGTGGTGTTTTTTTGTTTGGTGATCGTTGTTCATGAGTCCCTTGTTTGTCCAGAACAGTTAAACTGCTTGCTGTTCCTCAGAAAAATCCTTCAGGTCCCAAATTATTTGGTTTTTCTGCATTTTTGTGTATTTGAACCCTTTCCAACAATGACTGTATGGTTTTGATATCCATCTTTTCAAACTGAGGACAACTGAGGGACTCATATAGATCTATTACAGAAGGTTCCAACGCTCACTGATACTTCAGAAGGAAACAAGATCGTTGTATTGGATTCGTTCACTCATTCCCTAATTGTATGTTCTAGGTTTCCATAATTCCAAGAGGGAAAGGCCTGGGCTATGCACAGTACCTTCCAAAAGAGCAGTATTTGTATACACGGGAGCAGCTTTTCGACAGGATGTGTATGATGCTTGGTGGGCGTGTGGCCGAGCAGGTGTTTTTTGAAAGGATTACCACTGGGGCTCATGACGACCTTAAGAAGGTCACACAGTCGGCATATGCTCAGGTAGAGAGATCGTGCTTGTCTTGTATCAAATTCAGTGGTTCAACAACATTTGCTATAGCAGAAGCTTTTATCTAAATGTACAATACAGTACATACAGTAGAGCTGAAACTAATCATTATTTTGTTAATCTACTAATAACCTGCTAAACAGTCTGTTAAAGTGATTCTTTGACTGTTCTAGCAGTAATTCAGTGATTAATTAAAACAGTGGTGATTGCTTCTAGCCCATTGATTGCTTTGATTGCAGGCCAGATCTTTGGAACTTATTAACTTTTCTCTTATAGATTGTACAGTTTGGCATGAGCGAGAAAGTGGGGCAGGTGTCATTTGACTTGCCCCGGCAGGGTGAGATGGTTCTGGAGAAGCCCTACAGCGAGGCTACGGCAGAACTCATTGATGAGGAGGTCAGAGATCTGGTCGACCGCGCCTTTAAGAGAACACTGGATCTCATCACTGAGAAACGAGAGCAGGTGGAAATGGTGAGAACAACTAACTGATGCTGTTTCATCCTGGAAAACCAGAGATGTCAGAAGTAGTAGTACTGACAATTCAAAATCATTAATGTCAAGCGATTCACTAGCAAAAGACAGATCAAATTAAAAGAGCCATTCATTTTTTAATTTCAACATCTCTTGTAATGATTTAAAAAAGCACGTAGTGATGGGTGAAACAGAGCTTTTGAATATCCAAATCAGTTAAATCAATCGGATCACATTTCACAAATAATTTGTTTCAGATCACGTATTGTATCAGATTGGGACTTCAAATCACGTATCGCAAATCCTTTGATTTAGATATGGAATTCAAATCGCGTATCACAAATCATTCAAATCGCGTATCACAAATCATTTGATTCAGGTTGGGAATTCAAATCGCATATCACAAACCATTTGATTTAGATTGGGAATACAAATCACATATCACGAACCATTTGATTTACATCGGGAATTCAAATCGCGTATCACGAACCATTTGAATTTACATCGGGAATTCAAATCGCGTATCACAAACCATTTGATTTAGATGGGAATTCAAATCGCGTATCACAAACCATTTGATTTAGATCGGAATTCAAATCACATATCATGAACCATTTGATTTAGATGGGAATTCAAATCGCGTATCACAAACCATTTAATTTAGATCGGAATTCAAATCACATATCATGAACCATTTGATTTACATCGGGAATTCAAATCGCATATCACAAACCATTTGATTTAGATTGGGAATTCAAATCGCGTATCATGAATCATTCAAATTGCCCATCACAAATCTTTCAAATTGCGTATCAAAAATCATTCGATTTAGATCGGGAATTCAAATTGTGTATCACCAATCATTTGATGTAGGTTGGGAATTCAAATCGCATACCACCAATCATTTGATGTAGGTCGGGAATTCAAATCGCATATCACAAATCATTTGATTTAGATCGGGACTTCAAATTGCGTATCACAAATCATTCAAATTGCGTATCAGGAATCATTTGATTTAGATCGGGAATTCAAATCGCATATCACAAATCATTTGATTTAGATCGGGACTTCAAATTGCGTATCACAAATCATTTGATTTAGGTCTGGAATTCAAATCGCATATCACAAATCATTTGATTTAGATCGGGACTTCAAATTGCGTATCACAAATCATTCAAATTGCGTATCACAAATCATTTGATTTAGATCGGGACTTCAAATCGCGTATCATGAATCATTCAGATTGTGTATCAGGAATCATTTGATTTAGATCGGGAATTCAAATTGTGTATCACAAATCATTTGATTTAGATCGGAATTCACATTGTGTATCACAGATCATTCAAATCGCGTATCACGAATCGTGATTACATCGGGACTTCAAATCACGTATCACAAATCATTTAAATTGTGCATCACAAATCATTCAAATTGCGTATCTCAAATTGTTTAATTTAGATTGGGACTTCAGAAAGTATATAGAATCAGAACAGGTTCATGAATCATTTTGTGAATTGAATGATTTAAATCAATTTATTTACAATACACAATTTAAAGTCACAATCTAAATCATGATTTGCGATATGTGTAGTTCTGATCTAAGTTAAATGATTTGCGATCTGTGCTCTGGGTCCTGATTTGAAATGGTTTGCGAATCGTCATTCAAATTGGGACTTCGGAGCATGGATTGTGAATCATTTGATTTAGGTCGGGACTTCAGTGCGGGTTCTCAAATAATTTGATTCAGTTCAGGAATTTGGAGTGGTTTCGCAGCAGGCTTAAACATTAGAAAACATCAGACAGACAATTAGTGCAGTAGAATTTTTCTTTGAATTTGAAAGAGAAGACAAGTGTTTGACATTGTTTGACAAGTGAGATCTCTGGTTTAAGTTCTTGAAAATCAAGAAAGTAGTGTTTGAAAAAGTTCTGGAATTGTATTTTTACAGTTTTCCCGATTATGAGCAGTGTAAAACATAAAGTAAAATAATCCAAGATTCTGTTTTTTTTCCAGGGTGTTGAATGGTTAACTATTTCAAGTGTGAAAAACTGCAAAGTGACCATCTCTGTTTTTGTGAGCAGGTTGGTAAGCGTTTGCTGGAGAAAGAAGTTCTAGACAAAGCTGATATGATAGAGTTGTTGGGGCCCAGGCCATTTGAGGAGAAGTCCACATATGAGGAGTTTGTCGAGGGCACTGGAAGCTTTGAGGAAGATACAAGTCTTCCAGAAGGGTTGAAGGACTGGAACCAAGAGAGAGGAGAAACCCAGGAAGAACCTCCAGCTTCAAAGGAAAAACAGGCTGCTTGAAATAAACACAGCCCTCAAAATAATTTCCACCTGCCTCTGACACTTGCCTTACTGTGGAAACCCAGTGGGGAAAGCAGAGTCGCACTGGCTTAAAAGAGGAAGATTGTGCATTTGGTATTTGCATTTCACTTCCCTTGTTAATTTAAAGCAAGGGATTTTACTGTATTTGAAATGCCTTAATCTGTGCATTTTGTGGGCATAAGCAATGCCTGAAAAACTGTAACACCCAACACCATGAACTCTTTATGCCAGATCAACCATTTAGAATTATCTTATTAGTAATTTTTTATCCTTCTGTTTCTGTTATTATACCATAAACTAAATTCTGTCATTTTTATTCTTTCTTCCTTAATAGAAGTGGAAGAAATGTATATTTGTACAACTTTCATTTGTGTGTTCTAAGGAAAAAAATGTTTTGAAAGTGAAATTGTCATTATTTAATTAAATTAAAGGAGTTGTTTCATACATCGTTTTTCTTCAAGGTCTAATTAGTCAGGGGTTCTTGCACAAAAAAAAGTCATAATTAATTATTTAGTGACCAATTTCCAGCTTCTCTCTGACCCTTAGAATTAATTGGGTCATTTTTGCAGCTTGAAACTCCATCCTAGTATGCTAATTCATTAATTTATCACTTTTCCATGATTGTATTTAGAGTTTCTAATCTGTAGAATGGGTGAAAACCAATTCTAGCTCTTAAAATGGTTGTTTATATTGTATCTCTAGGCAACTTACAGTCTAAACTGACATCAGCAGAAGTAGGGCATAGCTAGATGATTTATCACACTTACCCTTCCAAGCATTCTGTTCATCAGGGACGCTCCCATTTTAGATGGTTGAGATTTAGCCAAGTAGCATCCAAAATCAGCGCTATCTACAAATATGATGATAAACCACTGAGCTACAAATCTTACTATTATTTGTGGTTGTTGACAAACTATGAAAGAGTATAAAAGCCCAGTTTATGTTTGTGGATATTCTTTAAAAATGGCTTCTCCTCAGACAAAAGCACCGTTTGTTGGAGCGTTCTTTTGTCCGAAAGGCGAACCTCTTAAGCTGCACATCACGTGCAGCCTTCTGTGTCACGCTTTGGTGTCTGCATGACCAGTGCTGACCATATAATCTATTAAATGAAATTGTACCATGCTGTCTCCATTTAGAGCTAATTGAGAGTGTGTGTTGTGTCACAAGACCTGCTTTCTACAGTAATAGGTACAGTAAAATGCATTGGAGAAAGAAAAAAAGACCAAACAATCTGATCTTTGACATTTCACATTTATTCCTGTTAGATTTTTGTCCTCCTTGATTTGGCAGACTTGTTAATGGTTCTGGTAGTTTGTAAAATTCTTCTCCGATGTGACCCTGTCTATAGATCATGCTTGACATCATTGAACCCTGTAATAACCCTGGTGACAAAAACAGTACAGCTTTTTGATAGGAGTCCAGAAATAGAATCTTACTTGTAGGGATTTGCATTTGGACTTCCGACCCAGTAGCTTTTTTCTCTTTTGGGATAATATGTGGAGCAGGAATATTTCCTGCTGTGCACCGGTGATCACAACTGAGGACTTTGATTTGAACGTTGTCTTGATGTAAAATGACAACATGAGTGATTAAAAAAACATATTGCTAAAAGATTAATCTTCCTTTCCATCCATTCAAGTGCAACTTCAAATGCAGTACTCATTGGGTTAGGCCAGAAACATATCCTACACGATACAGAATGCTTGTGTGGTTCTGCTGTACAAACCTCAGTACTCAAGTGGGCTATAATCAACATAAAAAATTTGGTCAAAATTAAAATGGCACATTCAGCAGTATACTTGTAATCCAGGGGTGTACAATCCTGCTCCTGGAAGGCCAGTGGCCTACAGAGTTTAGCTCCAACCCCAATAAAACACACCTGAACCAGTTAATCAAGGTCTTACTAGGTATACTTGAAATTTCCAGGCCAGTGTGATGAGGCAAGTTGGAGCAAAGCTCTTCAAGACAGTGGTCCTCTAGGATTGAGCTGACACCCCTGCTTTTAAACTGATGTTCCAACATGACAGGAGTATTTCCTAACAAAGGGGTCTCAACTCTGGCCCTCAAGGTATATATTCCTGCAAAGTTTTGCTCCAACCCTAATATAAATCACCTGCCAGTAACTTTCTAGTAACCCTGCTTGTTCAGGCGTGTTTTATTAGGGTTGGAGATAAACTCAGCAGGAAAGTGGACCTTGAGGGCCAAAGTTGAGAACCCCTTTGATTGAAAAAGAGTTTGCTCCTGGTGCCTCCAGGATGGGAACCCAGTGCAATATGCTACAATACAAATTCTGTTCTGACAATTTCTGAAACACAAAGATGTATGAAATCAAGTGTTTGCGTTCATGTACTTGCGTAGGGTATGTTTCAGGACTTAGGCATGACATTTTTTTTACAAGATATTTCACTTTATGTCTGGGTCTCGCTATTTTCATGCAGAATCTCCTCAAAGGGCACTTTTGTTGGGAATTCTTGGAACTTCTCTCTGTCCCTCTGTATTGCCATGTCTTTGCTGTAGGTTCTCTAGAAATGTCTTATGACAGTTGCTGCTTCGACACATTGCACTGTTCCTTAAACAGTTCCTTAAAGATTCAAATCACTGTGGAATTCCTCAGTTGCTCCTTCAATTCACATTGCTTGAGCCAGTGTTGTCCATAATGCTACATCATGCTTCAAGTTCTCCATAAGCAGTAGTCACATGGAGAAGACTAAAAGTGACTCGGTCCCAAAGAGGCGTCCCAAGATCCTAGTTGGATGAAGTCTGTTCCATCTTGAGGAAGAGTCTACACTTACCCCCGCTTGTTGGAGCTCTCTTCTTGTCCATAATGGACAAAGGGATTGCATTATCTTTAGGTGGGATCACCATGTCTTTTGATCCCAAGAGTTCCTCCTCTTCTTGCTTGAGAAGGAACCTCCACTCTCCGCTCAAGGGCTTTGTATTCTTCCTAAGCCCCTGTAGCTGCCCCTGGCTCAAGGCTGCTGGGATTGAGAGCGTTCTATCTTCAACATTGGCTCTGTGTTTTCGGAGTCACTGTGGTGCTTTCGATCTCTCGGCTGCTGTTCCCCTTTTCCGCCGCGGGTCCAGGAGGGCGAGCGGACGTAACCACTGTGTGGAAATCTAGGTAATGGTGGCTGCTGACGATCTGCGGGGTGAACTTACAAAACCAACCAATGAAAAACATCTTCATAACCACTGGCTAACCATTTGTAAACAATCAGTTTTGTTCCAAAACTTAGTCAGCTGCCTACCACAATGGCATTTTAAGGTACCATGGGTCTACTCACGAAACACTGTTCCAACAGATAGGCAAACTTTGAAAAAACTCTTGATAAAAGTATCTTGCACTGATTTGACCTACCTCCAAATAAAAAATATTGGTACAGGAATAGTCAACAGTGCTTCTGGAGAGCTAGCATCCTGCAGAATTTAACTGTACCACTAAACAAACACCTAAACCAGCTAAATAAGGTGTGTGTTGGAGCAGGGTTGGAAATAAAGTCTGCAGGAAGGTAGCCCTCCAAGAGCAGGGTTGGCTTCCTCTACATTAGTAGATGCCCAAACTCTGTCTCGGAGGGCCAGTGTCCAGCAGAGTTTAGCTCTAACTTGCACGTGCCAGGAAGTTTCTAGTATGCCTAGTATAAGGTTGAACTTACAACTAAAGTTAGCTAACGATGCTTTTGGGAAACACACCTCTGGTTACTTTAAAACAGTTGCATCATAAGCGTGCTCCGGCCTAGAGCTTAAATTGCAATATGAGTCCAAGTTAGTGGAGGAGTGGGGACGGGGGACAATCGCACTCGGGCTTGGTTCAAGGCAATTGTGCCTAGTGTGAGTACACCCTTAGGCAGGGGTGTCCCTCTGCTCCTGGATGGCCACAATCCTGCAGAGTTTATTTTCAACCACTATTAAACACCTAAACCGGCGAATCACTTTTCAACTTTCAGGATCACTAGAAACTTTGCCAGGTATGTTTGTGACAAGTTGAAGCTGAACTCTACAGGATGTTGCCACCTGGGAACCAGGTGGGGGTTTGAGCAGAGTGGCCAACCCTAGGTGTGTGTGATCAGTCACTGAGCTGATGCCAATGAAAAGCCATCTAAACCAGTCTCTTATGAGGTTCCTGGATAGTTAGGATGCTGTTTTAAAGAGCTGCTGCCAATGTAGGCAGTAGACGTCAAAACAGCTCACTAGGTTGGAATAGAGCTTATATGAGTCATGTCTGTTTGACTCCTCAACATGCTGGCTTTAGGGATGTTCACACTGACAGGGATTTGCAGTAAAAAATAACATCCGGATGTCATTCATTTTCAATGAGACTCAGCAGTCTAAGGCCACATGAGCCACAGACATTGTAGGTGTTCAGTTTAGTTTCATGCGTAGCGATACAGTGAAGTGACTAATAATATATAAGGATATAACAGTTAAATAGTAATGCCTACTAACATCAAAAGCTAAAATGCCTCTCAGTCTTCAGTTTAAGTACTGACAAATTTTGGGTCTAGACAAATGTTATTCACATCACTTAGAGACCAAGGAGCGTAACATTTAAGCAGCATGTTCTGGGTAATTCTAATCGGAATTGCTCAGAATGCCACTGACATTGCCTCATTGTTTAAATATTTAATATGTACACATTTGTGCACTTCAGCTCAGAGCTTAATCAAATAATAATGTGCTCACTGTAGATTTCCATGGAATCACTGAACTGTGCCAGCAGCCAAGTATTTTACTTTAAATGTTATCCACCTGTTTTGTCTTGCTTCACAGTGAAAATTCAGTCAGACAGTAGAGTGCTGTAGGAATGAGTCCTAAAACACAAATTAGTTAGCATTTTTGCACATCTGGTTTGAATGTTTTTTGTTTTGTTTTTTTTGGTTAAATGCCTAAAATAAGGCTTGCAGAACACAGGCTCAAGATATTTAATATAAAAGATAAATAAAATATAAAAGTAATAATCACTTGTGATTTTTTACTTCTCTTTAAAATGTGGTTGCTATAGGACTCTAGAGTTTTAAAGACTTAAAGTTGTCTGCAAGATGTTTAGGTAAAGTGTCGCAGTTCGTTTATAGCCTAACTTTATTTAGGCGTATTAGTTTTTGCGCAGAGCTTATTTTCTGCAGTAATCCAAAAGCCAGTGGGAAAATCCTGTTGGTTTCTTGTCAAGGGAACCAGGGAATGATAACTTCTGGGTTGGCCTACAAAAATATGTCATCATCCCTGCAGCAACCTATCTCTCCCACTTTAATTAAGTTTTTTATTTTTTTTTTTAAGAATATTTCAAAGACTGGATGATTTAATTTTTATGATGGCATTTTAGTGCCAAGTAAAAAGAAAAAAATAATAAGTCTATGAGATTAAAGTCAAAATATTTTGAGAATAAAGGCGAAATTATGAGAATAAAGTCGAAATGTTTTAAGAATAAAGTTGAAATGTTTCGAGAATAAAGTCAAAATGTTTCGAGAACAAAGTCAAAATGTTTCAAGAAAAAAGTCGAAATTTCAAGAATAAAGTCGAAATGTTTCGAGAACAAAGTCGAAATTATGAGAACAAAGTCAAAATGTTTTGAGATTAAAGTCTAAATGTTTCCAGAATAAAGTTGAAATGTTTCGATAATAAAGTCGAAATTACAAGAATAAAGTCGAAATGTTTTGAGAACTAAGTTGAAATTTCGAGAATAAAGTTGAAATGTTTAGAGAACAAAATCAAAATATTTCAAGAATTACGTAGAAATTACGAGAATAAAGTCGAAAGGTTTTGAGAATAAATTTGAAATGTTTCGAAAATAAAGTCTAAATGTTGAGAATAAAGTCGAAATAATGAAAATTTAATTGTAGCAATTAAAGTTATAATATTTTGAGAGTATAGTCTACGCATGCAAATAGCCCGGATTGGGAAATTGTTATTATTAACAGAAATTAACAGAAATCATGCCAATTATACTCGCAGGGACAGTATGTTTGGAAGTAATATTTTCCGTCTTCGATTGCATTCATTAGGCCTATTTGTAGTGCTCCAGCCACCCAATAATAGTAATAAGCTTTGTGCTTTAGTTACTTTTAATATAAAATCAGCTTTCCAAATCTGTCAGTTTTACAGCGAAATACAAACAATGCATCTTGCAATTTTGTGTTTTCTAAACTCTTTAATGTGGTTTCTATTCGATTACAATGAGACACTTGTTTTATTAAATTACACTGTTTTCTTTGTGAAAATTCCACCACCTACTCTGCAAAAACATCTGTCAACCTTTCATTCCTCACAAGTATTCAATTAAAAACAACAATAAAACATTCTAAACATACGTTAACATACGTTATATTGTTGTCTGTTCAGAGGTATACAGTACAAGTGACTATTCACAAGTTGTTTTATTCATGGTATAATACAGTAAATGATTGGAAATAATATTTTTGTGTCCTCCATTCAATTAGTTGTAGCGTGCCAGCCACTCAGAAATCAATTTTGTGCTTTGCTGCTTTTAATATAACAGCTAAGCTTTCAAATTCTGTCAGTTTTACAAAATACAAATTATAAATGTGTTTTTCCTCTTTATTTTAAGTTTATAGCACGATATAAACATGAAGGAACATAAGAAGGAATGAAAAATGTATAGCCAAATTTAATGAAACAAATGTCTCACTTTAAAAATTATTTCAGCATAAATGTGTGTGTGTACACAGACATTAGAATAAAGTTAAAATATTTTGATTTTATTCTCGAAATATTTCGACTTTATTCTTGTAATATTATGACTTTAATCTTGTAATCTTTGATTTATTTATTTTTTAAATGTGGCACTAAATGCTGTCGTACATTTTAAAGCTCCTGGTATGGTAAAAACTGTAAACATCTGAGAGCTGACTCACTTGCTGGGGATTCTGTATGATTCTCATCATCTGAATCAGCAAACACCTCCCCCAGCTCCTGGTCAGACATGTCGGTGAGCTCCGTCAGGTCCAGGAGGTCAAAGTGTACCTCCAGAGAGGACACACTGCTGAGAGGCTCTGAGATCAAGCAGAAGAAAGGAGAATGTTACTGTATTACTAAGAAAGGACTGGTCAAGAGTAGTTCTATGATTTTCGCAATTGAGCAAAAAAAATTCTTACACAAAATGTCACTTCTAATTTTTATTTTTTTTGACTGGGATGAAATATGACCTGCATGTGGTCTTGACAGGTCACCGTTTCACTCACGTCGTTTCTCAGCGATCAGCACCTGACTGCCATGATGTGCTGGGGTACCAACATGCTCTCCTGAGGCATTGTGGGACGCCTCGCTGGTGAGACTAGCAGAGCTGGAGGACTTCAGAAGCTTTTGGAACTCTCGGTCTCTAAGTGGCTCTACAAAAAAAAAGAGAGATTTTATAGAGCAGATGTTCTCAGCCCTGGCCCTCAAGGTCAGCTTTCTTGCAGAGTTTAGCTCCAGCCTTGGTCAAATTCACCTGCTTATAACTTTATAGTAATCCTGAAAACATTGTTTAGCTTGTTCAGGTGTGTTTGAATAAAACTGGAGCTGAACTCTGCAGGAAGGTCAACCTTAAGGGCCAGATTTGAGAACCCCTGTTATAGAGCAGAAATGTTTAAAACCTTACTGTTGAATATATACTGTAACAGAAAAAAAATATATCATGTCTGTTTTTTTCTGAACTAAATATAAGTAGCATTTGCCCATTCAGAACTAGTAGTTAGCATGTTTTTATATGGTTGCTAGGGTGTTCTGGGTGGTAGCTAGGGAATTTATTTATGTAGCTGATGTTAGTGGTTCCCTACAGTAGTTGTAAATGGTTGTTAGCATGTAGTTATGGTGTGTTCCTGTGGTGTGTTGTTATGGTGTTGTAGATGGTTGATAGCACATTACTATGTTTAGCTAGCATGTTGTTATGGTATTGTAGGGTGTTCTAGTTGGTTGTTAGCACATTGTTATGTGGTTGCTAGTATGTTGTTATGCTGTGTTCTTATGGTGTTGTAGGGTGTTCTAGTTGGTTGTTAGCACATTGTTATGTGGTTGCTAGCATGTTGTTATGGCGTGTTGCTATGGTGTGTTGTTATGATGTTGTAGGGCGTTCTAAAGGGTTGTTAGCACATTGATCTGTGGTTGGTGGCACGTTACGGTGTTTTTCTAATGGTGTGTTATAGTGTTGCTAGGGTGTTCTAGATGGTTGTTAGCACATTGCTATGTGGTTGCTAACATGTTGTTATGGTGTGTTCTTATGGTGTGTTGTTACAGTGTTGCTAGGGTGTTCTAGATAGTTGTTAGCACATTGCTATGTGATTGCTAACAAGTTGTTACGGTGTGTTCTTATGGTGTATTGTTACAGTGTTGCTAGGGTGTTTTATATTGTTGTTAGCATATTGGTAAGGTGTGTTCTTATGGTGTTGCTAGGGTGTTCTGGATAGTTGTTAGCACATTGATATGTGATTGCTAGCACGTTGTTATGGTGGTTTTCTTATGGTGTTGCTAGGGTGTTCTAGATGGCTGTTAACACACTGATATGTGGTTGCTAGCATCTTGTAAACGTGTGCTGTTAGGGTGTTCTGCATGGCTGTTAGCCCACTGTTGTGTGGTTGCAAGGGTGTTCTGTATGGTTGTTAGCACATTGCTATGTGGTTGCTAGCATGTTGTTACAGTGTTGCTAGGGTGTTCTAGATAGTTGTTAGCACATTGCTATGTGATTGCTAACATTTTGTTACGGTGTGTTCTTATGGTGTGTTGTTACAGTGTTGCTAGGGTGTTTTAAATGGTTGTTAGCACATTACTATATGGTTGTTAGCATACTGATAAGGTGTGTTCTTATGGTGCTAGGGTGTTCTGGATAGTTGTTAGTACACTGATATATGGTTGCTAGAATGTTTTAATGGTGTGTTCTTATGGTGTTGTTAGGGTGTTCTTGATGGTTGTTAGCATGTTGTTATGGTGTTCTAGGGTGTTCTAGATAGTTGTCAACACACTGCTATGTGGTTGATACCATGTTGTAAAGGTGTGTTGTTAGGGTGTTCTGCATGGTTGTTAGCCCATTGTTGTGTGGTTGCAAGGGTGTTCTGTATGGTTGTTAGCACATTGCTATGTGGTTGCTAGCATGTTGTTATGGTGTTGCTAGGCTTTTCTTGGTTATTGTAATGTGTTACTATATCATTGCTAGAGTGTTTTAGATAGTAACCAGAAAACTGATATGTAGGTACTAAGGTGTTCTAAGAGGTTGTTAGTGCATTGCTATAGTGGGCAGTTACTAGGGTGTTCTGGATGGTTGTTAGCACATTGCTATGTGGTTGCTATAGTGTTCTAAGTGGTTGTCAATTAATTGCTATACATTGTTATGAGGTTGCTATAACGACTATCTGCTGTGTTTTCTTCATTCATTTTCTTTCCTTACAAAATGTCATTAGCATTTGCCCATTCAGAACTAGTTGTCACAATTTTAGTATGTTCTGTTTGTTGTTATATTGTTATATTGTTACTGGGGTGTTCTGGGATGTTCCAGGGAATTTTTATGTAGTTGTTAATAAAGTGTTCTATGTGCTCGTTAGAGCATTGCTACAGTATGTTATTGCTAGGTAGTTCTAACTGTTCTTAATGACTGTTAGCATATTGCTATGTGGTAGCGATCTGTATGATTATTAACATATTGCTATGTGGTTGCTAGCTTGTTGTTATGGTGTTGCTAGGGTGTTCTGGGTGGTAGCCAGAAAATTGCTATTGCTAAGGTCGCTAAGGTGTTCTAAGTGATTGTTAATGAATTTTTAAAGTATGCAGTTGCTAGGGTGTTCTGAGTGAGTGTTAACACATTGTTAAGTGGTTGCTAAGATGTTCTGAGTTTTTGTCAGTGCGCCACTATGCGATTGTTAGGGTGTACTCAGCATTTGTTAGCATGTTGCTAAGTTATGTTATGGTGTTCCGGGTGTTCTGTTTTGTGCTACCCTGAGCATTGCTATGCAGTTGCTCTGGTGTTCTCAGTCACAGTTTAGCTGTTCGTCTACAGCCGATCTCTTGCTTTCCATGTCTCGTTTTCTAATGCGGTTTGCCAGTGGTTGCCAAAGAAGTGAAACAGAAGATGCTTGTGTTTCTCTCAGTGTTTAAAGAGCTTCCAAGCCCTCTATTGATTTCTTGCGGCAGTAGTCAAAGCAGACAAGCATTTTATATCGTGGAAGGCAGTTCAATTACACACATGGGACAAGAAAACAAGTGGACCACTGGATCTACCTATGTAGTTTTCGAACCCGTATTCCACACATTTTTGCGAATACACAGCAAAACGTCTCCAGTGCTGTTCATAAAGAATATTTTCTGGTATAGTCTGTGCTTTGTGTGGTTTGGCGAGGCCCATTTCTTGTAGTAGCAGCTCGGGCTGCATTGACTCTGGACTCGCAAAATATATGTATAGGCAGAAATAGGAAGTTAGGGAACTGACATACAGTTTAGAAGACATGACTAATTGTGTTAAATGATTTCATATAAGTTTTTTTTTTTATTAAAAAAATACATTACATTAACATTAAATAACCTAAAAAGCACATTTTGTGGCAAGCAGCAGGAGATTTAATTCAACCTCAGAACACATATAACAGATTCATCCAATTTCTCTGTACATAAACTTATTTTTCACTTCCGTAGCATGTTTTGTCCCACATCTCAAGAATCCATGATGTGATGATACAGACTTTTCCAGCTGCGGCCGTTCTCCGCAGTCTGCGGGTCATCCCTCCCTACCTCACACCTCTCATTAGCCCACACACAGCAGATTCCACTTGCTTGTTCTCTTTTTGTGCGTGCCAGTCATGCAAATATTGGTGCATGGATTGGGATACATTGCTTATTCCAAAAGGCTCTCAATCTAAGCCATACATGCCGAGAACTACATTTTTAGCAGCACCCAGTGGTACCCAACTCCCATTGTCCCAAAGCAACCGCTGCACAAGATGCAACTCAATGTCAAATTCTCAAAAAGGGTTGCATCCAAAAATCCTCACACTCATGACCTTTGTCGTTTATTCACATCGCAGTTCCAGTAATCGTTCAACAATTCATAAGCTATAATTTATAAGCCACCACCCTAAATGTATCCAAGTTGCTGTGCCTTTTCCCTCATGTATAAATGCAAGCTGCCAGCCTCTGAGCGCTACCGGCTTCCTCTGACTGCTTGCTTTGTCTGTGCATTCAAGAAAAAAAAGACATGGTGGCAGCTCTTACAGCGGGCTATTGAATTCAAGGGGAGTACGCGTTTAAATGCGCCGCGGAGTGCCGGCTGAAGAAATGTTTGCTCTTACCTGCAGCACCAGAGTCTGCCTGAGCCTCCATTAAGACTATTGTAGCAGCCGGTGCAATGCTGTTTGGCGTCGCAGCCGGGATTAGAGGGAGCGCCTCCTGCCTCGTGTACGCGCTCTATCTCTTTCTAGCTACTTGCTTTCTCTCTCTCTCTCTCTGTCTCTCTTCCCCACCCCTACATGCACAGTCACACATTCGCTCCCATTGTCACTGCAGCACACACAACAGTGACACATAAAGAGTCCCAGTAGAGAGAAACGCAGTCAGCCACTACACAACTGCTACACTGGATGACACACCAAAACTGGGGGAACAGAGGGAGGGAGGGAGGGAGGGAGGGTGGTGCCTGTAGACAATAAAAATTCATTTATATGGGAGGCAGAGGTCTAGTGATCTAACACAGCTTTGGCAATAAGATGAAGTGAGGAAAAAAGAAGCATATCTGTGTATAGGCGATTATAATCCATTTTGTTCATTTTAAAAAAGGTTATATTGATCAAAGTCGTTAGCTAGTGGTTGTAGTAGATAAAGGCCAGGGAAATAGGCTGAATACAGATGCTGCTAGAATGTGGTTCCATTAAAGTTTACACAGGTAGTAACTACTCCAGTACTCAAGGGGGCGACAGAGTAACTTTCAAATGTCTTTATGTCATTATTCAGGTAGTCTCACATAGCCAGACCAAAAGGTCTGGATTCCATTGTAGCTGTCATTGGACAGGCACTCAAGAGGTTGTCTGTCCAACATGTAAAGCAACCAATCACAGTCTTTGTTTAGCATCTGGCTTGCAACCAGTAAATCATTCAACACTGTTCATCAAGAGTGTATGTTGTGGAAAATCCAGAATGCTTTTGAAAATCTATACGTTAGTTTATCCTGATAAGTGTTCATTATAGCTTCTATAGCAGGTGTTTCCAAATGGTGTCCTGCAAAGTTTAGATCCTACTAGGGATGCCACAGTTCTCAATAAAATATCAAACCGTTCAGTACGACATCCACGGTTCAATAGACACTTGTGAATATTTTTCGGTTTTGCATCCATATTAGAGATGTCCTGGCTGGAACAGAGCATCATCAGTGTGACTTCTTTGACGCATATGTAGATTTTCTGCACGAGGGTGCCCTCTGGTGCCCAGTATGAATGAAACGCATCCTATTTTTTTTTTCAATCAAAAAAATAATACCCCTCTCAAAAGAAATATTAAGCAGACATAATAATCCATGCTTTTTACAATGTACAGAGGTTTACAGGAGTATTTTTTTGCTAATTTGTTGCAAAAAAAAAAAAACACTGATGTGGCAGAACTGAACCGAACTGAAAACCGTGGTTAAAAACCGAGGTACATATTGCACCATGGACTAACTGTATTATTGCATCCCTAGTTCCAACCCTAGTTAAACACACCTGAACCAGCTAATCAAGTTCTTACTATGGTAGAAACAGAGACTGTCTTCAAAGAAAATACGACCTAGTTGTACGTTTTTGTATCGACCTAATACGACCCATGTTTACGTTTTAAAGTTAAGCGCCCTCTAGCGGTCGTAAAAATAATGACAGTGTCGCGTTGGATCTGACGTCATGGAATGACGTATGAGTTTTTACACTGAACTCACGGTAATTTAAACGTGTTTTACTAGGTGTAATTCGTATAAATGACCACACCTAACCCCACCCTAAACCTACCCCTTACAGAAATAGTGCAAAATCATGATTTCTAGTGCATATTCCAAAAAAAAAAAAACATACAATGAGAACATGTGCATTCTCTGGTATCGAACCTGTGTTCTTAAGATTATACCACTTCACAGTGCAACGCGCTACCAATTGACCTACACGTAAGTTACTGATAAGGGAGCAAATGTTGAATACACTCTATAGAGACGTATGCAAATGTTGAATATGCTCTATAGAGACGTATTTGAGGATTTGTGAAAACGACTTACGTCGGGCGTATAAATTGGAGGACATGTTGTAGAAACATCCAGGCAGGTGGGTTAAGGCAAGTTGGAGCTAATCTCTGCAGGACACCGTCCCTCTAGGACCCAGTTTGGACACCCCATGTTCTATAACTTTGTATATTCATAAATCCTGTATAATCGAAACAATCCGATGTTGACTTTGAAACTCCTAAAGTGTTTCCAGCTAAGTGTGCCTTATGCATCAGACATCTAGCCAACATTCCGTGGGCGTGATCTGAAGGCTGAGACTAGCTTCACCTACAAAAAAAAAGTATAAGGGGTTTTATGAATCTTTGCAAATCGCCTTTCCTAATAATGTGCTAGTAGCAAGTTTCACAGCTAATGCAGCTAAAGTAAACAGGACTGCTTGTCATCCCACAGCAGAGCGGGGTAAGCAGAGCTCATTAGCATTTAAAGAGACATGCAACCAAATGGGTTGCTGTGAAAAGAGCTAAGGTAAAAAAGTAGAAAAAAAGTAAAGTACATTACAGACCTTTCATTAAGAGCCTAAATAATCATATCAACTTGTGAAAAATGGGCATCCCATGACCCCTTTAAAGTATACTCCATTTGATAGTGTGCACGGATGCAGGTGGTCAACACTTGCCCTCTAGAAAGCTCCATCTATGTCCACCGTCAGTTGTATTTTTCTCCAGAAGTTAAGACCAATTAAAAATATCTTTCAATCTCCAAAGCTGGGCTATCTTTACTCCCACTCATCAATGCGGCCATCTGTTGTTGTTGCAGTCTCCGCTATTTTGTTGTTGTTCAGTCTTCTTAATTTTGTTTTCTACTGTGAAACAACTGCTTGAGTCAGTGCTGCCACCTTGTGGAACAACTGATTAGTGACAAATTGTTGACTAAAGTTGTTATTTTTGTTTTCTTTGTACACAAGTATTCTCGTAGCTTCGTAAAATTATGGTTGAACCACTGATGGCAGATGGACTATTTTGACAACGTCTTTCATATGTTTCTGGGCCTTGACAGTGTTATTTACTTGGCAGTCAATGGGACAGGCAAAAATCTACCGGATTTCATCCAAAATATCTTAAATTGTGTTCCGAAGACGATCAAACCTTTTACAGGTTTGGGATGACATGGGGGTAAGTGATTAATGACAAAATTTTCATTTTGGGGTGGAGTAACCCTTTAAGTATACTTTGGGCTTAACTATAGATTTTTTAGTTTGCCTCTCATCCCGTTCATTTACATGGACAGAGCAGCGTTTTTGACCTATACTGCAGCCAGCCACTAGATGGCGATCAAAATGCAACACGTCTCCCAGAAATCCTGTCAGATGTCTAATTTGAAACTCTCAAAGTGAACGTTTCTTGGCAGGTGATTGAGGATTTACTAATTGGACCATTATTTTATGATGAATGGAAAAAATTGCGAAGTCCTGCCATCAAAAGAGACAACTGACTAAAATCACAACCTAAACTTTATGATAGTTTGACGACAGCATCATGCAGCTGCTGTTGGTTGGCCTGATTGAAAATAGCTGTTTAAGTGCACTTCCAAGATGGCCGCCAAGTGAACTACCTTGTCTTGAAAGACTTCAACAATATTCTCTGTGAACCAATATTGATGGTAGTTGGCCTAAATGAACTGACTTTAGAAAACATAGGTTTACATCACTAATTGCCCCCATGTGGCAATGCCAAGAATGCAGTGTGTACTTGCAATATGTTATGTTGTGAATTGCACATTACCACCACTGAATAAAAAAATAATACTTTTAATTTCACAATTCTGACTTTTTTTTCTCAGATTTGTAAGATATAAACTCTCAATTGCGAGCAATATAGTCGCAACAGGCAAGATATAAATTCTGAGAAAAAGTTTGTGTGTGGTTGGTTGGGATGATTCCAAGGACCCAGCAATGGAGAGGGGGCCCGGAACACAATTTTTACAGAGGGGGACCCTGAGTCATTATGATGTTCAGAAACAATAGCAGTGCGCCTGTCAATAAGTGTTATCATTTACATATTGGTTTAGACATGATTTTGTGCTTATGTATGTTAAGTGAGATGGCTAAATGCAATTGAACTGTTGCATACGTATACAGTGATAAATGTGAAGGTCAGTGTTGGACTTACTGTTGCTATAATACAATTAAAGATATCCATTTTAAAGCAGAATCAATGTTTGTTTAGTTGATTGACACCAGGGGCGTAGAATTAGGGGGGGGACTGACGGGACGTGTCCCTGCCAATATCCAGCTACTGCCAAACTGTCCATAGCAATAATTTTGCTCAAAAAAATAAATATATGTAGGCCTATATGTTTCCGTAATTTCGGACGCATCTGAAACCAATGAGATTACCTAAGAAGTTAAATAGGCTACGTTAGAAAACTGCGCGCTTTCAAGGATGCGCATTTAATACATGGGCAGAATGTAGTCATGCACTAGACGAGAAGCAGCGCCGCTTTTAACTCACAGGTATTTCACCCAATTTAAGTAAAAAAACAGTTAACATAAAAGTAGTTTTAATTTGTTAATAATGTTAATAATGTTCACTTGGGTTTATGTCCCCACCAATGTCAAAAACAAACCCACGCCCTTGATTGACACAGATCTATTCCGGGCTCGATCTGTTACTGTACTTGTTTTTTAGGTATGCCAAGGCTGATTCACACAGGTATGTGCTGCCAAATTGGATTAACATCAGCAGATTTCTCAGCTGAGCAGGGAAGCTCTTCCATCTGTTGATGAGCCATCCAGAACTGTCACCATATTTGGCTTAAAAAGCTAAGCACATTGTCTGTACTTTCATTAAAGCAATTTACTTTACATATTAACCCTGATTTCCTGTCACTCCCATAAAGATATCAAACCTGAGAATCAAACCTGTGTAATTGCATTCCTGTATATTAAGAATAAATAGGATCAAGTATTTTAATATCAGATAAATTACACACTTGTTTCTTGTTTTAAAGCCATGGGTTTTCTTA
The DNA here is from genome assembly GCA_033026305.1 of Cirrhinus molitorella. Lineage (NCBI taxonomy): Eukaryota > Metazoa > Chordata > Actinopteri > Cypriniformes > Cyprinidae > Cirrhinus > Cirrhinus molitorella. The sequence continues at coordinate 23,782,033 of CM065141.1, forward strand.
CAAACTGCATTTAGAAGCTTGTGGTCTGCCTTTATGCTATGTCATCTTGGATTTGAGATTTGTTTCATATGCCCCAACCATGGTTATGCTGTACAGCTCTGCAGGCCAAAGACTCACTGTACAGAACACAATGTGTTAGCTTTACACTGGGCTCTAATTTATGGATGTGTGCTAGAAAATCACTCATACATTAGTACAAATTATCTCCACTTTTTTGAAGCTAACATGAAATGCCATTTTACTAACGCAACATCTTCCATGACGTATTTCCTAGTGAGACAACATTCTCAAGAGAAGTCTTAATTATGTCTGTCAGAAATTGTCTAGACTGTGGTTAAAATACCTGGTTGATGGTTCATTTTAGTGCCATTTTAGTGGCATCAGTGCTACTGGTTAAGCCAGTAGTAGCCCTCTGTTAGGGCCATATTTAATTTCTGACACAAAAGAAAATGAGGATCAGTCTTTTGGGAGAAAAAACAACTTACTTTGAAATATTATAACTCAATGTTCCAGGTAACATTTCTGATTAAGGCAATGTTTTTTTTACACAGACATTCATTACTATAGTGATTACTAAATTACTCCCGTAATTTAGTGCAAAGCTTTTTGGAGCGTAGAAAAAATGTGGATAGTTAAATCATCAAACCATCAATTTGGCTTTATAGAGTGTTTTCATGACACGTCATCAATCACCATATTGGTGGCACTGAGCGTAAACAATGCCACCTAACCGTATGAAACTCACACATTTTGCTGATTATTGCTGATGAAAATGGTCAATTATTGTCATGTTTCGGACCAGGAAACACATTTGGAGTACTATAGACTGCCAAAAGTTATAACAAATCAAGAAGAAGAGTGCAAAAAAACTGTCTGAGGAACTAAAGGCTTGCCAAACTAAACCAGGATTTCCATGGCAATAATCTTGACAACATTTGTGTTTGTTCTTATCCTTTCCAGTCAGGTAGGTGAAATATCAGGCTAATATCTTAATTAATACTCCTCACTTGTATCTTTACCACCTATTATCTTTAGTTTGTCAAAATATTGCACCCAAAGTCCTTCTCTATATGATTTAGCAGCTTCCACACATTAACGTAATGCTTGGTATTTTTGACATTGTATAACAATAATGTTGTTGGTTGTCAAAATAATAGAAATGACTTTATTTTATATTTATAGATTTTTTTTATGTATTTTTATTTTTTATTTTTAGCCTTTTATGTGATAGGACAGTTATTGACAGGAAGTAAAGTGAAAGAGAGAATGGAAGGGGGTTCGGGAAAGGTCCTTGAGCCAGGACTCGAACTTGGGATGCCCGAAGCACAATTGTGCTATATGTCACCACAGTGTCCACAAGTGTCACGGATCGTACAGCACAACGCAACGGAAAATTCAATGCTAAGTTCTTTAATGAGAGCAATCCATAAACAGAATGACAGAAACAAATTCAAAATAACCTTGTAGCTGGACAAAGTGACAAGAACTCAAACAAACTTATAAAGGACACTAAATACAAACAGGTGATGGACATAAAGATAATGAGGGCAGGAAAACCAAATATGGGCGTACACAAAGGAGAAACCAAACAGACAGTTCGCAGGGGTGTTACATTACTCCCTTTTTCCGGAAGACGCAACCTCACGCCGTAAAAGAATGGAAGGGACTAAGGTGGCGAACAAAGGAGTGGATAAGAGGAAGTCTTTATGAGAGTCTTCCCAGAAAGAGGACAACAAACAGAGTCCAGGGGTGCTTCTCATTTCTTGTTTGTGCATTGTCGTTTCCTTTCTTTTCCTCGCGTCTTAGCTCCACCCCCTTAGGATATGAGGGAAGGATGCAAGGATAGGAATTGAGGACAGAGGATCCAAGGATGAACATTGGAATATTCTTGACCACTCAAGCGTCACTTAAAAGCATCATCAGCTGCGCTAAAGAGATCTGCCCTTATGTTCGTTATATAAGGCATTCATAATAAATATTAATAAAGCGACATGTATAGTTTATTTAAACTGCAAAGGTAACATATAAATGTAAATTATTACGACAGACATGAAGGGGGAGGAGAATTTACATGTGCGTCAGACTTTTCACTGAAAAAGACTTCTGCATAGGATGCACCTGTGTATCCTCGCTCAAGACTCCTCAGGAAGCATCCTCACTCCTCGATCCTCACCTCCTTGTGGTGCAATTAGAGAATTGGGATGTCCTACAAGATGGCTGAGCTCGATCGGTTTCCGGGTCATAGGATGGAGGATGGAGGACCGGGGAGACAAGGAGGGATATTGAGAAGAACCCCAGGGTGGTGACGATGGAGGGAGGAGCCAAGGAAGAGACAGGAGGGATCCGGAGCAGGAGGAGCCAGGTGTGACCCAGGCTGCAGCCATGATGGTGGTCCACGGTGGAGCCGTGGAGGGAGAAACCATGGTGGAGGAAGAGCTGACGGCTCCAGGGGGCCGACCGACGGAGGCGGAGCAGGTGGAGATGAAGCCCGAGGCAGAGACGAAAAGTTGATGAGCTGGGGTGATGCCAAGGATTCGGAGGGCCAAGGCGGAGCAGATGGTGCCAGTGGCCGAGGTGGAGGCAGAGATCCGTAGGTCCACAGCGGAGCGACAGAGGACTGAGGCGGAGCTGGAGGAAGGGAGTAGCCCAACGGAGCAGGTGGGGCGGAGCGACAAAGCGCAGGAGTGGAGTCCTGAGGTGATGGCAGGTTGACGACTGACCAAGGCGGAGCTGGAGAGACAGGCAACAGGCTGACAGGCAACAGTGGAGACGAGGGAGCTAGGTGCCATGGTGGAGTCGCTGGGTCAGAGGGCCAAGGTGGAGTCCGGGACTCAGAGGCTGGAGGCAGAGATGAGGGATCCTCCAGCCATGACGCCGATGGAGATTGGCTGACAGTACCGTACCGATAGTGGGCTGAGTGTGAGCAGAGGGACTGCCAGGAGACAGCAGTGGTATGGCTGAGACAGGGATGACTGGATGAAGCAAGATAGGGAGGGTGGGTGTGAAAACTTGGCTTCTATTTGTGATGACCTCTGATGTAAAGTCCACTAAGTCCCCAGAGTCCTGCGCTTGCTCACCCTCATTGGTGGTGCAGTGGGCGGGGCTTTCCATAGCCCCCTCATGCTCCACTTTGACTTCCACCATCACGGGCGCTGTAACTGAGGAGCGTTCCCCCTGCTCCAGCAGGAGGACGAGGACAGATGGGTCGTTCATCGTAGGGTCAACGAACAAAACAAACATTTGAAAACTGAAATAAAATGGGGTGCAATGTGCCATTATTTTGCTGTGTTGGTCCAGCTGTCATGGATCATACGTAGAGATGGCACAACACAACAAAAAATCCAATGTAAAGTTCTTTAATGATATCCACAAGAGTAATCCATAAATAGAATGGCAGAAACACACGTACAAATCCAAAATAACCTTGTAGCTGGATAAAGTGACAAGAACTCGAACAAACTTATAAAGGACACTAATTAAATACAAACAGGTGATGGAGATAATGATAATGAGGGCAGGAAAACCAAATATGGGCATACACATGGGAGAAACCAAACAGACAGTTCACAGGGGTGTTACTAGGTTTTTGACACCTATAACAAACATTATTAAATAAGTTAATGTATGTTACATTATGTGACATTCATTACTACAGTGATTTAACACGTTCATAATATTGCTGCAGAAATAATCTAGCTTTTGGGATTATTCATGGTTCAGCTGTTGAAGTAAATTGTTAATGCTTTTACAATTTTACATTTATTTTTAATGTTCGATGGTTGAAGGGTAGGCTAAGTGAAATAGGCTAATGTCACTTCATTATAGTATTTGAAAATGCCTTTTATTACGTTCATAGAGCAAATCTGCTGATTGTTTACAGCCTAAATGACTCCCATAAATCGTGGAAAGTGTCAAGGGGCATAGAAAAAAGGTGGACAGTTGAATCTTGTCAGAACATTAGTGTGGCTTTATTTTGCTCACTTGATAGCCAGCGGCTATTGCAAAAAAACAAAAAACAATGATTGCATTTTTATTGGAGGACACACATTCATTGCTGGAAAAAAAGAAAACATTTTAAATTGGATCTTTGCCTGTTTTGATAGACTATAGCCTACTCTCACATATTTCTTGTCGTCGCCGTTAAAATGACACTATTCCCAGAACAGCTCATTATTCAACTGTTGCAGTGCCGCTTTCAAGTTTTCTGAAAGAACTCCTACGTTTCTGAAAGAACTCCCACTTCTTTCTCTCTAACCGTGGGCGATTTGTCTGATTTTCTTCATTTTTTTCATTGTGGGTGCTTTTTTTCTGATAAATTTAAAAGGGAATGTGCGTTTCATCTTTCTGTGTGGTACTTCGCTCGATTACAGCGACAGATGATATACAGCTGAGCTGACCTCATTACATCCACCTCTTACCGCGTCACGGGAAGTGAGTGATATCATCAGGAGAAGAGCCGAAAACAGGATCCAGGATCCATCACAAGACTAATGACAAGAGTGCATTATTCAGTTCATTTTATAACACTCATAGACTACTTGAACATGTCCCCAGCTAACAATTTTTGGTTCCCAGAACGTTATTTGTACGGTTTGTTTTTTGCTTAGCCAGTAAAGTTTTCTTAACGTGTTCGTTTTTGGTTTGTAGAAGGTTATTCTAATGTTCCCAGAAAGTTACTTGACTTGAAGTAGAATATAGTAAGTACATTGATTTCTGAGTTGTACAGTTTGTACAGCGGGACATTTCTCTTTTGATCTGTAAACAAAAACTTCTCTTAACGTCATGTTCTCTTCGGTAGGCATGTCAAATCCCTCCGATATCATATTTACTTTCATAATTATATTCATTTTAATTAATCATTCAATAAAGAGATCGATAAACTAACGAGTTAATCAGCCAGTAAAACGAAATGACCGTTAATTTTAAAATTTCGCAAGCGCACGGCTCTCTGTGGAAGACAGGTGAACAGAGACGCGCAGTAAATGAAGATCAAACAAACACACAATTTTTTTTTATCACTCTATGCTTAACCCTGGCTTAATATTATCATTTAAAACGTATTTTAATGTATCTAGTTTCTGCATTTATTTGTATTCCATACATCTGCAACACTTTCATTGGAAATACATTTTTACAGAGTTATAAAAAATAATCTGTGAATAACCATTAATGAACGTTCTCTATGTTATTTTTTAGATTATTTTAAAAACAAACATCAGGCAACGTTCTGGGAACGTTATTTTATGGTTGCAAAAATAATAACCTAAAAATAACCATTAGGGAACGTTCTCTGTAAATTATTTTAGGTTATTTTAAAAACAACCAGGCAACGTTCTGAGAACGCTATTTTATGTTTTGAAAAAAAACATCAGGGAACGTTCTCTATAAGTTATTTAATAATAACCACCATGCAATGTTCTAGGAATTACATTTTATGGTTACAAAAAATATAACCTAAAAGGAACGTTCCCCTAACGTTAGTATTTGGTTCCCAAAAAAAAAAAAAAAATAATAACCAAACGGAAACCAAAAGCTAACATTAGGGGAATGTTCTGTGGTAGGCCTACTGCTGGGTCTTTAATTGTAGGAACTTTAATAATTCAAGCATACATATTACACACTGTATCATTTTACTAAGCTAAACTAAACTGAACTGACTTGGTAGGAAAAAGTAATATGATAGACCGACCTCTAATGATCACAGTTAGAATCGAACAATAATAATGCCAGATACAGTTGAATTCGTGCGCATGCGCAGAAAGGGGGGAGGAGTCGCTGAAAAAAGGTGAATGGCTCTTATGGCTGGCTAGCTAATCAGATGGAAAAAAAACATATTAAAACGTTCCCGAGTGTGAATTTTACCACAGTACATGTGCTGTAAAGCCTCCACAGGGATTTTATGATTGAAAGCATCTCTATTTCTGTATGCACTGCTCTCTAAACTGAGAGCGATAAGAGTCGTTTCCTCTGATCTCATGAGGTTTTAGCATGCTAGCATGCCCTCTGATTTTATATCTCTCCTAAGCGCCGATATCGACCCCAGTTCTCCTAAATCGCTCTATTCCAAAGGTAAGAACGCGTTTTCATTATACCAAATCCGTTCTTCATTCATTCAGAGTTGCTTTCGTCTTTACGGAGACGTTAGTTGTGCATAAATATGAGGAATTGCTAACGTCACTTAGCACGAGTGGAGAGCACACGCTAGCAGTGTGTATTTATAAATGTGTGTATATGTGAGTCCATATGCCCATATGTATGAGTCAATGTGAGTTTGTGTGCGAGTCTATATATAAATGCGTGTGTGTGTGTTTAAGTGTGTGTATGTGTGTGTGAGAGAGAGTGGGTGTGTGTTTGTTTACCTTTACACACATTTTAAGTGACTCGTGGCTCCGAGACAACCAAGGTTTGTTGTCTAACACCAAAAAAGTATTTCAGACACACAGCAAGTGTTTTATGTTCACTGGCTTTTATGTGCTATAAATGTTGGGCTGGTGCCATGGTAGGTGATGCCATATGCAGAAACTGATCCTCAGCTATTATAATTAATATTTCATCTGCCAATTACAAAACATTCAGCTTGACAGCTAACATGCTGATGAGTCTGGCAGTGTTGACTTGTTATATTAGAAGGTAAGCACATAATTGGCTGATTTGACCCTATGATGTTCCTATGTTGATGTGATGTGAATAGACTGAAAGTGTGTGGCTTATGAAAATGTGAATGATTTAAGACAGATACATTTGCAGAGTGTCACCCTTGTGGTACGCCACTGGGAAGTGGATAACATCCTTTTTTGGGTTTATATCCTGGTTGCGTATGCAGATTTGAATATAGATTTTTAAGCTATACCTGCTAAACATGCAGTGCTGTTGTTATTCGTCCAGCACTCTTTGCATTACAAACATGAATGAAACTTTAACTTTTAATGCCTTTTGGTGAGTGAAAGCATTGACTTTTTTGTACAACACATTTGCGACTACACTGCAAAAATTATTTTGCTTACTTAGTATTGTTGTCTTGTTTTCTAGTATACATTTACTTGTTGAAGGTGCATTTACTTGTAAAATGACTTAATTTTCAAAAAATAAAAAATAAAAAATCCTTTTTTTTTTCAGAAAACAAGCCAAAATGTCTTGTCATTTTATTTGTAAAATAAATACATCTTGATTCATGAATTTTTAGTATTTTTGTCCTAGTTTCTAGTATAAATATCTAAGTAAGAAAATATTTTTTTCACACACTGAGTTCACACTGAGAACGATAACTATACCTGTAGCTATATAAGGGGGCATTTACACATTGTAAACCAGAAAACATTTTATTATTGTTTAACAATAGGTTATAGTTTTTTAGGGCTGTCACGATTCCTTGATTTAAGAAAACGCATTATTAGACCGTTTTCCAAGGCTGCATGATATATTAAACCCATTTAAAAATTATAATAAAGCATAATATTACTGTGAATTAGCAAACGGAACAATTCTGTGAGGTTTAATATATGCTTGTAGGTTATGGTTATAACATATATTCATGTTATGAATGACTGTGTTCAAGTAAATGCTGCTCCACACAAACTCCACAGTCTCAAACTTAGGGCCCTATGAAATCCATTTGATTTTTTTCCAAATTCCGTTTAAATTTTTCTGGACTCCATTTTAATGGTTAAATACAATCGTATTTAATCAAAGAACCTTGTCTAATTATTTAAAATTATGAAACTTGTATAATTTAACATCCATTTATTAAAGGTTTATCAAAAATGACATGTTCAGGGCGCTATGAAATATTGTATTTTATTGTTACCAAATTTTGGTTTTAGCATGTCTAATTATTTGAATGCATAACAACTTTTATTTATTCTTACAATAGCTTTGTGAATTGTGAATCTGTGTTGTGTATTAATATTATTCTGGTTATCAACTGAAGGCATACAAAATTAATTTAATTTAAAATTAAATTAAACATTTTATTTCTTGGCAAGTAAAGGGGGTTTACTATTAAAATTAAAACATGAAAGAAACATTGTGTAATTATTTCTTTAAAAAATAAAGTTTTATTAATTTTTCAACAGTAGTAGTATTGCGTACATTCTAAAAATGAAAAATATATTTCTGTCATCTTCAAGTTAAATTTTATTTTGACAGGTTGTCATAAATAATACCTGTAACTGCGTTGGTTGTGGCTAGATTGGATACAGCTACAGCCGGAAGCGAACAATAAATTTTACTGAAATAGAATGGTCAAATGCGAATGAAGTGACTCTCAGACTCTCAGCAGTTCTGAAGATGTTGTTCATGTATTTATGTCCTCATTTATTGAGACGCCAGATGCTGAAATCTCTCGGTTATTTGTTAAAATGTGTAATGTACAATAGCTCTGTTGTTTTTTTAACAGTTTCGTTTAATAAAACCATATGCTTTTGATACCTTATTTGAACTAATTATTTTTGCTTTATTGCTATTATACATGTATTTTAAGTCATTTTAAAGTCTATTGCTTGCTTAGGTTTATTTTTATTATCTCGCATGAATTATAATTATCTGAGTACTCGATTAATCGGCAGAATAATCAGCAGATTACTGGATTACCAAAATAATCATTAGTGACAGCCCTAATCATTTGTGTATTATATAAAAATGCAAAATTGTGAAAACAGTGTTGTATAGTGTTTCTTCCCAAAGTGACAACGGCAAATACTGGCATGCAAAATATAGCATTTTAAGTCATTTTCGTGTAAGTCATTTTCATATAACAGTGATATGATTTTTAAACACATTTTCGATATTTTGTCATTACATTGATTTGTGCCGCTTGGCTTCACTGAATAAACGTGAGCGCTGTGTATTTCAAAATAAAACGTAGCGCATTTTATCTTTGAAGGAACCGACTGTCTTCAGAAAAGTTTTAATGGCGTCTTCATTTTATCTGAAAAAGTAGCGTTCATAAGTGCAGCTCTGCTTTGTGTACACCTATTACTGGGGAAAACGCTATTTCGCCCGCTCCAAAAGCACCTCCTGCTGGCAGAGAATGAATCTGCATTTTTTTTAAGCTTATCTGCAGCAACATGTTTTTGTACTTGCTCGCTCTTTTGTTTTTTTATGCAGCAACTCTAAGCACTTTCCATTTTCTTTATCCTAGCTGAAGCACTTCTGTTTCAATCTATAAGAATCTATAATCAGGCTATGTTATAGTTTAAAGTTTAAGATATTAATATCTTAGTCTGAGAGGCTTATGTTTATTTGACAGTGATTTCACATTTCTTATTTGTATGAAGGCTAAATACAAAAAAGGTAAAAATTAATTTATTTGTACCGTTGTAATTTCTTAAATAATATGTAGTTTTGCTAAATACAGATTTGTTCACACTATTCCCTTCATTTGTAAGAAAAATAGGGTATGTAACAGAAGCATTAGCATTTTAAACAAATTATTAAATTTTTTAAAGCAAATCCCTATGGAAGCCCATTTCCACCATAAATAAAAAAGTCTGACTTTTTTTCTCAGAACTGCTTTATGCAAACTCACAATTCTGACTTCTTTTCTCTGAATTGTGAGATATAAACTCACAATTGCAAGTTATAAAGTCAGAATTGTGAGATATTCTGTATTTCTTGCAATTGTGAGTTTATATCACGCAATAAAAACAGTGAGACTCTTTCATCTTACAATTCTGAAAATATTTTAAATTCGTTTGCGCACAAATATATTTTCGCAGCTTCATAACATTACGGTTGAACCACTAATGTCACATGGACTATTTTAATGTTGTCCTAACTACGTTTCTGGGTCTTGAATTAGGGCTGGGCGATATATATCGATCGATAAATTCACGTGCATCTCGTCAATAAAGCCGTTTTTTTGATTAGCGGTAAATCTCCATCACCTGTTTTCAGATGGAGCCCCAGTTAATACACAGAGCCATAGATCACTGAAAAGCTACCCCAAAGAATCACCTGCGAAACTGAACCCGATATTGCGTAGCTTGTCAGTGATCTACGGCTCTGTGTATTAACTGGCGCTCCATTTGAAAACAGGTGATGGAGATTTACCGCTAATCAAATAACCGGCTTTACTGATGAGATGCGCATAATATCAATATAAATATATCGCCCAGCCCTAGCTTGAATGTGGTAGTACTGTTGCTGACTGTGCAGGGTCAGAAAGCTCTCGGATCTTCTTTTGTGTTGACGAAGATGAATGAGTTCGGAATGACAGAATTTAAATGTAAAACTTTATTGTCATAGTTATCGTTCCTGATAAAAGCTCGTTCACACCAAGAGAAATGCTTGTCACAAAAAGTCCGATATTCTCTATGCTATCTTAGATCAATGAGTATATGACAGAATGAATCAAAGTGCAATATCATTATTTGACAGTAGGTGGCACTTATCATAAATCAAAAAAGGCCTGAGTGTACTTCATTTTTACGCACAGTTGAGCCTTTCAAAGTACACTTTTTGCAGACACACAAATCGTGAAACTTTCTTTGCACAGCCGGTTTTCTTCACAGCACAGTGGAAAAGAGAATAGAACCACTCTTTGTTCAAAACTAAACTCTTGCATTTTCAGGATGCGAATGTTGATGCAACACCCTGAAAACCTTGCAAACCACACTTTTCTTCATAAAATTACAAAATGTGGTGTTTATAGTTTTTAAGCTCTTTGACATGAGTCACATGGTCGTGCTTGGTCTTTTGTGTTCATTTAACTTGACTTTGTAGTGACGGACATGTTTAATAGTTCCTTTAGGAATTGCTTTGTAGATAATTGTTTTCATTATGTGGCGCCACCTGCGTTTGGTGGAGTTTTACAAAGCCTGCGCTCGTGAAGATGAAGTGTGTAATTATTGTGACACCTTGGCCTCCTTTCTTGCCCCAAGAGAAGTTTTTCTGTCCTTTCGAATTAATCCTTGCAATATAAACGCCACCCAGGCCGAGGAGAGTCGGACCATCCTATTATCTCTTTGTCGTCCGGGGATGCATAGTGTTAAAATAGAAGGAATGCAGAACATGTGGTATGCAGACCTGCTGACCGCGGCTTCAGTTTCACTACAGGCACCAGCGCTTTTATTTACAAAGCATTTCTGTAGGGGAGTGTTGATTCAGGCTCTGATTTCCATCTCGGTGTTTGTCCACTTTGTTTCTCGGTGCCAAAACACTACACTGATCCTGAAATTGTTCTATGAATAATGGCCCGTTCACACCAAGGACAGTAACTATAACAATAACTATAAAGTATTAATACAAAGAGAACAGCGAGGTCCACAGAGGAACGTTATCGTTGGAATCACTTTCAGAACAAATTTTTCCAGCTGATGGATGCTAAAAACATTCACAGGCAATTAGAATCAATTATGCTTTAAAGAGCACAAGCATTTAGGCATGCTTAACCTTCAGAAAATATTGTTTGTCTACCTAGAATGAGGCCTATTTTTTTGCAACTTATTTTAATGTACTTTGTCTCATAATTTTTGTGCGAGCTGGTTTATCTGGTTTGGGACAAAATGTTGATTTGTAGTGTAATAAACTTTTTATTCTTTCTTTCTGTATTTGTTTATTAAAGATTTAGTTTAGTGCAGTAGAAACTGTCAAGAAGTCACCATTTTATGCTATAGTTTTTTAATAGTGGAAAATTATTTACTCTGTAATGATTCTGAATTTATGAAAGCCCATTTCTGCCACTGAATACAAAAATAAAAAAGGTTATTGTGACATTTTATGTCACAATTCTGACTTTGTTTTCCTCAGAATTGCGTGAAATAAACAAACAATTCTGAAAAATAAAGAGTCTGAGAAAGACGATCAGAATTGCGAGATACAAACTCACATTTGTGAGGGGAAAAAATTCTGATTCTTGCAAAACCCTTGCAATTCTGACTTTTTCTCGCAATTGTGAATTTATATCTCGCAATTCTGACTATTTCTCAGAACTGTGACTGTATTTTTTATAATTGGGTGATATAAACACAATTGCAAGAATATAAGTAACAAAATTGCAAAATGAAATCTGACTTTTTTCACGTAATTCTGACTTTTTTTTTCTCAGAATTGACCCTTCGCTAAGCCACGCCCGAAAACCGCCACAGGCCAATCGTGGTTTAGCAACCGTAACTAGGCGCGGGAGGTATGTCAAGCTTTCGAGCGAGGGCAACATGCCGAAGCGTTGTGCGCATGGATTGTGTAAAGCCCCGGTCAGACTACACGATTTTTTTGTTGGTTACGACAGGCACTGTGTCAGATCATGCGATTTTGGCTCATAAAATCTTGTCGTGTCGTGAACCAGAAACATGTCAGACTACACAATGCTACCGGAACATTCATCGTATGCCGTCATAACAATGTGCATGCTGTCATCGATACAGCGGACACCAAAGTGCTCTGAGTGTAAACAAACAATGCTAGCAAACAGCGTGTTTTGCCCTGTCTTGTCATCGGAAAAGCCCCAAAAAGAAAGACGACCTGACATTAGGGATGGGTACCGAACTCGGTACTTTTATAGGCACCGACCGAATTGCGTCGGTACTACCGAATATCGATTCACATAAAATCAGTCAGTGCTCATTTTCGGTACCTGAGAGAACACGTCTGCGCGCCGTGTGAGTCTGGTACGTAACGAAAGCGCTCTAATGTGTGGGTTTCACAAAGGTTCATGCGGACAAATGGCTGCAATATTCGTAACAGTAAGTGCAAGACAGGCAGTGCTAACACATCCAACATGAGGAAGCACTTAGTTAAACGCAACGTGCATTTAAAAGCGCAGTTTATGCAATTTATTAGATAGCCGAACCCAGGGCTGGAAATGTTGTGGGACGTAATTTGGAGAGTGAATTTCAAGGGAGGACGGCTCAGTTCCAACGGGTTAGTTTTATTTAGAAATGAAAGTGATTTCTATATTTTATCAATTCAAAACACTATAAAAGCGACCTCAGTTCTGCACATAAACGTAGCGCAAGTAGACTAAAAACGTAGCTATGGTTCACACGGCTCACGCCAGACTCCACTGCGTATTTGTGTTTGTTTATCAATTAGAATCCACTCACTTTTCAAAATGCTGGACCTTTTGTTCAGTTCTGCAAGCTAATTAATCATGTTATTATAACAAAGCCTGTAGACGCGCCTGTAGAATGCACGTTGAGAGCCGCCTAGTTTCACACGATAATTAAAACGAAACCGAAAGTTGAACGCGCACATGCATTCAAAAGGAATTTTAATACCCCGCGTAATTTGCGCGCATTGGGGGAGTTGCTCTCTAAACGCGTTCCCAATGCGCACAAATTAGGCTATATAACATATCTAGGCTTTATAACAGGTCTCTAGCTCAGTATCATTCTTGAAAAATTTGGTCTCTATAAGCACTTTGAATATTGAGCGAGTATTGCCTACTTTGATTATGGCTGCAATTAATAGGACATTATTTGTTTTATAGGCCTACCGGTTTTATTTACCTGTTCAGTATATATGTCCCCCCACTTCTAACTAAAGTTAGGGTCACAGCAATTAAAAAAATTAATTGTTTAATTATGCTTAAAAAAGTTTGAAAACCACTGCATTACACTATGCCCTGGATGTTATAGGGATTTATTTATTATAAAGATTGTGTGTATTATTGAACATTTTAAAATAAATAACAAAAAGTTGAAAATGAGAGGTTTGGGCGTATTATATCCACTGAAAGTCACGTAAGCCAGAGTAAAGTATCGAAAAAGGTACCGTTGGGTACCGGTATCGAATTTCGGGTACCGGTACTGGAACCGGTACCGGTAAAAATGTGAACGGTACCCAACCCTACTGACGTTAGACACAAATCTGGATTGCATGACAGGACAGCATGGACTGTCAAAGAGAACTAAGGTAAAATATTTTTTTATTTTACCTTTTTCACTCTGTCGCGGTGAACCTCATCATAAATGCGGGAGTATTGTTGCCGTAGCTCCACAAACATTTCCTAAAATTCCACCTAGCAGGACTGATACCATTGTCTCTATTTCGTTTCGGCATGTTTGGGAGCTTGTATGAATGCGTTTCTTTGCTCCTATTGGCCACTGTCACAGACGGGACGGAACTTGTCGTATGGGACCTATAGGCTTTAGCTTCAATTTTGATTAAATTATTTTCTAATCGGTTGTGTATTATGTCGTGGATATATCCCTCAAATGCATACTGCAGTCCCTTTTGTCTTTTTCTCTCAGATATTTCACCTGTTCGCCAAAAATTACTAATTATCACCTGGGAAAGTCTGACACCGGTGCATACATACTGTAATAGATTTGACAGGCGTAGCGACAGTAACTAAGGAGGGCGGGGCTTAGCGAAGGGTCAATTGCATGATATAAGCTCACAATTGTGAGAAAAAAAGAGTTTGAGAAAAAAAATCAGAATTGTGAGATACAATCTCGCATTAGCAAAAAAAAAAAGTCCGAATTGCAAGTTATTTTTGTTATAAACTCAGACTTGCAAGAAAGTATGCAAATAAGTATGAAGGTAAAACAGTATCAAAACTTGAGTTTGTTGATCTGAATGTGAGAACTTGTTATATTAACATTCGCAGTTGTAAGTTGAAATTTACACACAGCTCTGATTTGAAAAGCTGAATCTTTCGATTTGCACTCATGGACAATGATCAAAACACCTGTGTTTTTAAGTCAAAGTTGCAGATTAATAGCTACAAATGTGTAGAATGATTCACATAAAGAAAATGACACACACACATATGTGTACAACATATTTACTTCTTCAAGTTTGCTGAACAACGTCAAGTTGCCACTTACAACCTCTCAGCTCTGGCAGTACAACTTCAAGTCCTAGCGCTTCGACTTTTGCTACTCCTTTTGCTCTATTTCTGTTGCGAAACTCACTTGTGCACTTGTAAATGCAGAGGTGAGAGAGCAGCGCCGGGGGTGGGGCTAGTGTGCGAATTAAGTAATTTTATTGGTCGATGCCTGACCACTGAACAATGCCAGCCATGGCGATTTGCAATGCAGAAAGTTGCAGAAATATTATTATGCCTATCAGTTATTTGGAAAATATTGCTATTTTAACTATTTTCATTTAATATCCTTAGCTTTTACAGAATTTTAAGCATTCATCTTGTCTTTCAAGTATTATCTGGTTTTCTTTCATATCCTACTGCATATTGTGGAGCAATATCGCTGTACCAGTTGCGACATTACTTTTAGTTATTTTTTGTTTCTTTATTGGGTTAAATTCCTTATTTGCTTGCCTTTATTAACACTGACTTGTGCTGTAATGTGAATATCATAAAATAACATAGAATGCCATTACTGAACCTTTTTAAATGTAACAAGTAAAACAAAAATTCGAACTTAGAGAAATCGATTGCTTGATTGCTAAATGTACATTAAAAATCTAAATAAAAAAAACAGTTAAATAATTTTCAGGCTACCAGAATCTAAAAAGTACCTGTCCGAAGGGCTACCAGAGATTTTGAAATTTTGCGAGCCCTGAATAATGTAATTATTTGTGTAAAATGGTAATTCTTCTTTTACATACCCTATTTTTCTTACACAAATGAAGCAAATAAACAATTTTATATCATGAAGTGTGATAAACAGTAATAAACCGTTGAGAATAAAAACTGTATTGTTCTGTTATGGGAAGTAACTCTGCTGTTATGTTTGTCCCCGTCTCCTATCAAGGGTTTACAGGTAATGTGAGAGAAGCTGTCATGGTAATATCACTTCATTGCTTCCCTATCAACAGCGCTGTAATCGTCAACATGCTAAACAAGACTCATAGGCATCATGGGACAGAGTGTCCCTAGATGGAGCTCTGGGAATCATAAACGCCTCCTCTGCTTATTAAATATCTGCTGCGCATGAAAGAGGCCATGCCCAGTGTTAATACGATATGGTATAACTAAATGTGCTGGACCTGCAGCGTTGCAGATTTTGTTTAAAATTATACGAGATGAGGCAGATTTCTAACTGCTGACAATATTTTTGTGAAGTTGTGAATATTCAGTTGGCTGGCTAATTCAGCAGTAAATCATACAGCTTTCTTTATATATAGTTTGTGTGTATAGTTTAATATGTTATTTTTCAGTTCTAGTTATTTCAGTGCATCAAATTAATCTAAATTAGAATGAGAAGTTGTCTTGGCAACTAGCTAAAAGTTTCTTGTTGAAAGTAATGTTTATTTAATTTAAAGTAATATATGTTTTTTAATGGTTTTAATTTTAGTTGCAGTTTAAGTTACAACCCTTGCACACATAATTGGATAATGTATTGCACATACAGTTGTGCTCAAAAGTTTACACACCCCTTGCAGAATCTGCAAAATGTTAAATAAGAGGGATCATACAAAATGCATGTTATTTTTTATTTAGTACTGACCTGAATGAGATATTTTACATAAAAGACAATTACATATAGCTAGGGCTGGGCGATATGGCAGAAATGTAATCTCGATAATTTTTTCCCATATTGATCGATAACGATATACATTTAGATTTAAATAAACTTAATGTTGCCAGCTTTAAAAGAGTATCCCAACTATGACTGAAGCCACAAAATGGGTTCATTAATTACATTTTAAAGTATAGTTTATTAACAAAAACTATAAAAAATATTTAATATTCAAAAAAATATTTAGAAGCCACATTAATGTCTTTCACATTTACAACTCTAAACAACTATGTGTTTGCTGCATAAAACAGGGCTCTACGCTTACTTTTCTTTTTAGAAGTACTTGTGCTCCTAACTTAAAACATTTAGGAGCACAGTCAAAAATTTAGGAGCACCATCTAATCAACAGTAAAAAAAAATCTGATGAACAATTTGTCTTCTAATTAAAGATTTTCAGGGGCATTTTGTTTTTACCTTTATAATGGCATTTTTTTTTAATTAAAATTATGTAATCTTTTATGTTATATTTAAAAATATATACATTTATAATCTTTATATGTCTAACTAAAACAGCAGAATCAGAACAAGTAGAATAAGCATAAGTTATCAATCAAATTAAATCACTATTAACAATTTATTTGTACTACAGAGGTGGCACAGAAGAACACAAAAGTGGCTTGTAGGTGTTTTCATATGCTTCATGTGGCTCAGAAGTGGCATGAGGGCAGTCAAATTCATAAATTCATGTTGAGATTATTGTTTTTAATATACCATTTTGAATACAGAAATATTAAATGATTTAAATAACTGAAAAGATACTTTAAAAATGAAACTACAACTGCCGGTAGGGGGCGGTAAGTCGTTGATTTTAATTACTGAATCATATTCATTTGATTCGTTCGAACAGCCGATTCATTCAGAAATGACGCAAGTGACTGTCTTTATGAATGGAAATAATCTCTGGATAATTTTGAGACGAAATAAAGCCAATGCGGGCAATGGTGTTAGACAATGTAAGTCACTTAATATTAACTTCTTGTTTCTTTTCTGATGTATTAAATAATATTTAACTTATAAACTCGCTTAAAAATCATTAAAAGCTGTCACTCATCTTAGTTCATCATAATCAACGCATTTCTCTACACTGCATAATGAATCTCTTAATTCGTGCTAACTTTTTTACAGTTTCATAATTTTTGGATAATAACTCGAGGTTAGTTTCACTTTTGTCGGTGCCTCCACTCATTTTTTTCGTCCTTGTTTCGAGTTTGCTCTGCAAAGCGCCGTAGGAAATTGACTTTGTTTTTGGACGTGAACGTTAAAAGCTGCACGCTGCTTGGCTGTTGTTGCATATTTCTGCCGTGTGACTGGCTCTTATATTATTCCATATCGAGTAAAAATGCTTTGAGCTTATCGTTGTTATGGAGATATATTTTATCGCGATTCGATATGATATCGTTTATCGGCACAGCCCTACATATAGCCCACAAGAGAAAACAATAGTTGAATTTATAAAAATTACCTTGTTCAAAAGTTTACATACCCTTGATTCTTAATACTGTGTTGTTACCTGAATGACCCACAGCTGTGTTTTTTTTTAATTTAGTGATAGTTGTTCTTGTCTTAATGGTTAACAGTAATAAAACTAAACTAAATGTTTACTGTTGCTTCTTGCATGTTGCAAGATTTCTTCATCGCTCAAGATTTTATTGTTCTTTGTTAGCACATCTTAGTACAAGTTAGTACATCTTCTCTTCACTCTTGACTCACTGTCTCTCTCACTTTTTCTGTGTGTTTCAGAGTCAGTGTATGACCTGCTCCCTAAAGAGCTGCAGTTGCCCTCGGTCGTACAGCAGGACAACCCCACCATGAGCCAGAAGAGTGGTGGAGAGGCCGGACCTCCTCCTCCGGCTGCCCTGGCCTCAGGTAGGACGCTTGTCTCGTTGCGCTTATCTTCCCTGTCTTATTTTAGCCATCTTTTTCTTCAAGCTAGAAATACTCTCCTAATTGGTTTTGCTCAGTGCTGTGTGCGTGATGTTCAGGTGACCTCCTGTGAAGCTTTAACTACTTCTTTTCTTTAGTGCCGTGCTGTTATCTTGTTTTAAATTATTTATTTTTCTTTCCTTTATTTTTTTTTGTCTCAGCATATGGGTTTGTACACTTTCCTTTCTAGTGCTGCTGACCTGTGCTTCCTGTTTCACTTGATATCACGCTTTTTCAAAACCCATCTGCACGTCCTCCT
The DNA here is from genome assembly GCA_033026305.1 of Cirrhinus molitorella. NCBI lineage: Eukaryota > Metazoa > Chordata > Actinopteri > Cypriniformes > Cyprinidae > Cirrhinus > Cirrhinus molitorella. The sequence goes on from CM065141.1 coordinate 23,800,639, forward strand.
GACCTTTCTAGGTTTTTTTTTTTTTTTTTAAGTTTTTTTCTCTCTTTTGGCTGTTTAGATCATTTCTGATTTTGCAGACAAACTCATTTCAAGCATCTTACTTGACCTGTCCCATTAAACCTGTTAAAAAGAGCTTCCTGTTATTGCTGTCAGTGGGGTAGAGTGATTTCCTGAATTTTCCCAGACCATCTTCTGGATTCTGGAGAGCATGTTATGGTTGAAGCCAGTCAAGGCAATATAAACAGCACTTACTGGCTGACAGCGGTCCTTAGCGCATTAGGTGACATCTGAAAAACAAAAAACATAATCTTTGTCTACAATTATATTGGCAATAGGCCTAATTTGGGGCTTTTCTCTTAATCTTTTTGCTTCTTGTTTAGAGGCCTTTGCTTCTCTCAACTAACGATAAAACTGCTTTGAATCAGACTAGGGCTGGGCAATATAGCAAAACAAATTTAATCTGTTTATATACTAAAGGTCCTTGCACACCAAGTCTGAAATGTTTGCACATTAAAAAATAAATACGACTAGGGCTGTCACTAGCGATTATTTTGGTACAGATGATTAAAGGAATAGTTCACCCAAAAATAAAAAAAGTTCCCCATGATTTACTCACCCTCAAGAAATCCTAGGTGTATATGACTTTCTCCTTCCAGACGAACACAGTCGGAGTTGTTTTAAAATTTATCCTGCAGGGCTCAAAATTAACTATTTTACTTGGAATAATTAGACATTAAACCAGACTGACAATACATTAGACTGTCTTAATGAATAAGTCACGAATTCAACCAGTTCGTTCAAACGGTTATTCAGAATGGCTCGAAGATTCGCGACTGTTCTGCTGCGCCTTTGCTTAGAACTATTTTCGTTAGCAAAATGGTCAATGATGTGTCTAAAATGTAAGTCAGTTAATATTAACTACTAGTTTATTGAACTGCTGTTGCATAACATCAATGTCATATCGTAATGGTGCTTGTTAGTGTAATGTTTCTTACCTATATATGTTATATGCAGTTTTTTTTCTACCACAGTATGTTTGTTTCTTTCTGTTTGCTGTTGCGCCTATTAGTTTTGAGCCTCAACTGACGCAACCTTGATACTGTCCGTCTCAAATTTCGGTGCTGCGCTAGTTATCGTTTGTTATTGATTTTTTTGATCGGGTTATTGTCCGGTAGGGCAAGTAAAATTCTCTTTCACCAGTGCCATTATTTTTAACGTTAGGCAGTTTGCAAAAGAAATCTGTCAGTGTTCTTTTCATTTTCCCTCTTCTTCAGCCCTTTACATTTCCCGTAGTAGTTAGCAGAGTGATTGACAGCTAATATTAACCAATCTAAAATCTGCACGGCAGACCGGTCACCGTATCAGCATTCAGTACACAGAAGCCACAAACTGTGAACGTTTTTAGAGAAATGAAAAGAGGTCGCACGACAACAGTTACATGTACTCGCACAAATGCTCCCAAATGTATTTTGAGGTCGCATAGATAAAATTTCGGGAGCATATGCGACCAAAATGGTTGCAATTTCGAGCCCTGTCCTGGCTCTTCCAAGCTTTATAATGGTGGTGGATAGTGGCTGTTATTTTGAATAATATAAATGCTAACTGTTTGTGTGGAGCAGCATTTACTGTGAACGAAGCCACTCAGACACGCACGTACGTAACCTACACATGTGAATAAAGCGCACATGTTAAACCTGCATTGCATATATTTATTTAATTGATACATATTGTTTGTGAATGCTTTATTATGATTGTATTGAGGTATTGTGGCGATTACTCGACACGGGTAAAATGCAATCAATGATTTTTTTAAATCGAATACTTGAATACAATTGAAGAATCGTTAAATACGACCGTACATTGTGTCAAACACGTTTACACACTGCCTCCAAAACAAAAAAAATCAGATCGGGTTAGATTTTCTGTGTTTTTCGCATCCGTAGCAACATTTTGAGAGGTGTTTTGACGATTCAGAGCCACTCTATAAACAAACACCAAAATTCAAAATGGCATCTCTATGGAATCTCAGGATTAGAAGACCCAGTATTTCTTTCTTTTTTTTTTCTCTTTTTAAGAAGAGAAAGGAAATCAAAATCATCTTCACTGCTTGAAGATTACATTTTGTATTGTTTTGTGAATTTTTTTGCAACAGATGAGTTAATATGCATTGAATTCAGTGTGCAGTTTTTAGGATGGCGAATACAAAAACCGCATACGAATAATTCCGACTCAGTGTGCAAGGACCTTAAGACTTCAAATCTTGTTTGCATTTGCTCTGGAAACAAACAATAATAATAAAAACAAAACATGCAACATTGTAGGGCTGTGCAGTATATTGAATTTTTTTAAATATTGCAAAAGTACATAATATCGTATTGTGTATCAAAAATCACATTATTTAATGAGTTATCGTATATTTCTTTGATGTCGCACAGCCCTACAATCAAATACAAAAAAAAAAACATTGTTAAATATAATCATGAATTGTGTTTTCAACTGTTTTTAACTGAATATAAAGGGAATTTCTACTTGCATGCACCAGTGTAAGAATTCATTCCTGGGATTCAGCAATATTTCAGTCCCCCAGAGTTTCTAAAGTTGTGGTTCACCAGAATTAATTGTTCAAAGCTTTTCACGATACTTTGGTATGCCCATTTGCATTCGAATATTTTTAGAATAAAATAATGTCTTATAGCTATCTTAAACCAAGCATTTTTGTCATGTCCCTGAGGCACTTCCCTGAGTTTATACTTAGAAAATTATTAACAAAATGTGCATAGTGCCTGTGATTTTTGCCAATAATGTAAGCATTTATTTGATAAAAAACTAACTTTAAAATTATGTCCCTCATTCTGAACTCAACCCTGTCACACTAACCATTTTACACACATTATAAGTTAGACTCATATGTGACATTATTTACCAGAAATGACATCATATAGGTCTCTTTAATAGTGGTGCAAAAAAGGTTAGTAGTATCATATGTTTTATTCATATTTTTGAGGCATATTACAGTCAGGGAGGACTGTTGAGCTTAACAACTCAACCTCGTCACAGAAGTTTTATTTATTATTTATTTGAATCCATAAGTATATACAATGTACTTATTTTATTGCTGCCATTTATGGTCTACTCTCCTAACTACATGAGGAGCAGTGGCCATTTTGAGTGAAAAACCTCAACCCTGTCACAAATGTATGTATTTCTCATTGTTAAGGGGTTGAGTTATTCACTCAAATATAGAGTGTTGTGTATTTGTGTTGGGCCTGCAGGTATGTTGACCCAGAAATAAGGTGACAATATATGAGAGAAACAAAACCAAAAGTTAAAATTGAATAGGCAATGTATCCCTTCAAATGTGTTACAGATTTCAACCATGTCACATCAATATTTTGGGAAAAATATAGGGAAGACAATTAAGAATGAAAGCGTTTCTTGCTGATTACTAAAATTGTGAAAAACTTCTAAATTAAAAATATGTAATTTTTTACAAAAATAAAGATACCATAGAGACACAATTTGTATATTTTTAGCTTCAGTCCTGTAAAAATGAAAAAAAAAAAAAAAAAAAGATAAATGCTTATCATTAAATTGTTATCAGGGACACATGAGCAGTAGGTAGATGCTTGTTTTATAACAAGTTCTATATAAAATTCTTTTTAAACCTCTTAATGTGTCTTAATTTGATTGTTGTTACGGGGTTGAGAAAAACTGAATATAATAAAAGGTAAAAAAAAAAATAGGTTTGACGTGCCTAATTTTGTGGGGTATTTAGAAAATGAATCATATTTGAAAAAATTTATATTCCAAGTTGAAATGTTACCGAATGCCAGGAATGACCCGCATATTAACAGCATAACGCATATTAAATGTCAACATTTAGAGTTGAGATGACCATAAGTGATTCATTTTCTTAATTCTTAGCAATTTATTAAAATGATTTTTTACAGAAATGCATCATAATCTGTAACCAGACTGTAATAATACATTTTTTGATGTTTTACTTGGAAATTCAACTCTTTTATTTATGCCAACAACAAACTATGTATGTTATAAAACATTTGGCAAGTTAAAAATCCAATGCTACACAAGGACATGTGAATATTATTCTTGATTAATTTAAATACATTTGCAGAAATCAAACTCAGGTTTAAATTAGAGAAAATATCTTGAAACATTGCTTCGGTCAACAAAATATCAAATATATCGCCCAGTCCTAATTAAAAGGCAATGTTGTATTGCAAATGTGTTTGCAAATAGCCAGGTTAACGTTACACTACTTCCTGTTTTGACAGGAAGCTGAGGGATCTTTAAGTGAAGCAGCCCAGACAAATATCAGTGTTTTTGCAGCAATAAATTTGAGGTAAAACAATCAACCAAAAGCAAATTCATCTACCAAATTAGGACAGTAAGAAAACCAATTATTGCTTCTGTAGAAAAACTGGCCCATTAAATTTGTAATCTAAAAAAAACAGATGTTTTATGAATATTATGATTTTGATCAAATGATTTTGACCAAAAATTTGCTGATATCTACTTTGGATGACCAGCACTTATTGTTTATTCGCTGTCATTTGTCGTTTTTATTCCAGGGAGTTCCCTCTGAATCAGGGAGAGTCTGCATATAAAATGGTCTGCAGTTCTCTGCTTCGTAGGTCAGAAGCTTGTTTATTCTGTCTCCATGGCTACGTTCAGTCCCAACCAAATCGTCCAATTGGCATGCATTAGTCGACACCTCAGAATTGTCATTGTGCAATATTATTTGTCTATGAGAGGCTGTTTTGAATACATCAGCTGTGGGTTATCAACCAATACCACACCAAATTGCCCAATTGGCATGCATTAGTCTCATTGGCCAATGTAACTTGGCTTTTTTTTAAATAGATCATCACTGGGTTATGCAGAAGTGACAACAAATGCTCTGTATACCCCTTACGCATGTTTATTTTTTGCTTTTTTATGATAGGACTAGTTATTGGGCCACTATTGAGAAAGAACTAAGGGATTGGATAATGTAATTAGGCCTACTTTAATGAGCGATTTAATATTAACAAGGCATTCAAAACAGATAAAGGGCAATGACCAGATACCATGTCGAGTTTCACTGCTTGATCGGGACTGCTAGCCAGATTTGCACGGACGAGTTTTATTAACGTTCTGCATTGTGCACACTACAGATGCTGCTGCCACTTGCGCCGCTGCCTCCTCCCCTGGAGGACTCAGCAGTACACTTCCTTCCTGTCCCAGCATGCTCTCTGCTACCTCAGCCCAAGAGCAGGCTTCCAGGCTGCACAGCGGTCCCGCCGCCGAGGGGATGCCAGAGAGAATGGGTGTGGAGCCTGGATCAGCGGTGGCTATCGGTGCGCTAGACGCTGTCGGAGCCACGCAGAGCCAGGCGACCCCCTCGAAGCGGCGGACCGTCCTGAGCATCTCTCCGCCTCCAGAGGACCTGCTGGATGACAGTCAGATGTCCTGCCAGGATGATCTGCTTCCCAACCAGGACTCGGAGCAGAGCGGCAGCATTTGGATGGACGACTCGGTGTCCAACTTCAGCATGGGCAGCAGCAATTCGTACAACGACAACACTGAAGTGCCCAGAAAGTCTCGGAAGAGAACTCCTCGCCAGCGGCCGGGGCCAAAGCCTGCGGCCCGGGATGAAGCCGGCATGGATGTGTTCGATGCAGATAGCGCTAAAGCGCCGCACTTTGTTCTTTCACAGCTGGGTTCAGACGCCAAAGTCACACCCAAAGTGAGGTTGGTGACCTTGCTTTTTGTCATTTTTAACTTTTTAAAAAATTTCTAAAGGAGTTCTGATTTAGTATTTACAATATCATCATAGAATAATTGGTGCGTCGGATAAGGCAAAGTCCTCCTCCTTTTTTTTTTTTTTTTTAAATCAAATATAAATTAATGTCCTAGTAACATTTTCTTTGTTAAACATTATTTACAGAAAAAAAAGTGTTCTATTTTATATTTTTACATTAATTTATGAAAGCCAAGTATAAATCACAGAGCACAGTTTAGTGTTTTTAAGCATTTTACATTTATTCCAAAACAATTTATCTATTTTTTATTTATTTATTTTTTTTGGATAATCAGTCATCAAAGCTTGGTAATTATTGGTTACAGCAGGGTTTGTACAAAGTGCTTGAAGTACTTGAATTTGACTTGCATTTGAAATTTAATGCCTGGAAACCCTTGAAAACCGCAATATTCCTGAATAGGTACTTGAAAAGAGCTTGAATTACTAAAAACAATGTATCTAAGAAATAAGTCTTTAATTTTGTCAATAAGCGCACATCTTTTCATCCAAAATTCACACAATTTAAAAAAAAAAGTTTTCACTTATTTCTATTGATGTCAGAAAACAATCGAGCTAAGCAAGTAGTAATACTGACATTGTTGTGTAAACATGGCTAAAGATGCGAAAAGAGGAACCGATAAACCAAATCAGTTGAGTCACTTATGCTGGAACTGCTCCAATTGATTCAGGCGCACGACTTCAGTCATTCATTTTAAGCGATTCAGTAGCAAAAACCAGATAAAATAAAAAATGCCTCCCTTGCCTAGTTATTGATTTGCCTTTTTATTGTACCTTTAGCTCCCTGGAGGTGTCAAACAATCAGAAGGGGGGCGTTCTTTCCATTCAGTACCCACAGAAGAGCGAAGGGAAGGAGCTGAAGATTTTGGTCCAGCCGGAGACGCAACACAGAGCACGGTACCTCACAGAGGGAAGTAGGGGGTCCGTCAAAGACCGTACCCAGCAAGGATTTCCTACAATCAAAGTAAGAATTGAATAGATATTATTTTATCAGGACAAATATGCCTTTATGGATAACACAATTTACGTGGTAACATCAGTTAGAGGGAGTCAGTGAACCAGTGGTGCTCCAAGTATTTGTGGCTAACGACGCTGGACGTGTGAAGCCTCATGGGTTTTATCAAGCCTGCAGAGTGACTGGGCGCAACACAACGGCCTGTAAGGAAGTGGATATCGAGGGGACCACAGTTATTGAAGTAAACCTTGAGCCGACCAACTCTATGACATTAGCGTAAGGATCATTTCGTCTGTTGTTTCCGGTGACAATTTCAGACTTTGTTTTAATTGATATGTATTGTTAAAGTGTAACGTGATGTTTATTGGCAGCGTGGACTGTGTTGGAATCTTGAAGCTGAGGAACGCAGATGTTGAAGCTCGTATAGGGGTTGCTGGCTCCAAAAAGAAGAGCACTCGAGCTCGTTTGGCCTTCAGAGTCAACATCCCAAGACCAGATGGATCTGCCCTTACCCTTCAGGCCCTCTCCTCTCCTATCTTATGTAGTAAGTGCAAAGGATATCAGGGTATAGATTGGATATTAAGAGGTATTAGTCTTCTCATTTGTAACTGTATTCCTTGTCACATTTTCAGCTCAACCAGCGGGAGTGCCTGAAATCCTTAAGAAGAGTCTTCATAGTTGCTCTGTCACAGGAGGAGAGGAAGTCTTTATCATCGGCAAGAACTTTCTCAAAGGAACCAAAGTTCTTTTTCAGGAAAATTCTACAGGTATTATCTAATGTCTTTTACATCTAACACACACTCCAATGCCCCACATGGCTGTGATGGGGATAGAATTGCATACTTGTGTTGCACTTTTACACATTTCAGAATGCAGTGAGACATGAAATTGTGCTGGCATATCTAATATGATAAACAACCTCCTGTCTGTTTAAATGCAAGTGTAGAGTATGTTTTGAACCCAAGTACATCTTTTTCCTTCATGTTTTCTTCTCAGATGAGAGTGGCTGGCAGGCTGAAGCAGAAATTGACATGGAACTTTTTCATCAGGCAAGTGCAGGAGATGCCTGTACTGTTTTTAGTTCTATTGTGTAATGCTTATCATTCATAAATATCTAAAGCATCTTTTCAACATAAATTGATCCAGAATCATCTAGTGGTGAAGGTTCCCCCATATCATGACCAGACAGTGACCTCCCCAGTGTCCGTTGGGATTGCTGTTGTGACAAATGCAGGGAGAACACATGATCTACAGCCTTTTACCTACACTCCTCTAACAGGTTGGTGAAGACAGGGCATTTATGATATCAACAGATATCCAGCTCAGAAGTTTATGAAAAATATTGTGAAGATGTTTACTATAAGATGTTCTTCCTTAGTGCTAAACATCTAGAGTAAGGGAGTTTGAACAAGTAAGGGGCTTGAACAAATCAAATTTGGGTCTAATCTAAGTCTAATTTTTTTAGGGTTTTAATGGTTGGGATAATGTTTGTCCTACGATTGTTTGATAGGGTTAAAGTATTCCTAATGCATACTATTGGGTAAATCAAGCAAAGTTATTTTGGTAAAGCAGGTATGGAATTGTGAATCATAGCATAGCAAAGGCTTATCTCATGAATATTATTTTGTCATGCTGACAGTGCTTTGTAACTGTCCAGAAGTGTCCTTTTGCATAGCATGGGGATTGCTACATTTGCACTTGAATGCTCTCTGTCAGAACAGATAACAAATGCAGGATGAGTAGTACTGCTGCAGCAGCTAGTTGAAAAGATAAACATTGACAGCGGTGTATGGAAGTACATTTAGATTAAAGGTTACATGCTGTTATTTTTGTGAATATTGCTTTCAAGATTTGTCAATTGTTCTTTGTCGAATTTTGTTTTGGTGACACCCCTTGAAGAGACAAGAGAACGCAATTGCACTTCCACACCAGCAGATGGTGGCATCATTTATTATTTTAACTCCTCTTTCTTCATACAGAGAAAGTTGAAATACCAGTGAAATCAGAACTGCCAGCCACGGTCAAGGCTTGTACCTTTGAAGAGCAGATAAAAGGTGTGGCATTATCAAAAATATTTTCATATTTTGCTGCTATTACACTTTACATTTTACTGATTCTTTAGAGCTTTAAAGTTTGAACTCATGTTTTTGTTTACAGCAATGCAAACTGAGACCAGCTGTCTAAACAATGTCTTAATGTTACCTATGGTAAAACGAGAAGAACCTATGGAAGTTTCCTGCAATGCAGCACCTTCAGACATTTTTAAGGTACTCATCCATTTTTTTTTATTTAAACTCCAACTGTAACCTTGGATTTAGTTTAGGAAGGAAACCAAATAAAAGTATTGATTTTATGAATGGAAATAACACATTTTCTCATTTTTGCAATGCAGCCTGTAGAGGCCCTTAGTTCAACCCAACAAATCTTGGAGATAAGTACTGTTCTTCCCTCTGCCACCAAGTCTTTTCCAAGCCCTGTGGCTCTTCAATCTGTCGACTCCCAACAGCCATCAGCTCAAATATTTACGACTCCAGAAACCTTATCCACCATTCAGAAGCAGGACATTCCTTCACCTGCATCATTCCAAGTGTCCTTGTCGGAAGACACAACAGTTCTCCAGCCTGTTCCCCCTCAGGTCCCTCAGCAGTTCTTGCGGGAAACCCCAGAAACATTGTCTCCAGAAGACAACAGTGCAGATGGAAGTGGAATGGTATTGGTGGGCATAGACTCTCGGAATCCTCCATCCCAGCGCCCACAGGTTCAGGCACTTTTGCCCCAGGATGGAGTTGCACAGCTAGAGAGAGCAGTAAGAGAGCTGCAAGCACAACAGCAGCTAAATTCTGTACTTTATAGTCCGACCCCGTCTGCAGAGAGCCTTCAGCAACATGTCCAGGAAAATATGAACAGTTTAAGATTGGGTGGAAATGAGACGACTCTAACAAACCAGCAACAGCAGCAGCAAGAGCAGAATATATTGGAGAATCTGCAGCAACAGCAACAGAAAGCGCTTGTGGATCTACAACATCAACAGACAGTCCTTGAAAATTTGCAGCAACATCAGAAGGTCTTGGAAAACCTCCAGCAACAGGCTCTTGGTAACATTCAGCAGCAGCAAACACACAAAGTTTTGGAGAATCTACAGCATCAACAGCAGCACCACCAGAAAGTCCTGGAAAACATTCAGCAACAAAGTTCTATAGTGACTCTTCAGCATCAAAAAGTTCTTGATAATCTTCAGCAGCAGCAACAGCATCAGAACAATTTAGAAACTCTTCAGCATCAGGAAGTAATAGAGAACCTAAAGCAACAATTGCAGTCAGAGCTCTTGCAGACACAGATTCCAATGCAGTGCACGCCTAGCTTCGCTAGCGAACAGCAAAGCTCCACACAGACTAATACTCTTTCGCAGCCCTCCGAAGGCTTCCTCCAGAACCCACCCCAGCAGCAGTTGCAGCAGCAGACTGCACTTTTCCAACAGACAGGAGGTCTTATGACCATTCAAACATCAAGCTTTCTGCAGCAGCCACCCTCTCAACCCTCACCTCCACAGCCACTTTTTCAGAGTCATAACCCCATGACTGAAACACAAGACTCACAGACAGTGCTCTTTGGAACAACAAAGTCACCACAAGTCCAAGCAACCTTATTTCCTGGAACCATGACAATGCTAACAAGCACCAATCTACCCACAGATCAGCAGGCTCCCTCAGCTAGCCTGTTTATTGCACAAAGTGTGTTGCCTAGTCAGCTATCATCAGATAATAACCAGAACCAGCAGCAGCAACAGATAGCTTTCCTTACGCCCATGCAGACATCTGGAACAGAAGCTCAGACTGTCTCACTCTTTCAGGGACAAGCACAGTTGTCCACTCCAATGGAACAACAACAGTCTCCCCAACAACAACAGATGGCAACACCCCAACAGGCCCCTCTTTTTCCAAATATTGCCACAATATCCCCAAATCAAGCACAGCAACCACCACAGACCGGCATATTGTTCTGTACCACTACCATTAATCCCCATGATCTGCCCCAGGCTTTGCTATTCAGTGGCCAGAACCAAGCTCCACTAGGAAGTGACCGTCTCCCAGAGAATATCTTTCAGGAGCAGCAACCCATGCAAGTTGTTCCAAGCTCTGAAAATGTTACTGTGAACAACCCTTCAAACCAACCCACAGCCTCAGCAGCCCAGCCAACTCCAAATCCATCAATTATTTTCCCACAAACCAGTGTTGTAAGTGTTGCCCAACAAGACTCGGCAGAGCCTATGTCTTTTCAAGACCAGAGCACCGTTGTGAGTGACTCATCTGCCAGTATGCCTTCAACACGGACAGAACTTTTTCAGGACCAGCAACCTATGCAGGTTGTCCCCAGTGCCACTAGCGTAACCCCTGTCTCTCCCACGGACCAACCTTCTGTCAACATTTTTTTGCCTCAGTCAGCAATTTTAGCCCTGCAAGGTGGTGTAAGTGCTCAGGAGTTACCTCCAACTGCCACAGCGGCCACCATCTTTAGTGGACAGAGTGGTGTGGCAGTGGGCGGTCTCCAGAACACCACATCTTCCGCCCCTCAGCAACCTCCCAGCCAACTCTTTCAGACAGCTATTGGGGGAACTCTCAGCCAATCTGGACAACCAGGACAAGCAGGTCTTTTTCTCTTTGACATTCCCAGTGGTAAGTGCAATTAAGTCAACATTAAATCAGAATTGCAGTTATGTTCAAGAGATACTCTGGGCCAGTGCTTCTCATACCTTTTCTGGATACCCCCAACACTTCACATTTTGCACGTCTCCCTGTTTGGACAGACCTAAGTTTTGCAGTCTCTGTTAAATGAGCTGGTCAGTTGAATCAGGTGTTAGATGAAGAAGACAAAATGTTCAGTTGTGGGGGGTCCCAAGGACAGGTTTGAGAAGCACTGCTCTGGAGGGGGATTCCGGATCAAAAACGCTCTTCAGAAGTGATTTCTTTTTCTTACTGAGATTCCCAGTTGCAAGTGCTATTATGTTAACTGAATTGCAATTTGAGCAAATAACACTTAACACATGTTGAGATGCTCTGAAGGTGATTCCTTGACCTGTTCCAGGGCCACCATCCTACAGAGTTTAGCTCCAACTTGCCTCAACACACTTGCTTGGAAGACTTGATTAGCTTGATCAGTTGTGTTTAATTGGGTTGGAACTAAACTCTGCAGGACAGTGGCCCTCCAGAAGCAGGATTGTATATCATTGATCCCACTCAAAAACTCTCTTTAAGTGCAGGGGTGCCCAAACTCAGTCCTGAAGGGCCACTGTCCTGCAGCTTTTAGTTCCAGCTTGCCTGAACACACCTACCTGGAAGTTTCTAGTAAGACCTTGATTAGCTGATTCAGGTTTTTGTTGGGTTTGGAACCAAATTCTGCAGGACAGTGATCTGGCCCTCTTTTATATGCAGTAGTGCCAGGACAATGGCCCTCTGTCCTGTAGGGCCATTGTCCTGCAGAGTTTAGTTCCAATTTGCCTCAACACACCTGCCGGTACGGTAAGTTTCTAGTGTGCTTAGTAAGAGCTTGATTAGCTGGTTCAGGTGTGTCTAATTGGGGTTGTAGCTAAACCTTGCAGGACACCAGCCCTCCAGGACTGAGTTTGGGCACCCCTGCTTAAGTAGGTTCAGGTCACTGTCCTACCTGGAAGTTTCTATTAGTCCTATTAGTTAGAGCTTGATTAGCTGATTCAGGTGTCTAATTGGGGTTGGAGCTAATCTCTGCAAGACAGTAGCCCTCCAGGAGCAGGATTGGATCCTACACAATCCTCCTTTTATTTCTCATGCAATATTGTGCACACTTTCAGATGTTGCATTAATTTTGTAAAATAGCTTGATTGCAGAAGGCCTCAAAAAGCCTATTTTCTCTCTTATTAGAATGTGGACCGCTTATGAATTCTCCTGGTCCGTCGTTGTCAGATCAGCTTGTCACCATGGGCCATCCTGGTTCGGATCAAACCCAGCTTCAACCTAGTGCGCAGATTCACCCCTTACTGGACCAGTCCAACAACCTTGAGGACAAGATAGACGAACTTCTGGAACGATTTCAGGAGCAGGGAAAGACTCTCCCTAGGGATTTCTTGGACCATTAAAGATAAGTAGTCAGAAACCTCAATCGAGTAGACCACCGTCCACACTGCTTGTCGATGTTTCTTTACATCTCGCGTCTTGTGTAGGTATTATCTAAACTTGAGGGTTGTCTCACTTGGGGGGGTCTTCACTTGTATCTATGTTTCTGAAAGCTTATAATGTGGTGTTTTGGCGGGACATGTTACGTATGGATCTCGCCCACAGCTCCTTTTCTTGATGGACGTAAAAGGGTCCACTTCATTGAGGCCACTGTTTGGCATGTCAACATATCATGTGACCCATTAAGCCATTAAGTATATTGGCACTTTGCTACTTTGTATTGTGTTCTCTTGACTTCCACTTGAATCTTGTCCATTTATTACCATCATTAATCTGTTTTCCAGTAGAAACCAACCTAGTTCAACATAAATTCAAAAACTCTCTGTTGCCGTTGAGATACTAATACATTGTGAATGAATTTGAAATATATTTAGCACTTTAGGGAGCTTCTACCAGAGATTCTCCCTTTTAGCTTTGTAACCCATATGTGTCTACCTGGCTATCAAAGCTTTTCATGTTTTGATAGTCATAATGATTTTCTAAAAACGTGTTGTTTCATTACTCTTCAGTGTCTCTTTTCAGATTCTAGCCTATTTTATGAGCCATGTTTAGTGTTTTTTTTATGTGTTTGAATGTTTGACATGTCCATCTAATCTCTCCATTTTCACCTAACGTTTAAAGTCAAGATGCTCTATGTGTAAATCACTCCTCCCCTTCTCCTCTCTTTTAGTTTTGTTTTATTTAATTTTATTTAAATGATCAAGAGGTCCAACTTGTAGACATGAATTCCTATCAGGGATGTGAAAATGTGCAACATTGCCGTTGAGATATGTGAACAGATTGTATTATCATCCACCAGAGCGTCTACAATGTGTGTTTGTGTGCTCAGCAGAAAGACATGGAGCACATTTGTACTATATAAGATGCAGCTACGTTCTTGATTTTGAATTATATGTGGTTCTTGGAGATTAGTCAAATAAGCACAAGCTTGGGAAGAGGATTTGTGGTGGTGGTTTGCGAAGTGATAGTTCACCCAAATATGAAAATCAATATTTACGCCATTCCAAACTGGTATGACCTTCTTTCATCTGTGGTGCTCTAAAAACATTAAAGATGTTTTGCTTTATGAGTTACCATGGAAATTTTGGGTGTGTTCCTCATACACAGCATCTGAAACTTGCGATATTCTTTTTTTTTGAGTTGGACAGCTTTAGGTCATTGAATGCTTGTGTTGTAGAGGAAAGACCAGTGAGAACTTCTTCAGAATGTGCTTCACAGAAGACGGTCATACAGATTTTGAATGGAATGACATGAGTGATATAATAGGATATTTATTGTTGATGTGAACTATCACAACTATGAGGGTGTTTTTGGGCAGCTTAAATGGAAGTTAGGTCCATATTTCCTTGAGGGTTTAAGAAGGGATTGGTTTGTACTCACCTCCCCAAGTTACAATAAACCTCTACGATCAGATAGAGTCGAGGCTCAGTTGTTCGAGGAGAAAATCTGATAAAATTCCAAGTTTTAAAGGAAACCCTGGGTTTTAAGACTTGTTTAGCTTAATACAACATAAATTATGTCTCTTACTAAAATATGAAAGAAAAAACCACATCGTTTGCAAATTTTGGACTATGGGGAGCGCCGTTAATTTGATTACGTGGAATACTTGTACTCTGTGAGCTACTGGCACTGAGCTACGCTATTTTTACCGCAATACGATGACCACAGCTACCGAAAGCTTACAGGTGGTGATGGATATTAGTGTAGGCTCAAACTAAATGCCGTACCATCGATTTTTCCCACAAAGAGTCTAAAGGCTCAAAGTGGAGAGAACACAGACGCTGGTCTTTAGGAGATTTTATTCGTTCACAGGTGTCTTCCCATTCTTTCTTGCATCGCTTCTCTTGTTGCCCTCTGACTGAAATTTCAACCAATAGCAGCCCAACGTGGCATCGCATCTGTATTTTATTTTCCGAGTTGTGTATTCCTAGTTGTGTTGCGGAGTGTGACCGCTCTGCGTAAACAAAATAAGTATAAATGTGGATTTTTAAAATGGCGTAAATCTTTTATAGGTTTTCTGTGTATTTTAGTAAGAGACATAAGTGACGTTATATAAAGCCATACAAGTTCCCTTTAATACAAGCTATGATGAAGAGGCTGCTTCATACCATCACTGCACGACAATCTCATCATACGTTTTTAAAACAATCTTTTGGATCCTAACTGGAAGATTTCTCTACAAGTAATCGTTAAAGTGAAGAAGGGGTAGTGTACGCTGGTAAATTGACTCGTGCAGGGTTTGCTATTGACAGAATGCGGCTACATCTTGTCCTAACTGATACTAATTGGTTGTTTACATCAGTTTCGATTTTAAAAAATGGTTTGAGCTTTTAATTATTTGCTAATAACTCGCACCCCTGCTGAGGAGATCTTTCTGTTGCTCTGATATTTGATTTAAATCAAATTTATTTGAGATTTACTTGTTCGTAGACACATGAAGTCTTTTAAAAAGCTTTTTTAAGACTAAAACATCAATGTACTCTATTCTAAGAAGCAGCTTTTTGCATTGACAATATTCTCATGCAAACAATGTGAGGTAGTTCTATTTAAAATCTTCGTAAACATCTTTGCTTTGATAAGTCAGTTATTTTTACATCATACTTACCTTTTTTTAAAAGTATGCTTTGTGTAAAATTTGCATAATTACTATTGTAAATAGTAGATTGGCTGTTTTAAGTGTGCTGTTCCTTTGTGAGGTAGCAGTTTGTTAAAAGCGTGCTCTCTTTGTAGTAAAAACATAATATCTCACCTGCAAGTGAGGCATACATACAGTATTTTTGTAAGACTGAATTTTCGAAATGTACTATGTACATTTTAAAACATTTTAAAAGTGAATTGTCCCTTCTGCAGTACTGTACTTCATATGTCAATATTCAGAGCGGTGGAATGATGTTTTTTGTTCCCATCACTGTGTTACAAAATGGAGATTGTTATTTGTTTGGTAAGTGAAATTCAACTATTGTCGATTTCTAAACGATTACAAAAGGCTGGTTTTGGGTGTGGGTGAATCTCACACAGACTAATTGCCATGTTTCATCCCAAAATCAAAAAAGATTCTGAAAAATGTCCAAGTAAATTGTGTTCTTGTTATTGTAAGATAAAATGTAGGTGTACAATTGTTTTATGGCTGTTACATTTGAAATTTGATTTGTGTGAGAAAATAATAAGTCTTTTTTTGATTTTGGGGTGTAATATGACCTGGATATTTCTTTGTGAGATACATAGGCTAATGTTCTGGAACTTGGGTTCCATGCGAAGCCATAAAAAAAACAATAACAGAAAACTCTGGAATCAGAACAAAAGAATGTGTGTGTTTTACCTCATGCTGTAGGACATATAGATTCACACTACATCTAACCTAAGGACCAATTAAGAAGAAAAAACTAATATTTTCTCAAAACAAGGCAGCAAAATCAATATCTTTTGATTAAATCAATCATTTGTCCAGTCTTGTGTTTTTTGGTACTGATGCTCCAGCTTACATCGAAACCATACTGTATGTATTATGAACAAAAATATATTTCTGCACAAATCCATGGTTAACTTTTTTTTTTTCAACATACTGTGCTTTTTGATTGAAAGTACTTTGTGCCTTTGCAAGCCTTTCCTCTTACTTCTAAAGGACCTTTGTATATAATTCAATACTTAGATGTTGGGATTACTAGTTCTTACTCCAGAAGTAAAAGACTACCATTTTTATTATTATTATAATTTTTTTGTTTAAATTGACATTGGTCAAATTGTCATTAACCAGTCTGTCGGTGTAGTCTCAAATACATCTGAACATTTATATCATAAAACTGCTATGCAGCCTCAACTTACTTTCTTTATTTAAAATGTCATCATTCTCATTCACTGGTGGTTATTGCCTCTTGAAATTTGTAAGATTAAGGCTAAAGAAGGTTATTGATCTCACTGATTTTTTGTTTTTTTTTCTGTTTGGTCAGGTGTTTGAAGAATTTTTGTTAGTAAATGTTAAATTAAAAAAGGTTTGAAGAGCGCTTAACCCAATCACCAGCAGTTATTTGTGCTTTTTTAAAAATTGTTATGTGAAAGGTGTATTTTAAATGCACTCTTTTTACACGTTTTTGAATTTCGTTTGCTTTCGTTTGATGTGATTAACGTCCAATGCTTTTAAAGTTGTCACAGGACAGCGGTTCTCAACCTCCCCTTTCAGCTTAAATAGATTAAAATAAACTATTGTTTCATTTAATGATTTGAGAGTTTTCAAGAACTGTATGTTTGTTTGTAGCAAATTTCTACATTGCAGTTGGGAGTGCAAGTGAGAAATAAGAATGTGAATTGGCACACTGCATGTGTCTGTTTTAATCATTTACATTATAAATAAATAATCTATCTGCCCCTTTGGAAGTTTGCTGTCGCCCCCTAGTGGCCCCTGGTTGAGAACCACTGTTACAAGGATAACCGTTCACTCATGAGTGTGTAAGAATGACATTCAGTATCGTGAAGAAACGTGAACTAATGACATTTGACGTAAATAAACGTATTTTGCTTTACTCAGTACATTTGTATACTCCTGCAGTTATATTTCTGTAAGATGTGCTGCTATATGAATAAAGATAGATATGAAGTTCTTTCCCTTGTGTCTTGTATATTTTCTGGAAATTATAAACTACCAGTCAAAAGATTTTAAAGAAGTATCTTCTGCTCACCAAGCCTGCATTTATTTGATCTAAAGCACAGCAAAAGACATGAGCATTTTGAAATATTTTTACTATTTAAAATAACTGCTTCCTATTGGAATTTATTTTAAAATGTCAATTATTCCTGTGATCCAGAAATTATTCTAACATTCTGATTTGCTGTTTTTTTGTTTTTTTTTCAGGATTCTTTGATGAAAAGTAAGAGCCAAAGATAAGCTGAAATAAAAACATTCAAAAGCTTGGAGTCAATATCATTTTTGATACTGGGAGGAGAAATACTTTTCTTTAGCAAGGATGCTTTACAGTTTTTCTCTACTTAAATACTTAAAGTACTTTTTCTAAACTCACAATTAGCCAAATAGTTAATTTTCTGTCCAAAACTGCATTTTGTTAAATAAATTCAAAATTTCAAAATGCTTAATACCTTTCATTCGGTCAAAACTTTAGCACTAGATTCTATCCAACAGAAACATATAGTCAGTCATAGTACAGTGATTGTCAAAATACTAACAGCTGATGGCTTTACAAAAACTGCATTCAATTCTACCTGCATATAATAGATAATAGAAAACTGAATTAAAATTGAATCCATTGTGTTTTTTAAATTTGCTTTTTTTTTAAGTTTGCTTTCAACTGAAACCCATTTTACATTTTAAAGTGTTGAATGTGTTCTTTCTTGTCAACATATATCTAAAAAACTTTGAGTTGACTCATTACTTTACAGAATGTACAATAGAAAAAGATAGGGTAACCTATGCAGAAATTCAGTTGGAAACTTGATTGAAATTGCTTTCCAGTGGGTGATGGTTGGATATGGATGGTGTCCCCATGGTAGCTGATGCAGTGATCAATGAAAATTCCAACATACAGTCTTTGTTTAAAATTTTGCCACGGAATATAAAGGGTATTCTTGGAATTGTGAGTTTACATATTGCAATTCAGACTTTAACAGTATTGTGAGAAAAAAGTGTCGCAATTACCCTTTACCCTTTATATTCCATGGCAGAAATAAGCTTTCATAGGTTCCACATGCGTAAGGGAAACAACAACATAAAACTGCAAAGTTCAACACATATCCTTATTTCTCTCCCCTAAATCCTTCTCCCCTTTTTCTAATCCAACTACTCCTACAACTGTTTCTCTCTCACTCCCAGGCATTTTCTCTCTTTCTGATTCTTTGTGTTGTTCTGCATCCGCAAAACCAATTCAAAGAGGTCTTTTTACTCTATGTTGATGTAATGGAAATAGCTTCAGCACCTGACTATTCCTCCGAGACTGGAATCAGCTATTTTTAAATATTACATTGATCTGTTACCTAAATATGCTAAGTTGTTACAATATTTTAAATAAAGATATTTTCAATCATTTTGAGCTGCTGTTGTTGCAGAAATAGAGGCTTTATACTTTAAGGTTTGGAACATTAGGTCTTCATTTCTGACATGCTGTGTTTAAGCATTTGCAAAAAAGACTAAAAAGACCCATTTTGGTTTTGGGTAAGCTTGTACGAAAAAAAAATGTTTGCATTTTAGAAACCTGGTAATTGACTGGATATTGTGTGAAAACAATACAAATTGTGTTAATGGTATGGTCACAACAGACCGATGTTGTGCTAATTGTGTTTAGAGTTTTGAAAATGTAACTACAGATTGGACAAATGCTTGTTAGAAATTGAAAAAAACTCTAAATTGATAAAGACATTTATAATGTTACGAAAGATTTCTATTTCAGAGACATACTTTTTTCTTAACTTAATAAACTTAACTCTCTACTGCATAGCGTTGCCCTCAGGCAACAGAAAGTTTTTCTTATGCCCTATGTTTAGTACATGTTTTTTTTAACATTGCGCAATAAGGGATAAGGAAACAGGGGTCCACAGCTCCCATCCCTAACCAGGATATCCCATTGACAATACAAAAAAGGAAGATGCAATGGTCCTGGGTGCACAGAAACACCCAAAGTGATGTGCAAAAATTGCAACATGCACCTCTGTTTCACAGCAGAGAAGAAGTGCTTCTTGAATTTGAACACAGAGTAAAATATCATTTCATGATGTACGTGATATGACATGACACATTACATCAGAGCTGGGAAACTTGGGTCCTGGAGGGCCACTGTCCTGCAGAGTTAGCTCCAGACCTAATCAAACACATCAGCACTAGCTAATAAATGTATTTTAAGATCATTAGAAAGCTACAGGAAGGTGTGTTTAATTAGGGTTGGAGCTAAACTCTGCAGGACAGTGGCCCTCCAGGACCCAAGCTTCCCAGCCCCGCACTATGTCACAAACCTACTTCTACCTCAAATGCAATATGTCAATGTGTTAAGTGTTTCCCTTTTCAATGAGTGATTTCTTGACATTTTCTGACAGATTTGCTCTCTGAACATTGTCTCATGATATGTGAATGGAGAATTGTCTCTGTGTTTCTGCACCATTGTTGCCCTCACTTTGGGATGGGGGGTAAGGGGTGGTCAAAAAAATGTTTTATCAGTAAAATGTTATAATAATGTGGAATAATTTTTATCATGTGCCATCTAAATTCATGCAGTAGATGGTTAATAAAGAAACCTGACTTAATACATAATAATAATAATAATAATAGCTGCAAGCAGCGATTACCGGGTAATTTACCATTTAATTATGGTGTTTTTTTTAAACCTTTATGACTGTTATAGTGCCAGCTATGATCTGATCCTTTTAAAACTTTGCATGCTTATTTAGAATCATCTGTGCATTGTGAAGCTGTGAGTTTTCCTTTAGGCTTTATAGGATTTGGGGTTAATTTGACCCCATTATAGCTTCAGATCGGCCTCCATTAACCTAGTCTAACAGGTGCTCAAATTCGTCTGTCAATGGCAGCCATGTTTTTTGAGATATACAAATGTCCTCATAGACACTTGTGGCACTTCAGATCAAGAGCGCAAACACCCATTTTTATGTTGATAGAACAAATGGTTGCGCATTTTTGTTTTGTTTTTTCCCTCTTATAGCGCCACCAAGTAGCTAAGCTATGCATTTTTTTTCCCCTTGTGACTTTAAAATGAGCTCTTACATAAGTGTTCTGAGTTTGGCGGAGATATTCCATTCAGGAGTTATAGGCCTATTAAATCCCTAATAATAATAATAATAATAATAAATGTTTTTTTGAGAAGCAAATCAGAATATTAGAATGATTTCTGAAGGATCATGTGACTGGAGTAATGATGCTAAAATTCAGCTTTGAAGAATAAGTTACATTTTTAAATATATTCAAATAGAAAACAGCTATTTTAAACAGTACAGATATTTCAAAATTTGACAAATAAATGCAGACTCGGTGAGCAGAAGAGAAATCTTACTGTTCAAAAACTTTTGACTGGTAGTGTACATAATGAAAAAAGTCAATACATTTTAATATTGTAACACATGGTCTAAACCATATAAAGTACACAAAATTATTCATGAATTAATGACTATCGACTAAATACAATATTTTCTTCATTGCAAATATTTTATTAAGTGTTTTGTTTTGATTGTTGTCTATATCTGTAACATTTAATGTTAACAACAACTGGAATTTTCTGATTATATTACCTAACACATTACTAACTGCAATTTTGTCATGTAATTTGGAATCAGTAACGGTGTATTTCATATCGTTCACACAATAAAGAGGTCAGTTAGTATCAATTTTTAAGAAAACAATCATATTTTTCAGTCACACAGAGACTTATCAGTTAGTCCACACTCTACCGCCTTTTGATATGCCCGGTCTGACGTCATCACCGCGTTATCATCAACCCGTCAGGCGGACGCGCTGATGATGAGCGCATCAAACCCACTAACTCATTCAGTGCTGGGACCGAAATGCGCTGACTCTTATTTCTCTCGTGTTAAAGCACAGGTTGCCGCGGGTCAATCAGATTATTGGGTAAAATGGATTGTGACGTCAGGGTTTAGGAAGCGTCGCGTTGACTTCATGCAAAGCAGACGAGTGCTTTCCCCGGACGCGAACAGACCTGAGCCTCTCTCCTCTTTGCAGCAGACAGACGCCGGCATGAGTCCACCAACACCAACCTGAAGGACAAACACAGCAGAATGGCCGCGTATCTGGAGGTAAGAGACACCCGTGTTGCTGTTGCTTTATTTAACGAGACGCGCGTCAGATGGAGACTTAACGTTAGCGTTTCGACAGGTTCATAAGGTGTGGTTGGTCACTACATGTCCATAAACTCCTAAATTATTTATATAACTCATTAGGTTTTTTTTTCAGACCGCACGTTTGAATTGATTTGTGGTGAAGATCTACAATAATGCGCAGAAATAGAGTGCTCTTGTAAACGCGAACGCGAAAGCCGTAATTGATCACGTTCTAAACCGGTTTGAACGCACAAGCGGGTATGTTGCCAAGGCGACGCCATTAGTTAGATCAGCCAGTACAGTATTTAAAGTAATTAGTTAACGCAAAAATAATATAAAAAAGAAACCTGTCACCATTTATTCACAAAAGAGGAAGTTTGGCTCTGTTCCATTAAATGAAAACAAATGCTGAACACAGCTGTCAAGCTCCAAGGATAACTATACAATGGCCAAAAATGTAGACCATAAGACCATTGCGTTATATTGTTATGTTGCCTTTACTTGCTATCTGAATTATAATTGCACATTAACTTGGAAGCTGCACACAGACTGGGAATGTCCAATAACCACGTGAAGGCAATTTCAGTTCTCTAAAACCACTTTGTGCGGATATTAGTGAAATTTCGCGGGTAAAAAAGCTCCATAGTCTAATAGTGTAGTGAAACATTGCTCACAGAGCAGTCACATTCAAACTACTCAGCTTTCTGCTGTTTCATGCACCGAATTTGCATTATCGACTTGAACCCGATGCGAAGTCTGCGTGAGGAAATATTACGCCCTAATGCACAATTCACGATGTTGGATATTCCTATTAAAATGACTGAATTTCGCCTGTGGAAATAACTAGTGTATACTGAATAAAACTGAGTATAACAATTTATTGAGTATATATCAAGATTCATATTTTGGTGAAAAACCTACAGTATTTTTTACAAATATTTTTAATATTAATAGATTGAATATTCATCTTCCTACTTAAGTAAATAATGACACACACACACACACACACACACATACATATATATATATATATATATATATAATATAGTGTCAACTTTAATGACTGAATTTTACCAGCTAAAATTTGCAAATGTGACTTTGTTGCAAAAAACAGTATAACAGGTGATTGAGTATATCAACATTCATATTTTGATTAAAAAAACCCTGCATATTATTACGTGACATTTTAATAAAATATTTTTATCATGTCAACTATTAGTTTAATGATTGGATTGCACCTGCAAAAATTTGCAGCATAACATTAAATGTGTCCACACCTTAACCTTTTGTGCTAAACAATGTGAGCAACATGGAAGTGAGTAGTTTGAATATTCATCCTCCTACTTAAGGGTAAGTAAATTATGAAATTTTTTACGGCAACTTTAATGACTGAATTTCGGCTTTCGATAAATGTGACTACAAAAAAAAAAAACTGAGTACAACAAGTGATTGAGTATATCAACATTCATATTTTGATGAAAAAACTACATATGTGACCCTGAACCACAAAACCAGTCATAAATGTAAATTTTTTGAAATTGAGATGTATACATTATCTGAAAGTTGAATAAATAAGCTTTCAATTGATGTATGGTTTGTTAGGATATTACAGTATTTGGCCGAGTTACAACTATTTGAAAATCTGGAATCTGAGGGTGCAAAAAAATCTAAATATTGAGAAAATCGCCTTTAAAGTTGTCCAAATGAAGTTCTTCGCAATGCATATTACAAACCAAAAATTAAGTTTTTATATATTTACAGTAGGAAATGTACAAAATATCTTCATGGAACATGATCTTTACTTAATATCCTAATGATTTTTGTCATAAAAGAAAAATCAATAAATTTGACCCATACAATGTATTTTTGGCTATTGCTACAATTATACCCCAGCGACTTAAGACTGGTTTTGTGGTCCAGGGTCACATATTAAGACATGTGACATTTTAAAAAGTATTTTTATTGTGTCAGCTATTACTTTAATGAATGGGTTGCACCAGCAAAAATTGCAGAATAACATTAAATGTGTCTGCACATTATCCTTTTGTCGCTAAACAATGTTTGCGACATGGAACTGAGTAGTTAGAATATTCATCGTCTTACTTAAGGGTAAGTAAATTCTGACATTTTTTTTTTAAATATATTTTTACGGCAACTTTAATGACTGAATTTCGGCTTCGATAATTTGCCAAACGGCAAATTTGACTACAACTTCGCTCTCTGTCACAAAAAAAAAGTATATATCAAGTGATTGAGTGTATCAACATTCATATTTTGATTAAAAAACTACATATGGTAACACTCAGTGCACAAATTACTTCACACTCACAAAAACCTTCTAGAAACCAAACACGTAAAAAAATGGCATAGGATTTACTTTGAACAATTTTCAAATAGAAATTGCAATTTTGAAGTAGAAAAACTGAAGTCGTACTTTTTGGTAAAACGTACTTTAATCTTTTTTAAGCAAAGTTTTATTTTTGACTTTGAAGAATATTTTTTTTACAGTGTGTTAGCAGAGTAGATGAGTTTAACCGAATAGTTCCTTTTAAAATCTCAGTGTTAGATGTCCTAACAGTTTTTTATTTCTTTATTTTTTGCTTTTTTAGATAGCTGATGACAGCAAGGGGCACGAACTGAGCCTTTTCTGTGTGCCGAAACACTACGAGGAGGATTTGGACAGTGTCATAATACCCAATGGCCTCATTAAGGACAGGTACGTTTAAGTGATGAACATGACTTTAATCTGTAATGACTATAATATTTAATACAGGATTGTATGTGGTTGTTTTGCGGTTAGACTGGGAAGTGCTCATTTGTGGAGCGATACAGTTGTGTTATTGCTGTGGCCGTGAAATGCCCTCGATAGTAAAAGAGCCTTGTGTTCCCCCTGTAGATTTAGTTAATGATGTTAGCGCAATACGAGAGGCATGTGATTTGAATTCGGCTTTCCCATGTATTTGTTTAACAAATTTCCCCAAGAATCTCTTGACTGACATTTTTGGCATAGCTTCAGCCAGTTTCAATGAAAGCATTAGTATTAAAATGCTATGCCTTTTAATTGTGATTTTCTCGGCAGGACTGAAAGGTTGGCCAGAGATATCGTTCGGGACATGGGAGGGCATCATATCGTGGCCCTTTGTGTTCTAAAAGGAGGATATAAGTTCTTTGCAGACCTCATGGATTACATCAAGACGCTGAATCAAAACAGCGATAAGTCTGTGCCACTGACTGTGGATTTCATTAGGCTAAAGAGCTACTCGGTGAGTGCCAGCTTTACTGCTCTCTTCACCGCATTCATTTACTTCATCCACTGAGATTTATACATTCACGTTTAACACTAACCAATGAATCATTTCAGAACTAGTGGTCTGCTTTATTATTAGTACTGTATATACAAATGGATCATTTTATTAGTAGCTTGTGTCATTGACATGTTGCTACAGGAACGGCAAAGGTAAATACAGGTGCTGGTCATATAATTAGAATATCATCAAAAAGTTGATTTATTTCACTAATTCCATTCAAAAAGTGAAACGTGTATATTATATTCATTCATTACACACAGACTGATATATTTCAAATGCTTATTTCTTTTGATTTTGATGATTATAACTGACAACTAATGAAAATCCCAAATTCAGTATCTCAGAAAATTAGAATTTTACTTAAGACCAATACAAAGAAAGGATTTTTAGTGCCAAGTCCTGTTGGAAAGTGAAATCTGCATCTCCATAAAGTTGGCCAGCAGCAGGAAGCATGAAGTGCTCTAAAACTTCCTGGTATACGGCTGCGTTGACCGTGGACCTCAGAAAACACATTGGACCAACACCAGCAGATGACATGGCACCCCAAACCATCACTGACTGTGGAAACTTTACACTGGACCTCAAGCAACGTGGATTCTGTGCCACTTCTCTCTTCTTCCAGACCGTGGGATCCTGATTTCCAAAGGAATATTTACTTTCATCAGAGAACTTTGGACCACTCAGCAGCAGTCCAGTCCTTTTTTTCTTTAGCCCAGGCGAGACGCTTCTGACGCTGTTGTTCAAGAGTGGCTTGACACAAGGAATGCGACAGCTGAAACCCATGTCTTGCATACGTCTGTGCGTAGTGGTTCTTTAAGCACTGACTCCAGCTGCAGTCCACTCTTTGTGAATCTCCCCCACATTTTTGAATGGGTTTTGTTTCACAATCCTCTCCAGGGTGCGGTTATCCCTATTGCTTGTACACTTTTTTTTTTCTACCACATCTTTTCCTTCCCTTCGCCTCTCTATTAATGTGCTTGGACACAGAGCTTTGTGAACAGCCAGCCTCTTTTGCAATGACCTTTTGTGTCTTGCCCTCCTTGTGCAAGGTGTCAGTGGTCATCTTTTGGACAACTGTCAAGCCAGCAGTCTTCCCCATGATTGTGTAGCCTACAGAACTAGACTGAGAGACCATTTAAAGGCCTTTGCAGGTGTTTTGAGTTAATTAGCTGATTAGAGTATGGCACCAGGTGTCTTCAATATTGAACCTTTTCACAATATTCAAATTTTCTGAGATACTGAATTTGGGGTTTTCATTAGTTGTCAGTTATAATCATCAAAATTAAAAGAAATAAACATTTGAAATATATCAGTCTGTGTGTAATGAATGAATATAATATACAAGTTTCACTTTTTGAATGGAATTAGTGAAATAAATCAACTTTTCGATGATATTCTAATTATATGACCAGCACCTGTACAACTGATCTGACAATGAGAATACTGTCAATAGTTACTCGCCATGTTTTTTTTTCTAGTTTTAAACAGTAAGATTTGTAATGTTTTTTTTTTTCTTCTGCTCACCAAGCCTGCATTTATTTGATCCAGAGTACAGCAAAAACAGTAAAATATTTTTGCTATTTGAAATAAAATGTTTAAAATGTAAATTATTCCTGTAATCAGCATCACTACTCCAGTCTTCAGTGTCACATGGTCCTTCAGAAATCATTCTAATATTGCTGTTCAAGAAACATTTTTTAATTATTATTGTTATCAATATTCAAAACAGCTGAGTACATTTTCTTTCAAAATTCTTTAATAAATAGAAAGATCCAAAGATCAGCATTTTTCCTCAAATAATTTAAATTATAGATATTAATTTAGCAAGGATGCTTTAAATTGAGCAAAAGTGATGATAAAGACATAACGTTACAAAAGATTTCTATTTTAGATAAATGCTGCTCTTCTGCACTTTGGATTTATCAAAGAAACCTGAAAAATTATACTCGGCTGTTTTCAACATCATAATAAATGTTTCTTGAGCAGCAAAACAGAATATTAGAGTGATTTCTGAAGGATCATGCAAGACAGAAGACGTAATGATGCTGAAAATTCAGCTTTAAGATCACAGGAATAAATTACTTTTTAAAATATATTAAAATAGAAAACCGATATATTAATTAGTAAAAATATATCAATAAATATCAAAATGTAACTGTTTTTGCTGTATTTTGGATTAAAATAATGTAGGCTTGGTGAGCAGAAGGGACTTTAAAAAACATTAAAAATGTTACTATTCAAAAACTTTTGAATGGTAGTGTGTGTATAAATAAAACATATTCTGAATCTTATTAAAAGTAATTATTTTTTAAAAATAATACATCATTTATAAATCACTCTGTGGTCAGAAATTTTCATTGTTTAAAAATAAATTGACTATCTTGGCTTTAATTAAATTTAATCTTTAAAGATGCATTAAAATGGACGCAGTGACTGTTTTTTTTCGTATTGTGATGTACATCTAAGTGAAACACGATACTGAAAAAAAATAATGAAGCGCTTCCTTCAAAAATGAACTTGCAGTTGAGCATAAGAATATTCATAAGCATTTGGATTTAAATTATGAGGTCAAAAAACTGATAAATGAATAAATAAAAAAGGAAACACATGCAGTTCAATAACTAGCATTTACAAAACAGATTTACATTTAATGTTGACTAATAGGCCTAATATAATGACAAAATTAATATTTATTTGTCATACTGTATATTATAATTTTATGCTTAAATTCCTAGTAGAACTTAAATGATTTATTTTACTTTTTAGCGTTTATTATTAGAATTATTATTTTTTAATTAGAATTTATCAGTGTTTGTTTAATTACTTCATGGTTCAGATAACAGCTTTGTACAGAAGAATTCATATACGTGCTTTAACAGAAATGCAAGTAATTTACACAGCAATATTCTGACAGACAAATCAAAATGTGTTGAACTGATATTATTAAAAAAATGTTCTGCTCTGATTTCTCCTCAGAATGATCAGTCTACAAACTGTGTGAAGGTTATCGGTGGAGATGAATTATCTGCCCTGGCTGGCAAAGTGAGTTTGTATGCGATTTTTGTTTTTACTTTACTCAAAAGGTAGTTTTTTAATTTTTTAGGAAATAATTCTGCTTACAAAGGGTGCATTCATTTAATTAAAAATACAGTAAAAATGACAATATTGTTAAATATTATTACAATTTCAAATAACTATTTTCTGTTTCAATATATTGTGAAATATAATTTATTCCTGTGATACAAAGCTGAATTTTCAGCATCATTACTCCAGTCTTCAGTGTCACATGATCCTTCAGAAATCATTCTAATATGCTGATTTGCTGCTCAAGAAACATTTCAATGTTGAAAACAGCTGCACTGCTGAATATTGTAATATGACCCTAGATCACAAAACCAGTCATAAGGGTCATTTTTTTTAAATTGAGATTTATAAATCATCTGAAAGTTGGATAAATACGCTTTCCATTGATTTGTGGTTGTTAGGATAGGACAAATTTGGCTGAGATACAACTATTGAAAATCTGGAATCTGAGGGTGCAAAAACACAAAATATCGAGAAAGCGCCTTTAAAGTTGTCCAAATGTAGTTCTTATCAATGCATATTACTAATCAAAAATTAAGTTTTAGACATAAAATTAAGATTAGACACTTGATACCTTAATGATTTTTGGCATAAAAGAAAAATCTTTTTCTTTTAAAATTATGCTTTTGAACAGTAGTATATATGCTCTGGATGTGATAAAATGTTGATGTATTTATTTATTTTCTTATTTAATTTTATTGTTAATTTGTCTCCTCTCTTTCCTTACAGAATGTGCTCATAGTTGAGGTGAGGTTACATTTTCACTGCAATATATTTTTTTTGCATTTTGTGTCAATTTTATGTTATGAAATGTATGTTGTGTACTGTAGAATGAAAATACAGATGTTATAAGCAAAATAATTCTCTTTTTGTGCCTAAGGATATTGTAGAGACAGGAAAAACTATGGAAACACTGCTCAAACTATTAAATGAATGTCATCCTAAAATGGTGAAGGTTGTCAGGTAAGGCATAAACATCTTTTGAGAGAATAGTCATTTTCTAAACATACATTGGTGGCCAAAATTATTAGAACACTATGATTTTCAGCAAGAAATGGTTTTAAGTCCGTTATGTCTCTTTTGCTGTAGTGTCAGTAGGAAATATCAGTTGCCACAGTTCTTCTGGATTTAGTCTGTCTCAGTTTGTTCTTTTTCTTCATGTTATTCCTAAACTGGATGATGATGAGATCAGATTTCTGTGTGGAGCACTGGCTGTTGTCAGACTACTTGTGGAAACAAAAATCTCACTGGATCATTACAATTAAATAAACAAATAATGTAAACTAATATTGGTATTGTTTGGTCATTTTAGACCAGAAAAAAAAAAAAAAAAAAACAGTTTTGAATTTTTAAAAATCGCTCCTTCATCAGAATGGTACAAAACTCAATTACATTTATGGCAGTTGCTTGTTTTCAGAAAAAGTCAAAATTAAGTGAGTTTTTGCTTAGAACAAGCAAAATAATCTGCTAATGGGGTAAGCAAAATAATCTTATTTCACATTTAGGCATTTGGCAGACGCTTTTGTCCAAAGCGACATACAGTTGGGAGAACATAGAGCGATTCTTCTTAAGGAGACAAACAGACACAGGCAGTGCTATAATACCAGATTTCAAGTGGTGCTTCAAACAAGTACAAGCTAGAAAGGGAAGGAATAAAGAGATTTTTTTTTTTTTTTATGGTAACAGCAAATAGAGTTGAAAGAGATGAGTTTTAAGCTGTCGCTTGAAGCTTGTCAGGGAATCAGCATTCCGGATAGGGGTAGGAAGATCGTTCCACCAGCCAGGAACAGTAAAAGAGAATGTTCTGGATAGTGATTTAGCACCTCTCTGTGATGGTACCACAAGGCGTCGCTCACTAGCAGATCTCAGAGTTCTGGAGGGGGTGTAGATTTGCAATAGCGAGTGCAGATAAGCAGGTGCAGTAGCTGTGGTTGTCCTATATGCAAGCATCAGAGTCTTGAACTTGATACGAGCCGCAATAGGGAGCCAGTGCAAGGAGATAAAGAGATGGGCTCTTTTGGTTGAAGACCAGCCGTGCTGCTGCATTCTGAATCATTTGTAGAGGTTTGATTGTGCATGATGGAAGACCAGTCAAAAGAGCATTGCAGTAGTCCAGTCTGGAGATGACAAGGGCCTGGACAAGAAGTTGTGTAGCCTGCACTGTTAGAAAGGGCCTGATCTTTCTGATGTTGTGCGAACCTGCAAGATCGAGTAGTCTTTGCAATATGATCTTTGAAAGTCATCAAAGATGACACCCAGATTCCTGATTGAGTTTAAAGAAGTGATTGTGGAAGAGCCCAGCTGGATGGTGAACCCATGCTGTAAGTTTGGAGTGCAAGGAAAAACAAGAAGCTCAGTTTTTGCCAAGTTAAGCTGGAGGTGATGTTCTTTCATCCACGTTGAGATGTCCGCCAAGCAGCCTGAGATCCGTGCAGGTACTGTTGGATCATCTGGTTGAAATGAAAGATAGAGTTGTGTGTCATCAGCATAGCAATGGTAGGAGAAGCCATGTGACTCTTTGATGGGACCCAGTGATGTTGTGTATGTGGAGAAGAGGAGAGGACCAAGAACTGATCCCTGAGGAACCCCAGTGATCAGTTGATGTGTTTTGGATACCTCTCCTCCCCAGGCTTCCGTGAATGACCTACCGGTGAGATAGGATTCAAACCAGCGAAGCGGTTTTCAAGCAGAAAACAAGATTATTTTGATTACCCCACTGGCAGATTTTTTTTTTCAAGCAAAAACTCACTTAATTTAGATTTTTTTTTTTTCCCTGAATAATTTTTATATTTTAAATAATTTTTTACTTGTCTAGAAAATCCTTCTTGATTTTAAGAATTTTTCGATGGAAACAAGAGAAAAAATCTAAGAAAGAAAAGCATTTTTTGCAGTGCGTTGGAAATGAATGGGAAATATAAAAATATGAAAATAGACATTATACACACACTATTATACACACACAAATTAAGTGGTGTGGCTGTAACAATATGGCAAAATTGAGCCAGAAGACAAAGAGAGTCAAAAAGAAGTCTTAAAATGTCTTAAATAACGTTTTCCAAATAAAAGGCCTTAAAAAATGTTTAAAATTCAGATTCGATGGGACTTAAATATTTTGGTCACATTACCGCTAAAATATCTTTAGTCTGACGGACCTAATGACTTGAATATTGACAAAAAAAATAAAAAAATAAAATAAATAACTAAATAAAAAAAACAGCGAAGCACTGAAATGCAAGAATGATTCAGAATGATTCTTCTTATTTTAATACATTCAACGTAAACAGCGTTTGATAATGGATAGTGTATTTCTGGTATCAAAATCACGCTGCCTGTCTCTTTGTGAGAGACCTTAAAACAAATAGAGAAATGAGAGACACGGCACACATAAAGAAACTCAGAAGAAACACTGAGGTAAAAATTCTAAATGTATAGTTTGTTTATAACATGTTATAGTTCATTAACATACCAACAGAGCTTTGCTGAATATTCTCCAGATTTCAAATGTTACATCGATTTTTAGTTCAGTAAACCAGTAGTTAGTCACGTAGTTAAAATAAACACAATATTTGCTGTTTTGTTTCATTTCACCAATGAAAATAGTTCTAAATGAGGATTACAGCAGCACATTCTCCAAGCAACACTCGGCTGTGTTTTGTTACTGAATGATTCAGCGTTTTGAACGAATCCATTGAAATAACTCATATTGACTCACTCATGAAGTGACTTACCGCCACCTACTGGTAGTTTAGTAAAAGTATGCGTTTCCCCCCAACATTTCTTATTTGTATATTAATAAATGTATTTGCTAAATGATTATGTTATGAGATTAATGTTTTAGTGTAAATGATTTAATCTGACTGGTAACAGCCCTATAAAATTTACTGATGAATTTTAATAATTTGACATGAAAGGTGATGCATACATTTCAAAAGTAAAAAAACAGGCCTTTATAAAGGTAAATAAAAATATGCAGATTTAAGTATGTAAAGGCTGATAGAACACTGATGAAAATATTGCTTCAGAATACATTGTTTACACCACCAAAAATCTCAGTGATGTGGTACTTTTATGGGGATATTTTGTGTGGAATATTGTCTGCTGATATGAAAAGTTCATTGTATGTCGTAGTAATAAATATAATTTATGACAGCGATTAAATGTAGTTTTCTTTTTACGTTAAACACAGTAACTGTTACATATATGTATGGAATATAATGTGTATTTCCATTACAGGTTTAGGTCTTACATTTCATACAAGGTGGCATTAAAAAGGTCTTAAAAGTCTTAAATTTCACTTCATATCTGCAGAAACCCTGGATTGATTAACCTCTGATAAAGCATACCTGTTCATTTGTTACTTTTTTTTTTTTTTTGAATGTCTTTCTCTGTGTTCAGGTTTGACTGTAGTAAAATTAATATAAAAACTGACATTTCAAATCAAAATTTCAAACAAAAAAATCTAAACATACACAAAAACTTGTCTTTGAGAATGTCTAAATGTATATCCAAATCCACAACTTAATAAAGATAAGTCTTTGGACCCTATTTTAAAGATCTAAGCGCATGGTCTAAAACGCACGGCACAGGTGCACTTAGGGCATGTCTGAATCCACTTTTGCTAGTTTAAGGACGGGAAAAATGGTTGGCGCCATTGTCTAAAAGGGTTGTCCCTATTTTCTTAATATATCATTAGTGTTTTGGGTGTAACGTGCATTAAACCAATCAAAGTCTCATCTCTCATTCCCCTTAAAAACGAAATTGCACTCACACCATGCACTGTAAAAAAAAAAAAAAAAAAACACAATTTGTTGAGTCAACTTAAATAATTTGTTACCCTACTGCCTTAAAATTTTAAGTTCAGTCAACTCAAATAAGTTTATTCAAGTTGAAATGTTAAGTTGTACTAAGCGACAACTTAGATATTCAAGTTGACTAAACTAAAAATTTGTTTGTTAAACTTAACAGCTGTGTTTGTTACTTGGCTGCCTTAAAATTGTAAGTTAAATCAACTCAAATATCTAAATTGTCACTTAGTAAAATGCAACACTTTCAAGTTGACTAAACTTTTTTTCGAGTTGACTGAACTTAAAATTTTAAGTCCAGGTAACATATTATTTTGACTCAACAAATAGTTTTTTTTTTACAGTGTGGCGTATTTGCTATTTACATGGCGAAATTTGCAAGAACAAAGACTGAACAGGGGGCATTCGCGGGCCGTGCCCCCCAAATGAGTTCCCATTCTCTCCCGCTTATGAACGTAGCCGTTTTCGAAAGCAAAAAAAAAAAAGTAAAACAGCGCGCATAAGAAATCGATTGATTATGACATCTAGCCTAGGCATTTTTATATTTATGTAGCCTACACAATAATAATATTTTACATTGTAATCCTTTCATTTTTAATATTTAGCATATTTGTGTGTTGCTACGCTCCCTGTGTGTAAAAAGCAGACTGTATGTGCAATTGTGCACCTGCCTATAGGCGCATATTACTAACGCGCTCTTTAAATTAAAAAGAAAAAAATATTGCACCATTGACATTACACCAGGTTTTAGTTGATCAATGGTGTAGTCTATTTCAATTACCTCAAAATAGCGACACGCCAACATTGCGCTATTTGGACAACTGCGTCGGGCTGGAACTAGCAAAAATCCTCCGCATTGCGCCAGGTGTACGATATGGCCCTTTATATCTAAAAACAACTAGAGAATTTATAAGACTTGTACATAGAGCTATATATGAATATATTGTACATAGAGCTATATATGAGCTATATAGTTTCCTTTTTTTGTGACCAAATGGCAGTAATCTGACTTCAAAAATTGTATTTTAAAGGTGATGTCTCTATTTTAACATGAAATCCTGCCATCATTGAAAAGTAATATAAACATCTTGGGGGAAAAAAGTTTGTATTATGGGAAAAATAAATATTATTTGCATAAATATTAATTAGTACCATGAAATAAAAAATACAAAATAAATTATGGAACAAAAATATGTTACATTGATTTTACTGAAAATAAACTTTTGACCGCGAACAACAGTGTGTGACTCTCAAATGAACAACACCAGAGGGTTAAAACCATTGGTGAAAATACTAGTGTTCTAATAATTTTGGCCACCACTGTAGTTTAGCTGTGTAGTAAGTAGTAGGGCTGTCAAACGATTAATCGCATCTAAAATAAAAGTTTGTTTACATACTATATGTGTGTTTACTTTGTATATTTATTATGTACATATAAATATACAGTATATATTAAAATTAATATTTATATGTATATATATTTATACCTGTATGCAATTTAATTATAAATATTTTAGATATAAATCTAAAATATTTTTCCTTAATGTATACATGCATGTGTGTGTATTTATATATACATAATAAAGATACACAGTACACAAATATATAGTATGTAAACATAAACTTTTATTTTGGATGCGATTAATCGCGATTAATCGTTTGACAGCACTAGTAAGTAGAGATAGTTCTGTGAACATTTATGGTTGAATGGCCTTTTATTAGTTTAAAATAAGATTAATATTTAGTTGAATGTCATTCTTTGTATTTAATATATATCATTTATAATTTAGTGTCATGTAATTGCAGTTTACTTGTGAAAAGGACGCCCAGGAGTTCAGGATACCGCCCAGACTGTGAGTTCCTTTGTGTGTCCCAACACAGGATTTTATTGGATATTATGAACATTTTGTGCTTAATCCGCATCACTTAGAGAAATCAAACACCCTGCGTTGATGTAGTTGGACGTATTATTCAGACACGCTCATCTGTCTGTGTTCAGAGTAGTTATGCAATGCTTTTAGACAGAAAGCTGATAAGCTCTTTATATCCATCCATCCATCTATCCTCCAAGCACAAATGTTACTCTCTTTAGCTCTCGACTTCCACTCTCGAGCAGAGCGCTAAAGTGCTTAGAGTCAGTTATTAAGACGATGGAGAATCATCTAGCTCTTTAGCAGTGACGCACTAGTGAGGGCAGCCCACTAATGGCCTCTATAATGGACCACAAACTCAGTTTGCATGTAAATAATAATGCAACCAGTCGTTTAAGCATTTTGGTATAGCAAAATATAAATTAAATTCACCATTAAAAATGCTACACTGAGATGAATCTGCCTTTGAACATGATGAAACATTATTATATGATACAGTATCTCACAGAAGTGAGAACACCCCTCACATTTTTGTAAATATTTTATTATATCTTTTCATGTGACAACACTGACGAGATGACACTTTACAATGTAAAGTAGTGAGTGTACAGCTTGTATAACAGTGTAAATTTGCTGTCCCCTCAAAATAACTAAACACACAGTCATTAATGTCTAAAACGCTGGCCACAAAAGTGAGTACACTTCTAAGTGAAAATGTCCAAATTGGGCCCAAAGTGTCAATATTTAGTGTGGCCACCATTATTTTCAGCACTGCCTTAACCCTCATGGGCATGGAGTTCACAAGAGCTTTACAGGTTGCCACTGGAGTCCTCGATGTTAGAGACCTTGTGCTCCTCTACCTTCCGTTTGAGGATGCCCCACAGATGCTCAATAGGGTTTAGGTCTTTAGATATGCTTGGCCAGTCCATAACCTTTACCCTCAGCTTCTTTAGCAAGCCACTGGTCGTCTTGGAGGTATGTTTGGGGTCGTTATCATGTTGGAATACTGCCCTGCGGCCCAGTGTCTGAAGGGAGGGGATCATGCTCTTCTTCAGTATGTCACAGTACATGTTGGCATTCATGGTTCCCTGAATGAACTGTAGCTCCCCAGTGCTGGCAGCACTCATGCAGCCCCAGACCATGACACTCCCACCACCATGCTTGACTGTAGGCAAGACTTGTCTTTGTACTCCTCACCCGGTTGCCACCACACACACTTGACGCCATCTGAACCAAATAAGTTTATCCTGGTCTCATCAGACCACAGGACATTGTTCCAGTAATCCATATCCTTAATTTGCTTGTCTTCAGCAAACTGTTTGCGGGCTTTCTTGTGCATCATCTTAAGAAGAGGCTTCCTTCTTGGATGACAGCCATGCAGACCAATTTTGATGCAGTGTGCGGCATATGGTCTGAGCACTGACAGGCTGATCCCCTCACCCCTTCAACCTCTGCAGCAATGCTGGCAGCACTCATACGTCTATTTCCCAAACACAACCTCTGGATGTGATGCTGAACACATGCACTCAACTTCTTTGGTCAACCATGGTGAGGCCTGTTCTGAGTGGAGCCTGTCCTGTTAAACCGCTGTATGGTCTTGGCCACCATGCTGCAGCTCAGTTTCAGGGTCTTGACAATTTTCTTATAGCCTACACCATCTTTATGTAGAGCAACAATTATTTTTTTCAGATCCTCAGAGAGTTCTTTGCCATGAGGTGCCATGTTGAACTTCCAGTGACCAGTATGAGAGAGTGAGAGTGATAACACCAAATTTAACACACCTGCTCCCCATTCACACCTGAGACCTTGTAACACGAGTCACATGACACCGGGGAGAGAAAATGGCTAATTGGGCCCAATTTGGACATTTTCACTTAGGGGTGTACTCACTTTTGTGGCCAGTGTTTAAGTCATTAATGGCTGTGTGTTGTTATTTTGAGGGGACAGCAAATTTACACTGTTATAAGCTGTGCACTCATTACTTTACATTGTAGCAAAGTGTCATTTCTTCAGTGTTGTCACATGAAAAGATAAATATTTATAAATATATATTTACAAAAATGTGAGGGGTGTACTCACTTCTGTGAGATACTGTTTATCATTATTATATGAAAATTTTAAATTAATAATATTAAATAATACATTATGTAAATAATTACATTAATAAAATTGTGTGGTTTATTGTCATGAAAATGCACAAATTCTGTGCTTTTTATGCAAAATATACTTTATTCTGTTCAAATGTTTGCATAAATATGGCTGAAATTTCTTTGTGAGATTCAACTGAATTAGTCAATGCTGTGGAAATCTGATTTTTGTTTGTTTGTTTGTTTCTAATAATGCTTTGAAATGTTTAATAAAAAACAAGGTGGAAAATTGTATATAAATAAACAACTAAATAAGTAAATACTTCTTTAAAAACAATGTAGGATACTTTATTTTTATGTCTGCAAAATATAATAACATTTTTGTATTCTTTTTTTTTATTTTTAGATATTGGATTTGAAGTTCCTGACAAGTTCCTAGTGGGATATGCTTTAGACTACAATGAATATTTCAGGGATTTGAGTGTAAGTATTTTGTCCTGCTCTGTTCTAATTACATTTTGTGCAATGCATAACTTGGTGTATATTGAGTGCAAGTTGTGTCAGTATATTGTGTGTGCATATTATTTGTTTGTCTGATCAGAATGATATATTTACATTTTCCCATTTTCTTTATATCTTTCAGCATATCTGTATATTAAGTGACAAAGCGAAAGAGAAATATAAAGTATGATAGGACACCCAAGTGCTGGATGCATGAAGACAAAGATCACTGTGAACTTTTTTTTGTTTGTTTGTTTTGTTTTTGTTATTGTAAAATTCTTTTTCTACATGCCATCTGCATAATGAACTCATGAAACATGGATTCCCAAAGACAAATGATCACACTTGTAGTGTTGCAGTGAAGAATGAATGAGAGCGAAAATGTCTTGCGTTAATAATAGTAATCTAATTTTAATTGTCATTACCGGTGAAGATTATGGGCAGAGTTGCCACTTTTGTTTGATTGTTTGAACTGAGGCCTTTGACTAATTGGTTTTATGTTGATTTTATGTTCATTTGGCTAATACAAGTTTGGATTTAGAGCTCAGAGAGTGCAAAGTTAATCGCTGCTAGCTAGTTATTATATATTATATAGTCTCTAGATATTGATTCCAGATCATATCCACACATTGAATGTCATGAAGGCTTTGGTATTAAAATGGAGGTTTTCGATTACCACAATAAAATTACACCGATAATGTTATTATTTTTTGTCCTGGTTGTTTTCTGTACATGTAATGTGAAAACAGTCAGTGAAATAAGTTGAACTGTATGATTGTGTAAGTAATACCTGTCACTGAAACCAAAGCTTTGGAAATTGACAAGCTGTTATGATGGTGAAATAAAAGTTACTCAAAGGAAATTAAGCAATAAAGCAATATACAATGGTTTATGCTTTTTTTTTTTTTCTCAATGTTCATATCAAAATATATTGAAACAAAGATTGTTATGGCCAACATGAGGCAAAAATCAATTATGAGCTAAATGTCATGTGTAATTTCTGAGTTTTAATATATACAGTTGAGGTCAAAAGTAAAGTAAAGTAGAACAAAAAATTTTGTTTTGTTGTTTTTTAATTTTGATTATTAGAGCGTACAGCGTGCATGAAAGTAAAAAATCCAGTATCTCAAAATGTTAGAATATTTATATTTGAGTTTTATTAAATGACCATCCCTACAATATAAATTACGAGTATCTCTTGTTCTTTGAAACCACACTAATGGGGAAGTCTGCTGACTTGGCAATGGTTCAGAAGACAATCATTGACACCCTCCACAAAGACAGTAAGTCACAGATGGTCATTACTGAATGTAGTGGCTGTTTACAGAGTGATGTATCAAAGCATATTAAATGCAAAGTTGACTGGAAGGAAGAAATTGGGTAGACAAAGGTGCACAAGCAACAGGGATGACCACAAGCTTAAGAATACTGTCAAGTAAAGCCGATTCAAACACTTGGGAGAGCTTTAGAAGGAGTAGAATGAAGCCGAAGTCAGCTCATTAAGAGTCACCACACTCAGACGTCTTCAGGAAAAGGACTACCAAGCCACTTCTGAAACAAAAACAACGTCAGAAGCATCTTACCTGGGCTAAGGAGAAAAAGAACTGGACTGTTGCTCAGTGGTCCAAAGTCCTCTTTTCAGATAAGAGTAAATTTTGCATTTCATGTTGAATCAGAGTCTGAAGGAAGACTGGAGAGGCACAGAATCCAAGCTGCTTGAAGTCCAGTGTGAACTTTCTGAAGTCAATAATGATTTGGGGTGCCATGACGTTTGCTGGTGTTGGTCCATTGTGTTTTATCAAGTGAAAAGTCAATGCAGCCATCTACCAGGAGATTTTGGAACACTTTATGCTTCCATCTGCTGACAAGCTTTATGGAGATGCTGATTTCCTTTTCCAGCAGGAATTTAGCACCTGCCCACAGTGCAACAACCACTTGAAAGTGGTTTGCTGACCATCATACTACTGTTCTTTATTGGCCAGCCAACATGCCTGACCTGAACCCCATTGATAATCTATGGGATATTTCCAAGAGAAAGAAGAGGAACAGTCGATTCAACAATATACAGATGATCTGAAGGCTCAATAGTGCCTCAGCAGTGCCACAGGCTGATCACTTCCATGCCACACTTCACTGATGCTGTAATTTGTGCTAGGAGCAAGTCATTTGCTGTAGTATGTGCTGCCGACCAAGTATTGAGTGCATAAATGAACATACTTTAAAGAACTCGAACTTTTCTGTTTTGCATTGATCATTTTTGATTGATCTTAGGAAATATTCTAATATTTTGAGATACTGGATTTTTGACTTTCATGAGCTGTAAGCACTAATCATCAAAATTAAACCAAAAAAACTTTTGAAATATTTTATTTTACATGCAATGAATGTAGAATATATGAAAGTTTCAGTTTTTGAAATAAGTTACAATAAAAAAAGTAGTCCATAAGGGAATATAAAAGTTGAATATATAAAAACAACCCCTTTCAAAAGTTTACATACACTTGATTCTTAATACTGTGTTGTTACCTGAATCCACAGCTGCATTTTTTTTTTTTTTTATGACAGTTGTTCATGAGTCCCTTGTTTTAAACTGGCTGTTGTTCTTCAGAAAAATGTTTAAATTGTTCTTACTTTGCCTAAATATCATATATATTTC
Organism: Cirrhinus molitorella; assembly: GCA_033026305.1. Taxonomy (NCBI): domain Eukaryota; kingdom Metazoa; phylum Chordata; class Actinopteri; order Cypriniformes; family Cyprinidae; genus Cirrhinus; species Cirrhinus molitorella. The sequence goes on from CM065141.1 coordinate 23,840,711, forward strand.
AATTTAGTACTGCCTTTCAGAAGCTACAGAAAATACTTACATGTTACCCAGAAGACAAAGTAAGTTAAACTTGATCTTCCCTAATCTTCAAATTCAAGTGTTTTCTTCATGCATCAGTGAGCATTTGAAACTTCTGTAATAGTTGCATATGAGTCCCTCAGTTGTCTTCATTGTGAAAAGATGGATCTCAAAATCATACAGTCATTGTTGGAAAGGGTTCAAATACGCAAAAATTCTGGAAAACCAAAGAATTTGTGAGACCTGAAGGATTTTTCTGAAGAACAGTAGGCAGTTTAACTGTGCAGGACAAACAAGGGACTCATGAACAACTATCACCAAACAAAACAAAACATAAAGAAAACAAACAAAATACAGTTGTGAATCATTCAGGTCACATCACAGTTTTAAGAATCAAATGTATGTAAACTTTTGAACGGGGTTATTTTAATAAATCCAGCTATTCTGTAAATGTCTTTTATGTGAAAAATCTTATTCAGGTCAGTACTAAAAAAATAACATGCATTTTGTATGATTCCTCTTATTTTGGTAAAATAATTAGCATATTGCAGATTCTGCGAGACCTCAGCTGTATGTGTGTGTCTCCTAAGTTACTTACTTTGACTTGTTTGAATCTTTGTTGGACGCCAAATACCGTTCCTCGACTGATGAGACTCTTTCAAATATCAGAACGACCTTTGTAAACACAAGAAAATCTCCATTAAACAATTAAAATAAACATTAGCTTGTAATCGCAAAAGACTGGTTGGTCCCTCCTAATCAGCGCTGAAAAAAGTAACTGGTACCACGTGACAACGTCCTATTCTTTTTTTATTCGCGTTTTCACTGAAACCGTTGGCAGATAAAGACCAAAAATCCGTAAAATATGTAAATACTAATATACACGTCTAAAAGGATACAGATGTTAAGTAAATTCGTGATTTTAGGGCAAGTGTATAATCTTTAGGCATTTAGTTTTTTTTTTTAAACAAAAATTTTAGGTTTTTCCATATGTCTAAAAATAAAAAAAACAGGCAAAATATATTTGCTTAAATTTTTGTTGCAAAGACAAATATGAGCAATATGAGCTGCTGACACATAACACTATTTATATATATATATATATATATATATATATATATATATATATATATATATATATATATGTCACAAGATAAAATAGAAAAGTTTTCATTTGGACCCAATTGACCAATTAGAGACGTTCAAGCCGCAAAGCCCCGCCCACTGAAGAACCCCGTGTCATTCGAGCGCCACTCTCTGCTCTCATAAACCGACGCTCCGTGACGTCATGTTATGATTACGGAAGTGGTCCAGCAGGTTTATTGCAACGTGAATTTGCTGTAAGATAATTTTCACTGACAAGTTGAATTAGATATTTTATTTAAAAACAGCCAGTTCACGATGGCAGCTCTTAAATACGCCGGAATGGATGATACAGACAGTGAAGATGAGCTTCCTCCCGGCTGGGAGGAGAGGTCCACTAAAGACGGATGGGTTTATTATGCCAAGTGAGTGTTTGACACACAGCACACACGTTAGAGATAAACAGAGAGCTATTTACCTTTTTAATCTGTGCTGTTAATGGAAGAAATGGGAGGGTATATCAACCCAAGAGTATTTCTGATGTGATTTATAGAGTGATTGACACATGACATTGTCAATAAAGTGTCTAATTAATTTCAGCCATGAGGAAATGAAGACTCAATGGGAGCATCCCAAAACTGGGAAGAAGAAACGCTGTGCTGGAGGTATAATGATTATTAAATTAAACAGTATGGTTAAAAACATTAATGAAATGTGCAGAGCATTGTGAAGACATCTTTTATGATATGCAGATTTATAAATAAGTAAAAAAATGATTAAGTAAATTGCAGAATGTATTTTATTTTATTTATTTATTTTTTTTAGCTTTGCCATATGGATGGGAACAGGAGACTGATGATAAAGGCCAAATCTTCTATGTTGAGTGAGTTCAGTGAATATGATTTTCTCATCATAATTTCACTTTATGGGCTGTGTTTGAAGGAAGTATGTTCTGCTGCAATTAATTATAACATTATAGTTTGCCCTAAGTCATAATTTGAGCTTTGAGTGTTGGTCTTCTTTTAAGCTAATTAATAATTAATTAATTTTAATACATATGCCAAAATACAATTTAGCATATATGAACATTAATTTTTTGCAATATTGTTCACAAGCGGATGCATGCAGAGATACAGTGATTAATGCAGTGATAAATTAACTAAAATAGTGATACGTTTGCAAAAGTTTTTTTTTTTTTTTTAATATTATATTATATTGTATTATTTTTAGTGCTGTCAAAAGATTGTGATTAATCACATCCAAAATAAATGTTTGTGTTTACATAATATATGTATGTGTATTGTTATATATTTATGTAAATAAACACATACATTATATATTTTGAAAATATTTACATGTATATAGTATATAGTATAGTTTTGTCAGGAAAAAGATAGGAAAATTAAATCATTAATAATAAATATGCTGAATCAATAGTCTGGACTGCACCTATTTAATACTACTACTACTACTACTAAAAACAACAATAACAACAACAACAATAATAATAATAATAATCATAATAATGGTGCTGTGAAACAATTAATTGTGATTATTTGCATTTAAACTAAAAGTTTTTGTTTACATAATATATGTGTGTGTACTGTGTGTATGTATTAGCTATATACAAATACACACATACAGTATTTATTTTTAAAATATTTACATGTATGTATTTGATATAAATTTTTTATATATATATATAGTTAAATACATAAACATAACATATTTTTCTCAAATGTAAACATGCATGTGTGTATTTTTATATATATATATACATAATAACTATTCACAGTACACACACGTTATGTAAACACTTATTTTGGATGCAATTAATCACGATTAAATATTTGACAGCACTGATTTGAATGTGTTTTATTATAATAATAATACAATATATTATACAGTATGTAGTATTTTGTCAGGAAAAAGATAGGATCATAAATAATATGAGCAAAATGAAATCATTAATACTAAATATGCTAAATCAGTGGTCTGGACTACACCTGTTTAATAGTAGTAATAATAATAATAATAATAATAATAATAATAATAATAATAATAATAATAATATAGTAATAGTAATGGTGTATGATATAGTATAGTATAATATAGTAATAGTGCTGTCCAACAATTAATTGCAATTAATCACATCCAAAATAAATTTTTTGTTTACATAATATATGTATGTTACTGTGTATACTTATATATGAATAAATAATAATTGTGATTAATCGTTGCACGGAACTACATAATAATGATAATAATATAAACTTTATTAGAAGTCAAAATAGGGCTGCAATATGATATTTATTTATTTATTCTTCTTCTTCTTCTTCTTCTTCTTCTTCTTCTTAATAATAATAATAATAATAATAATAATAATAATAGTGCTGTGGAATAAATTGCAATTAATCACATCCAAATGCATACATATATTTAATATACATATTTTTCTTAAATAAATGTGTCCATTTATAGTTGAAGTCAAAAGTTTACATACACCTTGTAGAATCTGCAAAATGTTAATTCTTTTAGCAAAATAAGAGGGATCATACAAAATGCATGTTATTTTTTGTTTAGTCCTGACCTGAATAAGATATTTCACATAAAAGACATTTAAAGTCCACAACAGAAAATTATAGTTGAATTTATAAAAATCACCCTGTTCAAAAGTTTACATGCCCTTGATTCTTAATACTGTGTTGTTACCTGAATGATACACGGCTGTCTTTTTTGTTTAGTGATAGTTGTTCATGAGTCCCTTGTTTGTCCTGAACAGTTAAACTGCCTGCTGTTCATCAGAAAAATCCTTCAGCTCCCACAAATTCTTTGGTTTTCCAGCATTTTTCTGTATTTGAACCCTATTCCAACAATGACTGTATGATTTTGAGATCCATCTTTTCACACTGAGGACAACTGAGGGACTCATATGCAACTATTACAGAAGGTTCAAACACTCACTGATGCTTCAGAAGGAAAAACTATGCATTATAAGCTAGGGGTGTAAACTTTTGAACAGAAAGTTGTTTTTTTTGCCTAAATATCATACTTTTTTCATTTAGTACTGCCCTTCAGAAGCTACAGAAGATACTTACATGTTTCCAAGAAGACAAAATTAGTTACATTTACCATGATCTTCAAATTCAAAAAGTTTTCACCCCCTGACCCTTAATGAATGGTTTTTCCTTCTGGTGCATCAGTGAGCCCTTGAACCTTCTCTAATAGTTGCATATGAGTTCAGTTCAAATAACAGAATGATAGACAGAGCGATAGAACGATAGATCCAATGATAGATGGATGACAGGTGGATAGACGGATGGATGGATGGAATGATAGATAGATATAGAAAAACAAATTTGATGGATGGAATGATAGATAAATAGACAGACAGACAGACAGACAGACACTGATGGATTGAGACTGATGGATGGAATGATGGATGAATGGAATGATTGATTGATAGATAGATAGATAGATAGATAGATAGATAGATATGTTATACAATATATTGTAAAATATGTTATACAATATATTTTAATATCAAACAATACATTTGTCTTAATGTGTCTTATGGGTTCTCTGATGTAGTTATGTTTTTCCATTCTCTTCTTTCTTCTCATCAGCCACATCAACAAACGCACCACATATTTCGACCCTCGGCAGGCCTTCACCATAGAGGACATGCAGGTGAAACCCAAACGCTACGACGGGAACACCACAGCTCTGGAAATCCTGCATGATCGTGACTTGTCTGACAAGGTGGTGGTGATCACAGGAGCAAACTCTGGCATCGGTAAGTCATTGAACTCAATCAGTCACCACACCTCACACCTTTATATTGCAGATCTACAGTAAAGGCAGCGTGAGAGTGCTTATTAAGCAACTCAACACCATAATTACTCTTTTTTTTTTTTTTTTTTTTTTTTTTTTTCCCACACCCTTATTATTATTATTATTATTATTTTTTTTAACAAAGACAATCTGAGCATAATCAGTTGTAGTATTACACTGTGTGTCCAGTAGGTGGCACTACAGGATTATTTATGTGTGTTCTCACTGAAACATCAGTCAACATTAGCTTTTAAATGATTAAATGTTGATGTTTTAAATGAAAATGTTAATCTGAATACTATTTGAAAGATAATGTAACGCAGTTATTAAACTCTTGACGCTTTGCATTACTGATCTTGTTTATTCATCCAGCATCTAAGGGCATTGAATAATCCAAGACCTTTATTGAAACAAGTTTCAATAAAATTTCAGCCAAATAGAAGTACATACTTGAGTCAATGTATTTATGACATATTTATGAATTTTGTTAGAAGATTTTGTCACTGTTTCTGATTTTGTAGTTTTTTTTATATATAGTGTACGCTACAGTTCAAAAGTTTGGGGTCTGTTAGATTGCTGTTTTTTAAAGAAATTTTTCCTTTTACTCAGCAATGTGTTAAATTGATCAAAAGTGACAGTAAAGACATTTTTAGTACAGTATGTATTAACATTTTGAATTTTATTTTTAGTAATTTTGTCGCACTTTTGTCTTTTCTTTAATTATTTATATATATATTTTTTGCAGTTTTATTTAGCTTTATTTTTTACTTTTAGTATTTTTAGTACTTCAGCTCAATTTATTTCACCTACACTTCCAGTCAAAAGTTTTTGAATGGTAAGATTTTTAACTTTTTTTTTTTTTTTTTTTTTTTAACCAAGCCTACATTTATTTGATCCATAATACATAATCATTACTGCAGTCTCCAGTGTCACATGATCCTTTAGAAATCATTTTAATATGCTGATCTGCTGCACAAAAATAAATTTATTATTATTATTATTATTATTATTATTATTATTATTATTATTATTATTATTATTATCATTATCATTATCATTATCATCATCAATGCATTTTTTTAGGATTCTTTGAATAAAAATATCCAAAGATCAGCATTCATCAGGTTTGGCATTTTTTATTATTTATTATAGAAATTATTACTTTTACTTTTACTTTACTTTAGCAAGGATGCTTTAAATTAGGGCTGTCCATAGAAATACACACATGTATATATTAAAACAAAATATTTATATGTACATATATTTATACCTGTATACAATTTAGATTATAAATATAAATATTTTACATATAAATCTAAAATATTTTTCCGTAATATATACATGCATGTGTGTGTATTTATTTATTTATATATATATATATATATATATATATATATATATACATAATAAATATACACAGTACACAAACATATAGTATGTAAACATAAACTTTTATTTTGGATGTGATTAATTACGTTTAATTGTTCTATTTAGCTTTATTTTTTACTTTTAGTAATTTTAGTACTTCAGCTCAATTTATTTCAGTTACACTGCCAGTCAAAAGTTTTTAACCAGTAAGATTTGTATGTTTATTTTTATTTTTATTTTTATTATTATTATTTTTTTAAGAAGTCTCTTCTGTTCACCAAGCCAATAAAATGTAATTTTATTATTCTGATTCTTAAAGCTAAATGGTGGGGATGCAAGGATGTTTTTTTTAATTGATCAAAAGTGATGATAAAGACATTTATAATGTTACAAAAGATTTATATTTCAGGTAAATGCTGTTCTTCTGAACTTTCTATTCCTCAAAGAAACATGAAAAAATTCTAATCAGCTGTTTTCAACATAATAATAATAACAATAATAATATTAAATAAATGTTTTTTGTAGCAAATCAGAATATTATAATGATTTCTGAAGGATCATGTGATTGGAGTAATGATGCTAAAATTTAGCTGTGTAATCACAAGAGTAAATTACATTTTAAAATATTTTCAAATAGAAAACTGTTATTTTAAATAGTAAACATATTTCTGATTTTTACTGCTTTTGCTGTACTTTAAATCAAATAAATGCAAGCTTGGTGAGTTCTTTAAAAAAACATTAAAAAACTTTTGACTAGTAGTGTAGCTGCCAAGGCAACATTTCTTTTCATTTGTGTTTTTTTAATCAAACAATTTTAATATTTGTATATTTATTTAACAACAACAGCAACAACAACAATGATAATATTGCACCATATTATTATTTTACGGTCTTAGGCTGCATTTTATTATATATAAAAAAATGCAGCCTAGTATTAAGCATAGTAAACTTCTTTCGAAAACAGTAAAACTCCCCCAACCATACCCCAAAGTGTATATAAAAAGTGTTAAATTAATTGAATTCTAAACCATTCATATTGACATTTTTGAGTTTTGAGAGTCAAGTCAGTTTAATTTACATCCATCATGTCCAATAATGTTATTTATATAATGCTTATCAGTTTGGCTGCATTTCTAACTTTCACAGAAATCATGCTTCAGATGTTTGACATATATAAATAAGTATATAATAGTGAAATATGCATTATTTATTAGAATTAAACAATAGTTCATTATTACAAATACTTGAATGCATTTTAGGATTAGTTTTGATGGATTGTAGTGACATATTATTGAACACTAGAGGGCAGAGAAGCTCTGTGTGTCACTCATCCGGCCAAATTCAAGCATTCCGTCACACAATATGAAAGATAATAAGAAAAAGACAAACTATATTTATTATATTGCTGAACAGAGCAATATTACATAATAAGCACTGTATTGTATGAAACATGTTAGATCATTTGATCGGTATTTTACTATTAATTACAATTAGATAGATGACAGGAGGTCACATTTATGAATTTATACTTATTTATTTTATTAGATTTGTTTTACATAACTATAGGTATTATACTTAATTATCTGTGGATTATTTCTGTTCGCTTGCTCAAAAATGTTTCTGACGCAAATTTCTAAGGCTTGTATTGCACACAGTTGTGTACATTCTTAAACACTATAAATTTATTACCAGCGTATCACCAAACAATAGTTGTACATGTAAGACACTTGTTCCATGCATTTGTTCTAATGTTTTCAATCATATTAATTAGAGGTTTTATTTATCGTAATAATTGCAGTCGTTTACATTTTAAACCGTGAAGCACACTATTGTTTGGATAGCTGTGGCGGTAATATTTGTCTAATAATAAAGCCCATTATATGGTAATTAGAGTAGGAGGGGTTATTATGCTTTTATTAGACTGATACTCGTCCTGGATTTCATTAGCCTGCACGAAAACACGCTCGCAGTCGTCTCCCTACCAGTTTAATGGCGGTAATGGAAACAAATACTCTCTCTCTCTCTCTCTCTCTCTCTCTCTCTCGTTAACGTGTTCTCCGGTTGTGGCGCGGTACACCTGCACCCGTGCATTGATCCTGCGGTGCGTGTTTGACCCCGGCTGATGCCTCCCATTCATTCCCATTAGCGACTTGGGCGCTTTCCTTAATTCTCCTCTATTGAACCAACTAAAAGTTATTTACCGTCTCAAGCGCCGTTCACTTCACTCAAGCATCCCGTCACAACAGCATCTGATCTGAGACCTGTGCACAGGCTTCGCCTCAAATCTGCTGTTTTCAAACACAAAAACACTGGCTTTAGCAAGCTTGCTGCTTACATGTGCCACAAAATAGTGCATTTTATTTTATATTCTTTCTTTCTTTCTTGCTATTTTTTTTATTTGGTTATTGATTAAATGTACTTATGTGCGTGCGTGTGTGCGCGCGCCATTTTATATTAATTTACAATTAGTAGTTATGTGTGAATTTAAGAAATGTGTGAATTGTGTAAATGTTGTGAGCTTTCTTTCTTTCTTTCTTAATACTTAAGTGTTAATTGTGTGTGTGTGTGTGTGTGTGTGCGCGTGTATGCCATTTTTTTTATTACTTTTTTTGTAGTTAGAAAAGAAAATGTGTCCATTTGTGTAATTTTGTGATTTCTTTCTTTCTTTCTTTCTTTTTTTCTTTCTTTCTTTCTTTAGTGTTAAGTGTTAAGTGTGTGTGTGTGTGTGTGTGTGTGTGTGTGTGTGTATGCCAATTCTTTAATTATATATTTTTGTAGTTAGGAAAGAAAATGTGTGCATTGTAGAAATATTGTGATTTCTTTCTTTCTTTCTTTCTTTCTTTCTTTCTTTCTTTCTTTCTTAATGCTTAAGTGTTAAGTTTGTGTGTGTGTGTGTATGCCAATTTTTTAATTATATATTTTTTGTAGTTAGGAAAGAAAATGTGTGCATTGTATAAATATTGTGATTTCTTTCTTTCTTTCTTTCTTTCCTAATACTTAAGTGTTAATTGTGTGTGTGTGTGTGTGTGTACGCCATTTATTACTTTTTTTGTAGTTAGGAAAGAAAAAGTGTGAATTGTGTAAATATTGTGGTTTCTTTCTTTCTTTCTTTCTTTTTTCTTTCTTAATGCTTAAGTGTTAATTGTGTGTGTGTGTGTGTGTACACCATTTTTTGTTACCTTTTTTTGTAGTTAGGAAAGAAAATGTGTGAATTGTGTAAATATTGCTCTTTCTTTCTTTCTTTCTTTCTTTCTTTCTTTCTTTCTTTCTTTCTTTCTTTCTTTCTTTCTTTCTTTCTTTCTTCCTTTCTTTCTTTCTTCCTTCCTTTAATACTTAAGTGTTAATTGTGTGTGTGCGTGTGTGTGTGCGTGTGTGTGTGCGTGTGCGTGTGTGTGTGTGTGCGTGTGTGTGTGCGTGTGCGTGTGCGTGTGCGTGTGCGTGTGCGTGTGTGTGTGTGTGCGCCTGCGCTTGAATCACAGTTTGTTTTTCTTGCTTTTTTTTGGTGTATATCACACTTTTAGATATATTTTTTAAGATTTTTACTGCATGGAAATCTGCATGATATCCTTGCAAGATTCCCTACCCAAGCATCTTACATAGACCTGCCACATTGTCCTAAGTTATGCTATGTTTATCCTCAATAAGAAGCATTTTATTCTTTCATGAAGTTGCAAATAAATCATCAGTCTACTATTTGGATCCACATTTTCTCCATCCTGATGTAAATGGTCGGACGTGCATTTTGACGTGCACTGAACTGGTGTTGTTTTCATTTGAGCGTATAGTGTGCGGTTATTTTTGTTGAGCAGGTGTATCTCCGGAGTTGGCGGCTGGATGCTGGTCGCCTCTCGGCTGCCGTTCTGTGATGGTGATGGATGCTCTGTGGCGGTCACTGTGCTCTAACGTGCCTCTGTTTGTCTTTCTGAGTCACGGCGCCACAGACGTGGATGCATGTGTACATTTACGGGCTTCTATATTTATTCTGTTCCTATTTTCAGTTCATCGGTTCTTATAGATGAGGCAGGTAAACCAGTGCAGTCACTGTGATTCACTAGAGGCAACAATTTTTGTGCTGTACCCCTGATACAGTGGGAATTCAAGATAGAAAAAGAAAATATTTAAAGGTCTAGTGTTTATTTTTTGATTATTTATATATTTCCCCCTTTTTTCCCCCTAAGTTGTTTCTCTAAATAGTGTGGCTTTGATGTGCTTTGAGAAGGTTGGTTTGTTTGTTTTAGATTTCTGACCAGCCAGACACAGCAAGACTTCCTTAACCAATAACGAGTTTGAGGCGGGATTATCTGTTTTTCTAGCCAATGGCAGATGGGGGGAGTGTTTAGGGAAACCTTTTTGGAAACAACATTATTTCTACTGTTTTTTTTTTTTTGTTTTTTTTTTTTTTTTTAAGTGAAATCACAGTTTTGCCTTAACCTAAGATCAAAAAACATTCAAAACCTGGTCAGTTTATTTTTTTTATGTGGGTTTAAAAAACTAAATTCTTTCTCTGATTAATGTGATCAATCATTGTTCACATTTTATGTTTAAATGTGTTCTTTTCTTACAATTCTGCAACAAAAACTAATAATAACAATAAGCCCTCACTTCTCATCCATGTTGTATCTAGTGCTGTTAACAAAAAACTAAACATTGTTTTCAATTTGTCATTGAATATAAGCTGAAATAAAATAAATATGATACATGACACTGAACTGATCTAAAATAAGAAAGTTGAAGTACTAAAATGACTAAAACTAACCTTGAGAATATAAAAAAAATGTAAATAATGAGATTCAAATGAAAACTGACAATATGAAAGTAAAACTAATTCAAAACAAATACTAAGAAAGTATATAAATGATAAAAAAAGACTGGCTGTGCAAAATATAATAATAATAATAATAATAATAACAGAGCTGCAAAACGATTGCTCACAATTAATTTCAAAATTCAAAAAAGTTTATGTTTGCATGCTATGTGTGTGCACTGTATATATATATATATATATATATATATATACACATAAATATATATTTGAAAAAATATGTGAAAGTATTGGTATGTAAATGCGAATATAAATTAATTTTACATAGAAATCTAACTTTTTTTTATTATATGTACATGTATGTGGTGTATTTTTATAAATACACTAAATAAAAAATATAAAATAATAATAATAATAATAAATAACACTCCAAACATTTCAACTCTCTCCCTAAACTTCAGAAGCAAAGGCATTTTCATATGTCTAACTATCAAGTAGTTTCTGATTTTCCTAATTAATGCTATTCTCAGCATTACATAATGTCGAAATGTAATGTGGGTTGAGAAATCTGGTCTAAACCAAGACACATATTGTCCCCCTTCTAAGAGCTTGCAGTGAAACTCATATCCTTGTTTTGTTTTGCAGAAAGCTCAGTGTCAGAACAGGAAATGGAGTGCATAAGGTGGCACAGGGGATGAATAACAAGCCGTACTGACGGGAAATCTTCGGTTTTATGTGCCTTGATAAATGCCATGCCCGCTATGTATTTCCAGTTTAATTGAATTTTGATGGCTGTATGACTGTGTTTCTGTGGCCTCTCACCAGGGTCGTGTCGCAGGGTCTTTTCTCTCTCTCTCTCTCTCTCTCTCTCTCTCTCTCTCTCTCTCTCAGCTAAAGGCAGAAAGCGAAGTAATTCTGTGGGTTTTCCTTTCTGTAGATAAAGCGTAGAGTAGGTGGTTTGTGGTGAACTGGTACAGTAGATTGAGGCAGATTTGTTCAGCATAACTGCAACTAAATTGACTCAGACCTGGATATTAAGCACCCTTGTGCATCAAATGAACAGCAAAAACATATTTGCGTATTTTTGGCAAAAAATTATATATAGCTTCGCCCTCTTTGAAATATCATTGGTCCAAGACAATATAAGAGGTTGTTTTATTTGTTAATGAAGAAATCAACCGTCATCATTTACAACTATGAAATGTTTCAAGAAAATATTTGTATAAAAAATATTACAGTAATACTTGAAGCCTTTATATATAATGCATAATTAATTAATTATGCTTTGTAATGCACCTTATACTGCATTGTATGATCTCATGAATAATTACAACTAGTTATAATACATTATAATACTTATCTGATCATTGTTGCACCTAGAAAATATAATATAATATAATATAAGAAAATATAATGCATTAAACGCATTTCAGATGTAAAAATATATATTTTTTTTAAAAAATTAATTTTTTTAAAATTTAATTAATGCATATAATGTATTATAAACTTTTTTATAATATTTTATTACAATATAATATTATTATTATTATTATTATTAACAGTTTCTTGTATCTTTTAATAAAAAAGTTAATGCATAATATTCAGAACACAATCTAGGACAATGATTATATGTTTGAAAACTTTTCCACAATTACTTAAGTACAAAAAAACAAGGCAAAAGCTTTAGATTCTTTCTTTTATTTGAGTTGCTCTTTAATCTTCTGTGCAGCTGTGGAGCCTGTTATTGATATCGAGTGTCAGAGGAAATAGAATCTGAGGCTTTTAATGTGCATTTCATGTCCGTTTTTGATGAATCTGTTTATCGGCTCTGTAATGAACACCAGGTATGGTTGGTTAGTCAAATTATTGAGCATTATTAACCTTGGATGAAATTCACAAAGCACGGAAAAAACTGATGTAACATGCAAGAAAATTACAGCTGGGGATAAAAGGTTCGATAATGATTACGATCTCAATACCACCCGGGTGAGCGGCCAGAATGCATATATATGTTTAAGGCCTTTTACTGGCTTTTAAAGGAGGGAGGCTTTTTAAAATGGTTAGGGGGGCCTGAATGTGAACTCAAGTGGTTTATGGATCACTTCGCTTTTACTATTTTTCCAAGAGCGGCGATATTAAAGTTGCATGACGACTCTTAGCTCTCTCTCTTTAACAATGGCAGTGATGGAATTAACGGCGCTCCCGTTTGGCTATCGGGGGTCGAGCCCGGAGGCTGGCGCGAGGGGTTGCCGTGGGGACGGCGTAACCGTTGCAAACCTTGCGGCACGATGAAAAATGGCGTTGGGATTTAGTCGAGGCCACTTGGGGGTCAAAGACGGAGTACGTGAGGGAAGGGCGGCAGAGGGCAGCCGGGGGCAAAAGCAGCGGGGGTAATAGAACGGCGTGGGGCTGGTCAGGTGGAACTCTGCTCCTCAGACTCCTGTAATTACAAACCATACATTTCACTTTGGGCCGTGACAACGTCTCCCCCAGTCCCAAATGAAGATGGGGGGTTATTAATGGTGGAAATTAAGGCTTCCTGCACACTGCACCACACTCCCTGTTTTAACCCCAAAATATATGTTTCACCTCACCTGCTGCTATCTGGCCCCACCCCTTTGAATGCTTCATGACCATATATGGTCGTCAGGCCTGCCATTGGTCAGATAAACTGGTGGCCCCATCCCAAACTCATGTTTGATCGGTCAAATCAAACTGTAATGTTTCAATGTCACCATAAGCGTCTTAAAGAAATGCTATTGGGGAATAACAGTACCTGAATTCGAACTTTGGTCACCTATTTAGCACCACAGCACAATACATCCACAAATGTGTGCATTCCCTGCCAGGCCATGTCTTTTTGTGTTCTCTTTTTTTGTTAGCGTCTAGTGTAGGACAGAGCAGTGGTTGGTGCATGTGTTCCTGAAATTTTGAGCTGTGGTTCTCATGTGGATGATTGAGGTTCGAGTCCAGCCTGCAACATTTTCCTTTTCCATTTTGTCATCACTTGACCTTGTGCTTACAAGGAATAACAGGCAATTTTATAACAATTACTTTTCTGAAATGAGACATCCACAAAGACTTTTCTTGTCCTCTCATTGGTCAGATAAACTGTTGTTCCCGTCCCAAATTCACAAATTTGTTGAGCCAGAAATTGTCATGTGTTCCTGAAATTTTGAGCTGTGGTGCTCATGTGGATGATTGAGGTTCTGGTCCAGCCTGCAACATTTTCCTTTTCCATTTCGCCATCACTTGAAGTGCTCACAAAGAAATTACAGGCGATTTTATAACATTTACTTATTTGAAATGAGACATCCTCAAAGACGTGACAAATGCGACCTCTGAAGGCAGACTTCAAAATGAGACGTAGTTACTGTTTCCAACATTTTCTTGTCTTCTCATTGGTCAGATAAACTGTTGGTCCCGTCCCAGATTTGTTGAGCCAGAAATTATATGTTCCTGAAATTTTGAGCTGTGGTGCTCATGTGGATGATTGAGGTTCGAGTCCAGCCTGCAACATTTTCCTTTTCCATTTCGCCATCCACTTGATGTGCTCACAAGGAATAACAGGCAATTTTATAACAGTTACTTTTCTGAAATCAGACATCCTCAAAGACTTGACAAAAGGTGACAAATGCGACCTCTGAAGGCAGACTTCAAAATGAGACATTTTCAAAATTTTCTTGTCCTCTCATTGGTCAGATAAACTGTTGTTCCCGTCCCAAATTCACAAATTTGTTGAGCCAGAAATTGTCATGTGTTCCTGAAATTTTGAGCTGTGGTGCTCATGTGGATGATTGAGGTTGTGGTCCAGCCTGCAACATTTTCCTTTTCCATTTCGCTGTCACTTGATGTGCTCACAAGGAACAACAGGCAATTTTATAACAGTTACTCTTCTGAAATGAGACATCCTCAAAAACGCGTGCAGGTGACAAATGCGACCTCTGAAGGCAGACATCAAAATGATACGTAGTTACTGTTTCCAACATTTTCTTGTCTTCTCATTGGTCAGATAAACTGTTGGTCCCGTCCCAGATTTGTTGAGCCAGAAATTATGTGTTCCTGAAATTTTGAGCTGTGGTGCTCATGTGGATGATTGAGGTTCGAGTCCAGCCTACAACATTTTCCTTTTCCATTTCGCTGTCACTTGATGTGCTCACAAGGAATAACATCTAAATAACGGTTACTTTTCTGAAATGAGACATACTCAAAGACGTGTGCAGGTGACAAATGCGACCTCTGAAGGCAGACTTCAAAATGACTTGTAGCTACTCTTTCCAACCTTTTCTTGTCCTCTCATTGGTCAGATAAACTGTTGTTCCCGTCCCAAATTTGTTGAGCCAGAAATGATGTGTTTCTGTAATTTTGAGCTGTGGTGCTCATGTGGATGATTGAGGTTTGAGTCCAGCCTGCAACATTTCACAGTTACATTTCCCAGTCACTTACACATACATCGAGGCTGCCTCATTTTAGAAAAGTGAGTATTACATTAAAACGAAAGAACGAAATTACAATTAATTTTGCCTTGCAAGCAATACCATAATGGTATTGCTATTAGTGGTCAGATAAACTGTTGGTCCTGCCCCAAACTCACAAATGTGTTGAGTCAGAACGTGTGAAGTCTGATCGACCAAACAGAGCAATGCTTTGATGGCACCATAGTGTTTCTATAAGAAGTGGTGTTGGGAAATAACATGATTTGGATTTAAACTTTGGTCACATATTTTAACATCATTGCACAATATATCAACACACATGTGCATCCCCCACCAGGCCGTGTCTTTTGGTGTTCTTCTTTTTATTGGGATCTAGTGCAGGACGAAGCCACAGCACAGTATTTGGTGCATGTTACTAAAATATTGAGCTGTGGTGCTCATGTGGATGATTGAGGTTCGAATCCAGCTTGCAACATTTCCCAATTCTTTTTCCCCGTCACTATGTGCTCTTTTTGCAGGCTTCACTTTCTGCATTGGTCCACCACATACATCATTGAGGGCCATTTTAGAAACTTAAGCATTATATTGAAATAATAATAATAATAATAATAATAATAATAATAAAAAAACTTGCAATAAATTTTGCCTCACAAGGAATAACAGGCAAATTTATAAGTTACTTTTCTGAAATGAGACATTCTCAAAGACGTGTGCAGGTGACAAATGTGACCACCGAAGGGCACAGACTTCAAAATGAGATGTAGCTACTATTTCCAGCATTTTCTTGTCCTCTCATTGATCAGATAAACTGTTAGTCCTGCCTCAAACTCACAAATTTGTTGAGCAAGAAGTTATCAAATCAGATCTATCAACCAAACAGAGCAAAATGCTCTACAACGTCTGCGAGGGGTACATGTAGGATGGGGTTGGGATGGCCATTCATACAAATTCCTATGAATTCGCCACCTCATAAAATTTGTACTTTTTTTTTTTTTTTTAACAAACTGTCTGAATTTGCAATAGTGAGGTCATATAAATTTGTACACATTTTGTGTACGATTTGCCGTGAGATAACATTGTCAAGTCAGATGTATCAACCAAACAGAGCAAAGCTTTGATTGAACCATAGTGTTTCTTTAATAAGTGGTATTGGGAAATAACATGAGCTGGATTCGAACTTGGGATGCCTGCTTTAGCACCACAATATATTTGTGAGTATGTGCACAAGGCCATGTTTCTTTGTGTTCTCTAATTCAGTGGTTCCCAACCACGATCCTGGAGGACCCCCAACACTGCAGGTTTTCCATGTCTCCTTAATCAAACACACCTGATTCAGATCATTAGCTTATTAGTAAGGACTCCAAGACCTGAAATGGGTCTATCAGACAAAGGAGAGATAAAAAATGTGCAGTGTTGGGGGTCCTCCAGGATCGTGGTTGGGAACCACTGCTGTAATTCGTTAAGATCCAGTAGAGTACAGAGCAAAAGTGCAGTAGTTGGGCAATGTGTTCCTGAAATTTTGAGCCGTGGTGCTCACGTGGATGATTCAGTTTTGATTCTGAACTGCAACATTTCACAGACTCACTTTTTCCATCTTTTTTCTCTTTCCACAGCAATTTGGTGTCTGTTATTTACTATAAATATGTCTAATAATCCAGAGTATGCCAAAAAAACAGCAGTGTTTCTCTGAAGTACAGTTAGACAGATGAACAATTATGCATTATTGCTGTTATTATATTTAAAATATTACCCATTTAGCTATATATTGCGTTGTTAAACACTGAGGAGATATTATATTTTAGTTACTAGAATTTAGTGCAGGACAGAGCAGTGGTGCAGTAGTTGGCCAATGTGCTTCTTAAATTTTGAGCTGTGGTGCTCATGTGGACAATTCAGTTTTGATTCTGGCCTGCAACATTTCACAGTCTAACATTTTTCCATCTTTTTTCTCTTTCCACAGCAATTTGGTGTCTGTTATTCACTATAAATATGTCTAATAATGCAGAGTATGCCAAAAAACAGCAGTTTCAGTTAGCCAGATGAACAAATATGCATAATCGCTATTATTATATATAAAATATTATCAATTTAGCCACAAATTGCGTTGTTAAACACTGAGGAGATACTATATTTTAGTTACTAGAATTTAGTGCAGGACAGAGCAATGGTGCAGTAGTTGGCCAATGTGCTCCTTAAATTTTGAGCTGTGGTGCTCATGTGGACAATAGAGTTTTGATTCTGGCCTGCAACATTTCACAGTCTAACATTTTTCCATCTTTTTTCTCTTTCCACAGCAATTTGGTGTCTGTTATTCACTATAAATATGTCTAATAATGCAGAGTAAGCCAAAAAACAGCAGTTTCAGTTAGCCAGATGAACATATATGCATTATCGCTATTATTATATATAAAATATTATCCAATTAGCCATATATTGCATTGTTAAACACTGAGGAGATACTATATTTTAGTTACTAGAATTTAGTGCAGGACAGAACAATGGTGCAGTAGTTGGCCAATGTGTTCCTGAAATTTTGAGCAGTTTTGATTCTGGCCTGCAACATTTACCAAGACAGTTTTCTTTTTCCACAGCAACTTGATGCCTGTTTTTTACTCTAAATCTTTTAATAAAACAGCATTACACAAATGCACACTTTTTAATGTTGTTGTTGTTGTTATTATAAAAAAAAAAAGAAAGAATTTTCTTATAATCCATTACATACTAACATTTATATAGCTGTATATTACAATATTATATTCTGTAGAGACTCCAAATCTGTCTAATAAAGCATAAAACCATTAAAGCAACAACAGAGGACACAAGTCCGAGTGATGAAAAAGAGATTGTGTTGTCGAATCAGAGTAAATCTGTCTGCTCTTAGTGTTTATCTTGGATTATTGCCCCATCCTTCGCTCTAAAATGCACATGTCCACTAGAGACCAGGATGTGACCTGCAGAAGAACTTAGCAAAACAATAAAACCATCAACTGACCCAGAGGTCACCTCTGGAACATCCCGTCTTCATGGCATCCACACAATGCATTATACATCGAAGCTTGATCCTTAAAGGTTAGAGGGTTTGTTCAGATCACTGACCCTCAGTTTGAGGAATATTATGCTTGCCTAAGCAAACATCAGTGCAATTTAAATGCACTGATCATATAACTGACTGACAGCCGTCTTTTTGTTTTTAATGCTAATTTAGCTGTATTTCTCCCCCAACGTGTGCAGGGTCTCTCTGCCTCTCTTTGACGAGCAAGCGGAGTCATTACGTCCAAATTAATGTCAAGCCCCTCTTATTTTCCATAAATAATACATGGCGGGTCGCTGTTGTCGTTAAACATGTTCTAATTTGTTCTCCATTACAAAAAACAACAGTGTTGATTAATTCACACTTCAAGCTGAACAACCGCCACGATTTTTACAAGGTGACTGCGAGTTGCTCTTTTGATCACCGCTAATGCGCCACTTTTTTCATTAATACGACGATGAAAGCGCTGCGCTTAATTGTCATATTATGGATTTGCTAGTAAATCGCTATTTTGTTTGGTGGTTTGCTGGCAGGAAAAGCATTTAAATTCTCCCGTCTCTTGTTTGTATTTTGGTGTCTGTTTCTCGGGAAGGAAGCCCCTTGTGCAGATACACACATGGCGTTCTCCATTACTCCTAATAAGGTGTCATAAAATTGAATTCCATGCTTGGTTTGTCAGAGAGGAGTTCTTATCCTACTCCAATTTTGAGTTTTAATGGGTAATACTCCTTAGCTCTCTCCTCACAATTAGGCCTCCTAGTTACCTTTTAATGAAAATCAGATTAAAACATAATCTAATTAAAGTTCATTTTAATCCACGCTATCGTCCCGACTGTCTGTGGCTCCGAATCACGCCGGCACACTGTCAAACTCGGTTAGTTTGCATAGAAGAGGAAGGCCAGACTATCAATCGAGGGTTTTTACATATGTATGTGTGTTCGTATGTATGCATTTCCAACCCTAGTCCTTCTCTCTTTCTCTTTCAGTTTCTGGGCGAATCTCATGAACACATACTCAGGTCACAAAAATAATTATAATAATAATAAAAAATATATATATTTTCCATGAAGAAAATAAAGCTTATTTTCAGTAACAATTTTTGGTAATGCAATATTTGAGGACAGTTCCACCTCTTCCGAATTACTGTACTTTTTGTTAATTTTAGATTTTTTTGGTTTAGTTTATTTATTTTCAATTTATTTATTCTCAATTATTGTTGTCATAACAGTAACATAATGTCTTTCCTATATCACGGTTTTACTATCGTTCTGTGATTTTGTTTATGTATTTATTTATGAAGGGTAGCATATGCAGTTACTAAGTTGCTTTGTCTTGTTAAATTTGATTACTATTCTTTTATATAAATTAACAAAAAAAAGAAATAAAATGCATGCATATACAGTTGAAATCTAAAGTTTAAATACACATTTCAGAATCTGCAAAATGTTAATTATTTTGCCAAAATACGAAGGATCATACAAAATGCAGGTTGTTTTTTATTTACTATTGACCTGAAAAAGATATTTCACATAAAAGATGTTTACATACAGACCGCAAGAGAAAATAATGGTGAAATGTATAAAAATGACAATACTGTGTTGTTACCTGAATGATCCACAACTGTTTTTTTTTTTTGTTTAGTGATAGTTGTTTATGAGTCCCTTGTTTGTCCTGAACTTTTAAACTGCCAGAAAAAATTTTAAGGTCCCACTAACTCTTTGGTTTTTCAGCATTTCTGTGTATTTGAACCCTTCCCAACAATGACTGTATGAATTTAAGATCCATCTTTTCACACTGAGGGACTCACATGCAACTATTACAGAAGGTTCAAATGCTCACTGATGCTCCAGAAGGAAACATGATGCATTAAGAGAGGGGTGAAAACTTTTGAATTTGAAGATCAGGGCAAATGTAGCTATTTTATCTTCTGCGAAACATGTAAATATCCTTTGTAGTTTCTGAAGGGCAGTACTAAATAAAAAGAATAATAATAATAAATATGATATTTAGGCAAAATAAGAAAAATGTACACATCCTCATTCCTTTCAAAAGTTTTCACCCCCTCCTCAGCTCTTAAAGGGACTGTTCACCGTAAATGAAAATTTGATGTTTATCTGCTTACCCCCAGGGAATCCAAGATGAAGGTGACTTTGTTTCTTCAGTAGAACACAAACGAAGATTTTTAACTCAGAGTTGCAATCTGTCAGTCATATAATGGCAGTCAATGGCTACTAAATCTTTGAGAGTAAAAAAAATACACAAACAAAACCAAATTAAACCCTGCGACTTGTGATGATATACACTGATGTCCTAAGAAACGAGTGAGAATTGAAACTTAACAGTTTTTAGACAGACAGACTGGTTTGTTTTAAAAATCTTTGTTTGTGTTCTACTGAAGAAACAAAGTCACCTAGATCTTGGATGCCCTGGGGGTAAGCAGATAAACATAAATTTGTCATTTTTGGGTGAACTATCCCTTTAATGCCTTGAGCATTTGAACCTTATGTAATAGTTGAATATGAGTCCCTCAGTTGTCCTCAGTGTGAAAAGTGGCTCTCAAAATCATACAGTCATTTTTGGAAAGGGTTCAAATACACAGAAATGCTGAAAAAAACAAAAATATGTGGGACCTGGATGATTTTTCTGAGGAACAGCAGGCAGTTTAACTGTTCAGGACAAACAAGGGACTCATTGTTTTTTGCAAAATTTAAAATTTTATTTTTGTAAAAGCATACAAATCAAATGTAGCAGGTTTTTTATGCCTACTCTTCACAAATAATCATAGATCTGTAGTAATATTTGCATTATCGCATGGTTAAAATTAATTTATTTATGTGTGCATGTTTGTCAAAATAGGAAAAAAAAAGCTGGTCCTAATAATGGTCATAAAAGTAGGTTTTGTTATCTTTATGCAAATTCCAATTTTGTATTTCATTATTTTAATTTTGAGAAAAAAATATAAGCCAGAAATATTCAGGTTTTATGAGGTTCACACGTTCCTGTGCTTAAAAATAAACAGGCCCAAAATCCTTTAACAATGATTGCTGGATCAGTTTTTGTCTTTGGGAATGAATGGGGCAGGCCTCCCATCATGAGTGAACTTCAGGGGGAAAAAGTGAAGTGAAAAACACCCTCTGACATGTGTGCAAGTGTCACTCACAATCAGTGACAGCTGTCAACTTTCATATCCACTGATAGCCATAATTCCCAGCATTGGAGAGGGTTCACAGAGCGATGGAGTCATGCCTCTCTGTTTGAGCCGTGTTGGCCTGTCAGGTCTTTTCTGAGCCATGACAGTGTAATATGTTTTACAAGCAGAATGGCCAAGGGTTATTTCACAGTCAGAGAGAGCAAGCAGGCCAGCCAGTAAAGCGCCGCTGCACGGGGGAACAGCCATGCGGCGACGCAGCACATTTAGTCCACCTGCTGGCTGCTGCCACACTTAGACGAACACTTGAGCTCTGGAGTGTCAAGGGAAAAGCACAAAGGCCAATTTATTTCTGTCTTTGTGTCTGGTTTACATTAATAGGAGATTACGACAAAAGTAGCTCGCGAAGAGAGCATATCTCTTGGTGTTTTCAGCCAGTTTGCTGTAATTAAACTCGTTTTTAATGAGCAAATGCGACCGGCAGAAAGACGAACATGCGTCTGAGGATTATAAGTTAAAAAAAGCCAGACAGGACAGCAGTTTCCTTCACCCTGGACACTGCAAATTTAGAGGTTTGACCTTTTGTGTCCTTCGTATGATGGCAAAATAGACCGTTCGCCCCATCTGAAATTCCCTCTGATTTTTTTAACTTGATTATTAATGTCGGACCTGCAAACTTGAGCCATTGTTATGAACTTGAGGCTTTTTCTCGCTGTATCTATTCTGAGACACGTGTACCTTTATGACTGGTGCCCACTCCGGGTAATAAAGTGCTGATGCCAGCTTAAGAGAAACTTTAAACACACTTGGTGTAATCAAAGGCACAATGCAAAACGGCAGGTCAGCAAAACCAGCCAAAACAATACCCCAAGTCCCCCCTAAATATAACCTTTTTCGGTGAAGCAAATGTTTTGTGTTTCTGCCTTCCCGTACCGTATATATATTTAGATCATTGTTTCTACCTTTCGGGTTTGACTGACCCATTTAGAGTGGCGATTTCGAAAATTAATTTGAGAAACTGATACGAGGCAACCATCAGAGCCATTTCTAAATGAGGCCAAAATATCTCTAACGCTCTGTGATGGAGCGTCTTATCACATTAGCTTTGAAGTGCTTTAAGATCAGGGGCTTTGCGAGCAAGTTGATATATAGAAGACTTTAGTCTCTGTTTAATGATTTATTCAGTTATTTTTGTTTATTTTTTTTTCTCTGTTTTCCAGTTCAAACTAAAATATTCACAAATTTACTTGAGATGCAATTTTTTTTTCTTTACACCTAATTTCTTTTTTTCATTTAAAATATATATTTAATATTTGGTTGGGTTTAAATTAAGTTATATAGGGCTGTCATGATTCCTTGATTCAATTCAATTACTAGAGTTATAGAAAAAAAAATCCTTGATTGCATTTTGTCAAGTAACCAGCAAAATACCGGAAGTGGTGATTTCCACAGATAAAAATCTACACAAACTGTTAACATTTACATGTGTGAAGCATCTCAAACTTCATCTATGCATATTGTTGTGAGTTTGGGTTTATTATAATGTTAATCTTGGAGCGCAGCATGCACTGTTTCGTCAGATTTGTAAGGTAAATCATTTATAAACCTACGCAAACACAGGAGAATAGGTCAATTTTTCAATACGCTAAACCCTTAAAGCACTGGTCTCAAACTCAATTCCTGGAGGGCCACAGCTTTGCACAGTTTAGCTCCAACCCTAATTAAACACACCTGATCCAGCTAATCAAGGTCTTCAGGATTACTAGAAACTTCCAAGCAGGTGTGAGTTGGAGCTGGTTGGAGCTAAACTCTGCAGAGCTGCGGCCCTGCGGCTCTGCCTTAAAGGAACACTCCACTTTTTTGAAAAAAAACTCTCCTAGAGTTAACAGATAATTTTTACAGTTTTTGAATCCATTCAACCGATCTCCGGGTCTGCCGTTAGCACTTTTAGCATAGCTTAGCATACATCACTGAATCAGATTAGACCATTAGCATTTTGTTCAAAAATGACCAAAGATTTTCGATATTTTTCCTATTTAAGACTTGACTCTTCTGTAGTTACATTGTGTACAAAGACTTTTTCATGACAGAAAATGAAAAGTTGCGATTTTCCAATCTGATATGGATAAGAATTATACTCCCAATCTGGCGTAATAATCAAGGAACTTTGCTGCCATTGGATACCATGGGTGCTGCAGGCGCAATGATATCACGCAGTGCCTCAATATAGTCTTGAAAAATATTCTATGTTTTTCTATA
Source organism: Cirrhinus molitorella (assembly GCA_033026305.1). NCBI lineage: Eukaryota > Metazoa > Chordata > Actinopteri > Cypriniformes > Cyprinidae > Cirrhinus > Cirrhinus molitorella. The sequence goes on from CM065141.1 coordinate 23,864,650, forward strand.
TTAATATATATTAAAATTTAATTAATATTTGTAATTAAAGTTGGATTTCCAGAATCATCACTCCAGTCTTGTGTCACATGATCCTTCAAAAATCATTCTAATATGCTGATTTATTATCAGCGCTGGAAACGGTTGCGCTGCTTAATATTTTTTTGCAACCTGTCATACTTTTTTCAGCATTTTTTGATCAATAAAGGGTTAAAAAAAGAACAGCATTTATTTAAAATAGAAAGGTTTTCTAACAATATACACTATTGTGCAAAAGTTTGGGGTCAGTACATTTTTATTCCTTCTTTTTTTGAAAGAAATTAATACTTTTATTCACCAAGGATGTGTTAAATTAATAAAAAGTGATGGCATAAATTTACATTGTTAGAAAAGATTTATATTTTAAATAAGTGCAGTTTTTTTTTAAAACTTGTTATTCATCAAAGAATCCTGAAAAAACAATCACAGGTTGCAAAAAAATATTTGGCAGCACAACTGTTTCCAACATTGATAATTCTAATAATAAATCACGTGACACTTAAGACTGGAGTAACAGCTGATTCAAATTCAGCTTTGCATCACAGGAATAAATTATATTGTAAAGTATATTAAAATAAAAACATTACTTTATATTGTAATAACATTTAGCAATATTACAGTTTTTTTCTGTATTTTTAATCAAATAAATACAGCCTTGATGAGCATAAGAGACTTTAAAAAACATTAAATGAGAGGGTGTGTCCAAACTTTTGACTGGTAGTGTATGCATTTTATTGCTTGCTTAGGTCTATTTTTATTACCTCAAGTTAATTATAATTATCCAATTACTCGATTAATCGTTAAAATAATTGACAGATTATTACCAGAATATTCATAAGTGATAGCCCTAAAGTTATATAATCTTACACTGTTTTGCTTTTCAAGTATAGTAATTTTATTATGGATATTTAAGTTATGTTTCATTATGGGTACTTTTTTCACTGCCATTTAATGTTTAATATTTTAGCATTGTAAATGTCTTTTATACGGCATTTTTGTTTTCTGTCATAGAGGTGCCTCAGGGTCTCGTCCTGGGTCCGGTTTTATTTCATTATCATTACTGAAGCGATTGGAGTTTCTGTGCTTTAATTTGATCATTTTTATCACTTGAAAACGGACTTGATTGAGTATCTTATATAAGAGCCTTTGGCTTTCTGTCTGATGGAGAGCGAACTCAAGATATATGACCCATCCACCCTTTTGCTGTGAAGTTATCTGAGTCAAGTGACTTATCTCAATCATTTTATTTCTCTCTTCCACAATCCCTTGTCTACCCGCCCACACCCTATCTGCAGGTTTTGAGACCGCCCGATCTTTCGCTCTTCATGGTGCTCATGTGATCTTAGCGTGCCGAAACCAAAGTCGTGCCAGTAAAGCAGCGAGCATGATCACGGACGAATGGGTAAGTAGGAACACACACACACACACACACACACACACACACACACACACACACACACACACACACACACACACACACACACACACACGCTCTGACTTCTTCTGCAGTGGGACGTCATCCCGTGTGACCTTTACATTTCATAAATCACGTTTTGTGTAGCTGGCATCCCTGCCTTCTCATGAGTCACACAATTAGGTGGAGCTTTGAGTCATTAGCGCTTTTCCAAAACCTAGTGAGCTGCTTCACTGTCTACTTCCTACATAGTCAGCTCCCTTCTAAGGCAGCATCCTAACTGACATCCAACCTCATATTACCTAATCTGAAATGTCCTTCATAGGTAGCAACTCTTTGCATTCCACACAAATAACGCTGCTCGAAAATAATGCATTGATGACTTGATTCATGTTAACGCTGTCTTACTGCTATGTTGAGTAAAACAGTCCATTTCATTTTGATTAAACAGTTTTAAATGTGGTTTTCAGTAGAGTGCAGTGTTTTGTTTTAGTCATAGCTTTGGTCTTTTGATAAAAATATCCTTTAAATGTAGTCAATATTTTGTCATGTTCATTAATTTAGTCAGTTTTACTCAGACATCTGATGTAAAAAATAAAATAAAAAATACATCTAATTTTAGTAGACATTTTGCATTTGCATTATTTTGACTATGCGTTAGTTGAAACAGTCTTAAAAAAAAAAACAGTTTAGCAATGTTATGCTTTTCTCATATGTTTGCCAGCAGTGTGTTTGTAATACAATTTTAATTAATCTTAATTTTTTCACCAAGATTGTTGCAGTTTGTTCTGGGAGTGCACTTTTTTGCTTTCCTTTTTTTAAATGTTAAACCGCAGTTCATACACAGTGCAAGTTTATTTTGCATCTTGCATCTACATTGGATAGTATAGTGGATATTAGTGCTAACTGCTGTCACAATAGAACAACAATTTGTAGAAATTCTCGCTAAACATGGCTGCTTAAATTCCAACATATTTGTCACTAGCTTATAAATATTTTTGATTAATGGTGGAAACTTTATATGGTTCAGATGGTGCAAACTTAAAAAGATTATTCGCAACAAAGACAATAACTACAATGATAACTATTAAGTTTTAATAAGTGTTCTAATTCTGTCAGAATAGGGAAGTCCACACTACAACTATAAGGATAACAACACAGAAGAACAAAACATTTGGTGAGGCTGTTGCTTGAAGCAAGTAATGATAATTTGCTAATTAGAAAAGGTTAGGTTTTGCTTTCCAAGTAAATGTATGAAATAATATTTAGATTTATTTTTTTAATCTTTCTGGAAAAACAAAACAAGCAAAAACTGTCATAGAGGTGCCTCATGGTCTTGTCCTGGGTCCGGTTTCATTTCATTATCGACTGTTAACTGGAGATATTTCATTATCAATATTAACTGGAGATATTGGATAATATTTTTTTTTGCTTTAATTTAATCATTTAAAACAAAAGAATTAAAAAAAAAACAAACAGCCAATAAAATTAAAAATATAGTTATATTTGTTGTAGGGATGTAACAGTATTATCAGTATTATATATATTACTTTTCAAAATATATTTGAACTTTTTATTCTAACATAAAAGGTCTTTAAAGTTGTGTTTTGTGTCGTTATGCTTTAGCTCAGTATCTGTCAAACTAAAACCGAAAGCGCAATATGACTTAATCCCTTCATCAAGTTTTTTTTGCGCATTTTAAAGCAAAGCATGCACTTCGTTTAGGCGATCAGCTCATGAGGTGTTTTCCACGCCTCAGAACAGCTTAGTTCACAGTGAATGCATTGAAGTAGTTTATTGTTTATGCTGTGAGTTTAGCCCACGTTTGGGAATGCAACGATCATTAGATTCACCAGATGATTACAGCATTTCACTAGATTTGTAGTGAGTGTGGATTCATAAAATATTCATTTTCATTTATTTTACAGTGCAATTGTTTTACAATATAAGGCTATTACTGTCATTGTTGTTATATTCAAATTAGTTTGGCTTCCTAAAACACTAGTGTGAATATAATTTATACTGAGACAGTATACCACAAATAAAAAGAAGTTTGAGTACCCTTTAAAGTTTAGATACAAGCAGTGTTGGGGAAAGTTACTTTTAAAAGTAATGCATTACAATATTCCGTTACTTCCTAAAAAATTAACTAATTACGTTACTTAGTTACTTTTTATGGAAAGTAATGCGTTACATTACTTTTGCGTTACTTTTTAAATCTGGGCAGGGCTTGCTTGTTTGTTTTTAATATAAAAATGTTTGATTTATAGCAAATGTAAAAGCCCTTTCACACCAAAATGAAATTAAGTGAATAAGCCTAAGGCTAAATGAAAATTAAATTCACGTCTGTACAGTAGAACTGTAGGAAAAGAAAGTTCAACACTCTTCAGCAATGAGGGGAAAAAAGCACAAATATTAGTTAATATAAAGTAAGTTTTGTTTATTAGTACACTGCACAAAAAGCTTTTCTTATTTTATATTTTATAATTTTTTTTGTCTTGTTTCCAGCCAAAATATCAAAAAATTCTTAAATCAAGTAGGAAGTTGTTTTTTTCTGAAAACAAGTCAAAATTAAGTGTGTTTTTGCTTGAAACAAGCAAAATAATCTGCTAATGGGGTAAGCAAAAATATTTAAAACAGAAAACAAGATTATTTTACTTGTTTCATTATTTAGATTTTTTATAATATTTGGGCTGGAAACAAGACAAAACAATCTAAGTAAGAAAAGTATTAGCAATTGGATCAACAAAGGTCAGCAGCAAAGTCATTGGTTAATAAAATAACTGGCGTTACTTTACTAGTTACTTGAAAAAAGTAATATTATTACGTAACTTGCGTTACGTGTAATGCGTTACCCCCAACACTGGATACAAGTGCATTAGATAGAATCGTTTAACTTTAAAATGCACAAAATTTTCATGTATTTTTTATTTTTTTAAATATCACAATAAATATTGTACCATGGAGTACATATTGAGATAGTATCGTATCATGAGATTTTGATATTGTGCATCCCTGCTTTATTGTCATCTTTATCATAAATATTCTTGGGGTGAATGGGTCTTAACAGTAGCGTCCCTTTGTTAGCATTGAGTAACCTAATGCTTGTTAAGTATTTTTAATGGGATTGCATTGACAAAACATTTACCGTGTTGACCCGAATATAAGACAAGGTTTTTTCTTGGAACTGCAACTGAAAAAACGTGTGTCATATTTAGTTTCTAGACTTTGACATGTCAATAATACACCCACAACTTTAGTTGTGCCAAATCCACGTAAAACGAACACACAAACTCACGTTTATGAAAAAAAAAAAAAAGTCAGAATTGCAAGGTTTTATCACACAATTCTGACTTAATTTCTCACAATTGTAAGTTTATATTAAGCAATTCTGAAAAAAACACCCTCAGAATCATAATGGCATAAACGGGCTTCCATACTAAAAATACTAAGTTAAAAATTATTGAAACCTACTGCAAACAGTAATAAATAAATAAATAAATAAATGCTTTTAACAAGAGCACATAAAAAGTAACTTTAAAAGTACAATGAAAACTGAAAAAAAAACAAAAAAAACAATAAAATGTGTGTGTGTATATGTATGTGTATATATATATATATATATATATATATATATATTTAAATATTCATAAAATCTCTAGTAATTGTATACCATATTGACATGAATATAAGACAAGTTTTTTTTCTTGGAAATGCATCTGAAAAAACACGTTTGTCTTTTATTCAGGGTCTAGACTTTGACATGTCAATAATACATCCACAACTATAGGTGGCGCCAAATCTGCGTAAAACGAGTGTGCCAAGAAGTACCCTTTCCAACAATGAATGTATGATTTTGAGATCTATCTTTTCACACTGAGGACAGCTGAGGGACTCATATGCAACTGTTACAGAAGGTTCAAACACGATGCATTAAGAGCGGGGGGGTGAAAACATTTGAACAGAATGAAGATGTGTACATTTTTCTTATTTTGCGTAAATATTGTACTTTGTTCATTTAGTGCTGCCCTTCAGAAGCCACAGAAATACTTACATGTTTCCCAGAAGACAAAATAAGTTACATTTACACTGATCTTCAGCTCTTAATGCATCGTGTTTGATTCTGGAGCATCAGTGAGTGTTTGAACCTTCTGTAATATGAGTCTCTCAGTTGTCCTCAGTGTGAAAAGATGGATCTCAAAATCATACAGTCATTGTTGAAAAGGGTTCGAATACACAAAAATGCTGAAAAACCATAGAATTTATAGGACCTGAAGGATTTTTCTGAAGAACAGCGGTCAGTTTAACAGTTCAGAACAAACATGGGACTCATGAACAACTATCACTAAACAAAAAAAAGACAGCTGTGGATCATTCAGGTAACAGCACGGTATTAAGAATCAAGCGTATGAAAACTTATGAACAGGGTCATTTTTAGAAATTCAACTATTTTCTCTTGTGGGCTATATATTTTATATGAAATATCTTACTCATGTCACAGTAAATAAAAAAAAAAAATAACATGCAATTTGTATGATCGCTCTTATTTTGGTAAAATAATTAACATTTTGCAGATTCTGCAAGGTGTATGTAAACTTTTGACTTCAACTGTATTTTCTGATGTGATTGGTGCATTTTACCAGTATTTACCATACTTTCAAAACAAAAGTTAATAAAGGAAAAATACACAATATGAAAATAATTAAAAATCTTTCTTAATTTTTTTCTTAATAAAACACAAGATTTGGTTAATTATATATATAATTAATATTATTACATTGATTCTTTTGCATAGTATGGTTCAGTCCCTTTTTTAAATAGTAGACCACTGTTTTAGTTTCCATTCAGTATCCATTTTAAAGACTATCGGGCGCTTAATCGGTATCGGCCAGTGTGGTCCAACCTAGCTATCGGTATTGGTAAAATCCAATATCGGTCGTCCTCTAGTTTTAACATTACCGACAAACATTACATTTCCTTACGTTTTTCTTGGCACACTCGTTTTACGCAGATTTGGCGCCACCTATAGTTGTGGGTGTATTATTCACGTCAAAGTCTAGAACCTGAATATAATTTTTTTTTTTTTTTTTTTTCAGATGTATTTCCAAGAAAAAAAATCTTGTCTTATATTCATGTCAATACGGTATACAACTACAGATTTTATGAATATTTAAAAAAGTTTTCTTTTTAAAGTTTCTTTTTTAAAAGTATTTTTATGTGCTCTTGTTAAAAGCATTTATTTATTACTGTTTGCAGTAGGTTTAAATAATTTAAATAATTTTTCTTAATAAAACGCAAGAATTGGTTTTCAAAAGGTACATCTTGAAAAAGGGGGTCGGCCTTTATTTGGGTTAAAACGGTATATCTTTATGTTTCTGGCCATAATTGTCTAATCTTTTATGTCAAGAACTTCTGATAAACATCTTAAAAAAAAAAAAAAAAAAAAACTGCTGCTCTTGTAGAAGACTTTTAACGTCTAAAAGCAAGCTTAAAATCTCCAACGTCTCCTAAAGATCCTCCAGCTTTCAGCTCGTCTTTTAATTTCTCCCTTTTACAGTCTAATTCTTAATTAATATTCATCTCGTCTTGAAGTCGCGTGGCAGGGTTTTTGCCCGTGGCTCTGCGCTCGCAGCCCGAGCCGAGACCGATCTCTGTGATAGCCTCCATTATTAGCAGGAGGGGGGCGCGAGGGCCGTCTGATAATTAACTTTGATTATTGCACTAATATTGTGGCGCTCTTGACACTCCCCCAGATTTATGAGTGTGAGAAAATAAACAAATGAAATGTAGGTGCTGGAGCAGAAAGAATAAGCTATTACGAGGTGCCGTAATTACAGCCATCCTGAGACTTGGAATTAGTTGATTAATTACAGGATGCCAATGGATTACAGGGGAATCTAAAGTGTTTTAAAGCAGTGGCGATATCTAATTGAACAAAGCCCCCTCTCGACGGCAGATAATTCCTCAGCCCCGACAGCTTCAAATCACAACGTGTTTTAATAAATGTAGCAGCTCCGCTCTGAGGCATTTTACAAGCGGAGAAACGCTACGGAGACGTCCGCAGCATCCTTTAATAATCAGAGTTATTAAAGCACATTTAAATATTAAGGCAAATTACCTGGCAAAAAACGCCGGACGATCTGATTAATGTTTACTGACACCTTGCTGGGATTTTAAATTTTTCATTCTCTAACAATTATTGCAAAACATTCGAATTTAATTCCCCAAATACGAGGGCTCGCCACTCTTCCTGTGAGAAATGAGCAAAGTAATAGCCGACGATGTCTTGATCAACTTAGGATTTTCATATTCTGATTAAAAAATATTGAATTTGATTTGACTCCTAAATCGCAGGTGCTGCGGGGATGAGTAATGGAAGGTATGATATCGGAATAAATCTCATCGACGGGAAATGCATACTTACACCTCAGGAATGATATTAATAGATCCGGGGAAGGACAGGACAAGGAAATTAATCGTTAAAATGATGAATGTACTCTCCGTGTCTTCCCACGCTCTCACGCTGAGGTTATTTTGATAAAGATGTATGTTTTGGACTCGGCAGAATGAAGGGTCACCGCATCTACTTCCGAGGTCACTTGGAACGGCGTACGAGGAACAAGGGAAGAATTGGGGAGGAGAATTGGTGTTGAAAATCTAGAGTCAAGTCCTGCAATGCATCACACGCAGTACAATGATCCTGTCAGGAAAGCCCAGAAGTGATTGGCGTGGGTCAAAAATGCTGCAGAACTGAGGATCAAAATTTGGGGATTTGTTTTAGATGATAAAAACTAAATGAAACACCTCTTAACATATTTGAGTCAACCTTGTGCTTCTTGCAGTTTCACCCTTTCACCATAACTTCATCAGTTCATTCATTAAATACAGAAAATAAATTCAATATAGTAGTCAACATTTGAAGAAAGGATATTGTTTTGGTTTTGGTTTCAACTTTTTTTTTTTAAAGGTTTTGATTCACTTTGTTTAATTTATTGAAACAACTTTTGTGATGATGTGATGTATCAGATCCATCTTTGTATGTATTGACCAAAATGTCATTTCAGATGACCTTTTTTTGCATTTCAGACACATATGCATAGTATAATATCTATTTATTACAGAATTTAATTATTTTAAGTATTTTTAATAAATTGAATGGCAAAGGAATAACATATAATGATTTTCAATGCACTTATGTAGTTCTTTATATTTGCAGCTTTACTAATAATAATAGTAGTAGTAGAAGTAGTAGTAATAATAGTAATAAGAATTATAATTAGTTTATTTGTTCAGTGATATGAGTGTGTATAATAATAATAATAATAATAATAATTATATATATATATATATATATATGCTTGTTTAATATCTATTAAAATAATAAGTGTGTATATAACATTTTAATATATATTGCATTTTTTATATATATACTTGTTGATTATACATTAAAATAATATAATATTAAACTATAATAAAATCTTATTTAAAAATTATTTATATATATATATGTGTGTGTGTGTGTGTGTATATAATGAATGTGTGTATATAAAAAATGATATATATATATATATATATATATATAAAATTACAATTTTGTAATACTGTGTTGTTTTATAGTGTTTGAAATATAATGTAGTATTTTTAAATAAGTAATTTTAAAGAATTTTCATTTCTTAATATTAAATCTAAATTACAAAAAATATAAAAATAAAAAACAAATCAGAAAAAAATGTAATGACACTAAATACACTTACATAATCCATAAGATTATAATATTATTATTATTATTATTATATTTACTAATAGTAGTAATAATAAAATATAAATATAAAATATGGATTTTTAACAACCTGATATATATGTTTAGTGACATATTATTACACACATATACATATATACATATATATATATATATATATATATATATATATATATATATATATATATATATATATATATATATATATATATATATAGTACCGCATTTATTAACCTTGATGATAATTTCAGTATTACTAATGCATTATTAAAATCACAAATTGTGTTTGTTAACATTAGTTAATGGACTGTGAACTAACATGAACTAATAATGAACAACTATATTTTTATTAACTAAGGTTAACAAAGATGAATAAATACTGTAATAAATATATTGTTTGTTTATGATACCTTTATTGTATAAAAAAAAAAAAAAGTCCTCAATCCTTAATTCTTTTGTGCATTTTGTTTTTATTATTTCTGCAAGTGTTGTGACATCGTCCCCTTGTGATACGCAGCTCCGTCTGCTGATGTCATTTCCTGTGCTAAAACATTGCTGATTGTCCTGAGAGAAACAATGGTTTATTTATAGAGGAGGTCAGGTTGCTCTGCAGATCTCGGTGTTCGTGTGAACAAGCTTAATAATCACACTGTAAATGCCTTCATCTTCCCATTTTCAGTAATCACAGCAGCAGCAAATGTCCAGAAAAGCGCAGAGTCACGCTGAATCAGCATTCTGCTCTTTGCACGCGCGCTTCTCCTCGTTTGCTTTAACCCCTCGGCCGGGAACCCATCCATCTCCGCTTCCCAGATCCTCTGGGCTTATCCGCAGACAGAGGTGTTGAGGGTCGTCCAAGCATCATCTGAAGGTCAAAGCACGTTGTGAGGTCAGGGGGAAGTGCAGGGCCACCATTTTCAGGGTCACCGGATCGAGTTCTTCATTCACTTCTCATTGTGGTGCGCTGTTGATAAAGACATACAACGACTAACTAAACTTGGAACTATAGCATCAGATAAGCTCATGTATGTTTATCAGCAGTCTGAGTTCAGATTCTTAGAACTGCAGACATTTAAGGAAGGCTGAATATTTGTATTATGAGTGTGTTTTACAATAAGAAGCACACTGGTGGTGTTTATGGGTTGAGCGGGTGGAGGTTTTATAGTGTGTGATGGGGCCACAGTAAAGACAGACAGGAATTAAACAGCAGATGTGCAGCAGAGCAAATAAAAACAGTCCTGCTGGCTCATACGGTTCTGTTGACTTAGTTCTGAAGTAAATTGTAGTTTTAGTGTGTATATATATATATATATATATATATATAATATAAATATAAATATAAATATAAATATATATATAAATTTTTATCATCTAAAGCTTTTTATTTTATTTTATTTATTTTTTTTATTTTATTTTAATTTTGTTATATGCTATGTTATATTATATTTTATTGTTATGTTATTTTTTATTTATTTTATTTTACTTTATTTTTAATTTTATTTTATATTTTATGTAATTTTATTTTACATTGACAATAAATGTATTTTACTTTATTTTATTTTATATTTTATTTAATTTTACTTTTTTTTTTTCATTTTCATTATTTAAATTCAATTCAATTCAATTTATTTATTTATTTATTTTATTTTATTTTATTTTATTTTATTTATTTTATTTTTATGTTGTTATTTTTTAATTATTTTATGTCTAATTTTATTTTATTTTATTTTATTTTATATATTAAGTTTTACTCACTATAAGAAATTTTTCGTTCCTGAATGAAGTTTTGTCTTTAGAACTGTTTTTGAGAGTACAAAATATTCTTAAATTTATTCAAGTTAGAATATACGATAAACATATCAGTTCAGAGTGATTTTATTCGTAAGACTCTTTTGTGAATTGTAGTTAGTTCCTTTTTTTTGTTTCTTTTTACCTTAAAACCTACTGATTTTGCACTGATGGCTAATGAAGTTGTAAAAGTGATGGCGTGTAGTTGTGTAGATGGTGTGTTCTGAAGTCAATTTTAAAATAAAAACTATTTTTATTAACACAAAAAAATGAAAAGTAAGTTAAGGAATTTCTTACGATTGTAAGAAGTTTGTAAGGATGCAGTTTCTTAATTGCAATTTCTGAAAATTCATTAATTTTTCTTAAGAACACTAAAGAAATTTGCAGACATTCTGATTTTAAGATGTTGACTTGATGGGCAACTTGAAGCACCTCCAAAAAATTTCTTTTTGCACTGCAGATTTACCATAATAATCACAATATATTCGACTATTATTATTATTATTTATTTGACAAGATAGTAACAGATCCACAAAAAAATAAAAGTAAGTTAAGGAATTTCTTATGATTGTAAGAAGTTCGTAAGGATGCAGTTTCTCAAATTTCTTTTCACACTGCGGATTGCCATAATAATTACAATATACTCTTTAATAATTATTAAATTTTTTTTATTTGAAAAGATTCACAAAAATCTTCTTAAGAAAAAAGTTAAGAAATGTGATAAGATCAATTCTAAGAAATAATTAAAATGTCACTAAGTGCAGGTTTTGAAAGATTTTTAAGATTTAGCATTAAATCTTTTTTTTCTTAAGGCTTTGACAGCTATCTTTAAGAAAAAAAAAACATTCTTAACCCTTTAACTGTCACTCCCATTTTTGGACAAAGACGTGAAAATGCAGTACTCTTAACTTAATTGTGTATGATTTATAAACGAAAACAGTTTTGTAATATGATTTTGATGTACGTTTTCCATGGTAATGCAATGTCTGATTTTAAAACTTTTTCAAAGGATGAATTTTGAGATTTTAGGTTTTCAAGTGATATATAATTTCTTATGATTTGTAAAGCGTGAACGAAGAAAGTCTTTTTGTGACAAAGGTCAGAACTCCTGTTATGAAGTAGATTTTTGAGGTGCATCATAAAATGGTGATCTTGTCATAAAATAATCTATTACTTTTCCTACATAATTTGTAACAAAAAAAAATTTAAATATCGATTTAGGAGTCTTAGACCTTTACAATATATAGGGGATGGGTGACAATTAAGGGGTTAAATGTTTTTTAGAGTATAAAATTTAGAATTATATATAGAATTTATAATAATATAGAATTTAAGAACATATCAGTTAAGAATTTTATTCTTAGGAATCCATTTTGTTAGTACTTTTTTTGTTGTTTTTGTTTCTTTTTACCTTTAAATCTACTGATTTTGCTTTAAGTTGAATGCATTGATGGCTAATGATGAAAGTTGTGATGGCGTATAGTCGAGTACTTGAGAATGTTGTGCTTATGGATTGAGTCCATGCTTAATTTTCTTGATTGTCTATAAAATTCTGCTGATCTTTGATTCGTGATCCCGGGAGAGATGTTTAATAGAGCCCCGGGAGGGATTGTTTTCAGATCAAGGCCTGTCTAATGTCCAGCAGAATAACTTAACCACTTTTTCCCATTTAAGAGCATTAGCCGCACTTTTTTCCTCCTTGTGTCAAAATGGTAATGAGGTACTTTGTAATCATGTTAATTGCCTACCTAGCTTCGTGTTAGCATGTGTTCATTGTTTCCGTGAAACAGTATTTACAATCAAGATGAAAATTAACCCACGGCGCGTTGGCTGAAGATGCGTTGTGTTGTGTTGTTAGGGTGAGCTCTGGAACCAATTAGGGCAGGCCCTCCTCTCCACTGAGGGTTGATGGGAGAAAAGCTCAACCTTGTAATGCGTAAAAAGCGTATTAACATTGTGGCGGATAGACAGGTCTTTGTAATTAGATAACTGACCGTGTTTAGACTTCACGGTCTTCAGCTGTTGTTCAGTAAATGCAGTCCGCTCCTGTCATGTTGGGCACTAGTACTGAATAAACCATAGAGGGAAGTGGTAAGGGTAACTAACTAAAAGTAACTATTCTACTAAGTTAACTAAATTTTTACATAGAACATTTTCTCTTATTAGTAGCGTTTGCTTTGGTCTCTTTGGACAGTTAATTTAAGGTATAGTTCTCCCAAAAATGAAAATCTGCTAACCGTTTGCTCACCCTTCGGTCACCCTTGCGTTTGTTTCTTCATGGGCCCAGATTTGGAGAATTGTACATCATTTGCTCATTAATTGATGCTCTAAAATAAATGCTGTCAGAGTGCCGTCAGAATGAGAGTGCAAACAGCTGATAAAAACATCACAATAATCCACACCACTCCAGTCCATCAATTAACCTTTTTTAAAGTGCAAAGCTGTTTATAAGAAACAAATCCAACATTAGGACATTTTGTATGGTGTCTGAGAGAGCTCAAAATGCTGCAACTGAAGAAATGTTGCAACAGTATTTGGTTTTGTTAAATATGTGCAGTGCGTTTCAGTATTTGGTTGTGTTGAGTATTTGCAGAGCGTTTCAGTATTTGTGTTGAGTATGTTCAACGAGTTTCTGTATCTGTTTGCATTGTGAGTATTTGCAGTGAGTTTCTGTTTTTGGTTGTGTTGGGTATTTGCAGCACAATTCAGTATTTGTTCGCATTGTTTGCAATGTGAGTATTTGCAGTATGTTTCTGTGTTTGGTTGTGTTGAGTATTTGCAGCGCATTTCAGTGTTTGGTTGAGTATTTTCAGCGAGTTTCTGTATTTGTTTGCATTGTGAGTATTTGCAGTGCGTTTCTGTTTTTGGTTGTGTTGGGTATTTTCAACAAGTTTCTGTATCTCTTTGCATTGTGAGTATTTGCAGCACGTTTCTGTTTTTGGTTTTGTTGAGTATTTGCAGTATGTTTCTGTATTTGGATGTGTTGAATATATTTGCAGCACATTTTAGTATTTTGTTGTGTTGTTTTCAGTGAGTTTCTGTATTTGTTTGTATTGTGAGTATTTGCATCATGTTTCTGTATTTGGTTGGGTTGAGTATTTGCTGCGTATTTCCCTTTTTGGTTGTGTTGAGTATTTGCAGCGCATTTCAGTGTTTGGTTGAGTATTTTCAGCAAGTTTCTGTATTTGTTTGCATTGTGAGTATTTGCAGCGTGTTTCTGTATTTGGTTGTGTTGAGTAATTGCATTGTGTTTCAGTATTTGGTTGTGTTGAGTATTTGCATCATGTTTAAGTATTTAGTTGTGTTAAATATTTGCAGTGAGTTTCAGTATTTGGCAGTGATAATTTTGCAGTATGTTTCTGTGTTTGGTTGTGTTGTAATTGCATCGTGTTTCAGTATTTGGTTGTGTTGAGTATTTGTATCTCATTTCTATATGTTCGCATTGTGTGTATTTGCATCATGTTTCTGTATTTAGTTGTGTTAAGTATTTGCAGTGAGTTTCAGTATTTGGCAGTGTTAAGTGTTTGCAGCGCATTTCAGTGTTTGGTTGAGTATTTTCAGCAAGTTTCTGTATTTGTTTGCATTGTGAGTATTTGCAGCACGTTTCTGTATTTGGTTGTGTTGAATATTTGCAGCATGTTTCAGTATTTGGTTGTGTTGAGTATTTGCAGAGAGTTTCAGTATTTAGTTGTAATGAGTATTCGCAGCACGTTTATTTGGTTGCATTGTGAGTATTTGCTGTGTGTTTCAGTATTTGTTTCAGATTGTGTTGAGTGTTTGCAGCATGTTTCTATACTTGTTTGCATTGAGTATTTTGAGCATGTTTCAGTATTTGGTTGTGTTGAATATTTGCAGCGTTTTAGTATTTAGTTGTGTTGCGTATTTGCAGCGCATTTATTTGTTTGCATTGTGAGTATTTGTTGTGCTTTTCTGTATTTGGTTGTGTTGAATATTTGCAGAGTGTTTCAGTATTTAGTTGTGTTTTGTATTTGTAGCACGTTTATTTGTTTGCATTGTGAGTATTTGCAGTGCGTTTCTGTTTTTGGTTGTGTTGGGTATTTTCAACGAGTTTCTGTATTTGTTTGCATTGTGAGTATTGGCAGCACGTTTGTTGTGTTGAATATTTGCAGCATGTTTCAGTATTTGGTTGTGTTGTAATTTCATCGTGTTTCAGTATTTGGTTGTGTTGAGTATTTTCAGTGCCTTTAGTTGTTTGCATTGTAAGTATTTTGAGTGTGTTTCAGTATTTGGTTGTGTTGAGTATTTGCAGCGCGTTTCTGTATTTGTTTGCATTGCGAGTATTCTCGCGGCATTTCTGTATTTGTGCGAGTATTTAAAGCATTGAAACCGATGTTTGATGTTAAAGATGTTTCTTTATTTGCATATGTTTTCTTCAGTGAAGTGCGTAGAGCTGAGCTGACACATTTGTTTAGGACAGTTTTGCTTGTAAATGGTGCTTGATCTGCATATCTCTCTCCTGATTCAGACTGAACTTTTTCACTGGACGAAGAAATACTAAGGATAGAAGACTTGTTTCAAATAAAAACAGGAAGCTTTCGGCTTCACAAAATGTTAATTGATGGACGAGTGGTGTGGATTATTGTCATGTTTTTATCAGCTGTTTGGACTCTCATTCTGACAGCACCCATTCACTGCAGAGGATCAGTTGGTGAGACAGTGATGCACTGCTACATTTCTATGAATCTGGTGCATACACAAACTGGTAGCTGCAGTCGCTGATTGGAGAAAAAGTGTTGCTTGACTGTAGTTTAACTACATAAAAAGCAACTTGTAACACAGGAAACTACAAAGCTTCTCAAACACTGCCATAGATGATATGTCTCTTTGCAGACCTGTTTGCGTCTAATTGCTTTTGTAGTTTATTTGAAGCACAGGAGAGGAAACATTGTCTGACAAAAATAATTCAGTATTTAGTCTGGTTTTTGAGTAAAGAGAACGAGAAAGTAAATATCATGGCTTTGAAGTGTTTAAAAACCGAAAACAACATGGGGTAAACAGATGGACCAAAAAAAAGTGTATTTGTATCAGCAGAATTAGCTGCACAAAGACTAAGGCTAATTATGTTTACTTTGCCACTGCTTTGTGTATCCAAGTTATTTGCGAGATCTTCTAGTTTAGTCTTTAAGTCTTCCGTTTAACCTTTGATGATGTAACAGGAGGCTCCTGATCTCAGCGCTCCGACTCAAATATTGAACACAATATAATTGAGGTCAAATTCATGAACGTGCAAAACAACAGCTAATCCGCGGCAAGAGGAGGATGACCAAAACAGGAGCCTTTTTTTTTTTTTTGCTCTAGACATGGAGTGTGTTAGATTTGGAGCTGGATTTGTTTGGAGGAAGAGCCTGGGAGCATGTGTGTGTATTAACGTCCCGTGTCATGTCGATGCGCAGGGTTTGGGATGCTGGCCTTGATCATGGGTGAAGGCTGGTGGATTTAAAGAGGAAGTGACATGTCTGGAGTGCTGACCGAGAGTATTACTGGGCACCCTGGGGCCATGGGGCGCATTGCTCTTTTGAGAAGGGCTCCTTGAACCTGTTGTGTGTGCGAGTGTTTGTTTTTAGGAAAACACACTAGATATAGTTCACTAGTTAGGGGTGTGCAATATGTATCGTCTGCGGTAATATCGTAATTGTTGATTTAGACATTATCGAGTATATTGTAAAAAAAACAAACCAACAGACCTACAGAGTTGACGCATAACGTTACATTGCGTGATGAAGTCTAGTAAGTACGCATTTAGAAAGTGTTCTTTCGCTGCATGATTCAGTCTATTACAATGCATTTAGTATGATCACATAATTTAGGGCCCTGTGAAATGCATTTTATTTTTTTCCAGATTCTGGTTTTTACGTTTAAATTTTCTTGGATTCTGTTTTTTTTTTTTCCCGTTTTCATTTTTCTGGACTCCTTTTTAATGGTTAAATAAAATCTTATTATTATTATTATTATTTTTTTACAATTTAACATCAGTTTATTAAAGGTTTATCACAAATGACATGTTCAGGGCCCTATGAAATATTGTATTTTATTGTTACCAAATTCTGGTTTTACCATGTCTAATTATTTGAATGCATAACAAATTTTATTTATTCTTACAATAGCCTTGTGAACTTTTATTCCCTCAGAAAATTCTGTCTTGTGTATTTATATTTTTCTGGTTATCAACCGAAGGCATAAAAATTGTATTTAATTTATCTTTTAATTAATGAAAATTAAACACGTCACGCATGTTTCAGTATGTGTAGTAAGCAAAACCGTGTGTCTGCGCCATTCATAAACACAAAGACACGCGGAACATCCAAGATTCGTATTTAAATAGTATTTTTACAGCTTAATATTTACACATAAAAGTCCATATCACGATTTATTTTGATTACATACTTTTGATTAATTCTTCCAAACTTTGACAAATTCTGTGACATTCCACGTTAAATAGTAAATTCCGTTTTTATGACTGGATTATGCGATTTCATTCGCATTTTCCACATCTTGGAAATCATAGGGCCCTAATAATTCAGGATATGGGGCAGACAATGTATTTATTTATCATTTAGTTCATCATATCAGTGTTTTTTTTTTTCTTCAAAAATCAGCATGACTACAAATGTGATATTAATTTTATACAACCTTTCAATAAACAAGAAGTTAATGTTAAAAGACTTACATTTTAGATAGTATATTTACTGTTTTTGCTTAATTTCACCAACAAAAATAATTCCAAACACAGCCACAGTACTGTTTTGCGTCTCTGAGAAACATGACGGTGTTTCATTCCTGAATGAATCAACTGTTTAAATGATTCGGTTCAATCGCAATGACTCACTTAGTAACAGCGACTTGCTGCCACCTACTGGCATTTTTAATTTTTACATTCAAAGTATCTTTTCACTTTTAAAATAATTTCAAATATAGCTGCATTAACATGTGTAAACTTCATATGCAACTTCTGAAAGATTAATTTTGTTGATGCTGATTTAATTTGTTTAATAACCGCCTAAATTATTATAATTGATTAAATGTATGAATTTGACCCAAAAGATGATGCGCACTTTTAGAAAAAATAGCTTTATAAAGGTAAAAATGCCCATAAAAGGTAAAAATTAGTGCTGTCAAATAATTAATCGCATCCAAAATAAAAGTTTTTGTTTACATAATATATGTGTGTGTACTATGTATATTTATTATGTATAAATACACACAAATGCATGTATATATTTAAGAAAAATCTTTATATATGAAATATATTTATATATATATAGTATAAATTATATGTATATAAATATATACATGTGAATATATTTTCTAAATATATACTGTATGCATGTGTATTTATTTATACATAATAAATATACACAGTACACACACATATTATGTAAACACAAACTTTATTTTGGATGGGATTAATTGGGATTAATCGTTTGACAGCACTAGTAAAAATCAGTTTAAACTGATTGAAAAATAATAATTTCTATCACTGCTGTGAACTGACCAAACAAAATATGAAGAATATAAAAAGTCAACATGGCACATAACATAACACATAGCAAAATATCGTCTATCGTTATCGATAATATCCCAGAAAATATCAAGATATTATTTTTTGTCAATGTCACACAGCCCTATTACCAGTCAATATTTTGGCTTTCAATTCCTATACTTTCATAATATATACTGCATTTGATGCATCTTTCTACATTTTTTTTCCCTCTTTTAATAGAGGACACCCCAACCAAGCATCTTAAAACATAGCAAACTGTACCTGACAGTGTTACGTGTCGCTCGGTCAGTCTCTTCCTGTCTAAGTGGGCCGTTCATGGTCAGAATAAGCTGCAGTATGGAGCAACTCTGGCTCTGCAGTGAGTGCAGTGCAGTCGTCCTCTTCTAATGACTGCCAGTGGTTGAAGGTTAAAGAGTTCACTGCTTTTCACCTTGCTTTATTAACTTGCCTCTAAACCCTTCATCTGTTAGGTGCCAATGGGATTAATTAAAAGAGTTAGGCAAATAATTACGATGAAAAGTTCATATTACTCGATTAAATGATGTGTCCTCTTTATTTAATTAGAAATGTAACCTAGAATAGATCTGGAGCACTGAATCAAGACTGATTCAATGTCTCAATACATTTATCCTAAAGCTGCCATTCAACCGTGAAACATCACTGTAGATCAGACTTGATGAGACATACTTATTATTTAGTTTATTTCTTTTGCATGTATAGCCTAAAACGGATAAGTATTTACATAAATTACATACATTTTATATATGAAGTCAATTTATACTATATTTCTGGTATTTCCTGTCATCGCTATACTGTCCTATAAAACAAAAATGACTAAATAGTCAATATTATTGAGACTTTTAGTGTAATTAATGATTTATTTATTTATTTTGTTAGCTAGATTTGTAGCACAACACATATATAAAAAAAAAAAAAAAAAAAACACTGGTGGAAATGTTAAAGTAAGGCCTGGTCTCAAGCAAAGCAATTCTCCAAGTGCATGAACGCCGGTGTTTGTAATATACTCTGGGACTGAGCTTTACGGCTTCATTTGCTCTAGCGACTCGCATACATATTTAGCAGATTGTAAACATAGGGCCAAAGGAATGAGTAAAAAGCTCAATACATCACCCATCTTACAAGATAATCCAGCTATCATTACAATGGCGTGGAGCAGGGCTGGAACGAGATTTAAAGCAACTTGTATTTTCACAGACTCATGAATCAGCCAGATTAGGAGGAGGATTAATTTAAGAAGTGCTACGCTCTCTGTTTGATAGAAAGAAGAGAATGTTATGAGGAAAACTAGAAATGGGGTTTTCTGTAACAAGCACATCTACATTTTTTTAAAAACTGGTATTACATTTGCATGATTTAGGGTTTTGCTCTCATTTCATTTTCATTTAATAGTGTGCTTATTTTAGTGTGATGTAATTATCCAGATATCTATGAATGATTACAATAATGTGACATTAATTTGTGAAACACTTTTTTTGAAATCTATATGCAGTAGAAGTATGGTGTAATGAGAGAAATAAGGGCTTAAAGAAAAAAAGAAAAGAAAAAAAAACTGATTTTAGGTGGTTACCTTTAAAATTAAATATAAATTCAGTAAACTTATAAATCGCCACACATAAATTGTATATTCTTACAATTCTAAATTGTGTCAAAAGTTTTTGAACAGTAAGATTTGTAATGTTTTTTTAAAGCAGTCTCTTCTCACCAAGCCTGCATTTATATGAGCTAAAGTACAATTTTGAAATATTTTACTATTTAAAAGAACTTTTCTATTTGAATATATTTAAAAATATAATTGATTCCCGTGATTCCGAAGCTGAATTTTTTGCATCACTACTCCAATCACATGATCCTTCAGAAATCGTTCTAATATTCTGATTTACTGCTCAAAAAACATTTTTTATTATTATTATTGGTTACACTTTAGAATAGGAACACTTATTGACTATTAACTATGACTTTTCTCTCAATAAATTCTTAATTTTCTGCTTATTAATAGTTAGTAAGGTAGTTGTTAGGTTTAGGTATTGGGTAGGATTAGGGATGTAGAATAAGACATTAATATGTGCTTAATTAGTACCAATAAATGGCTTATATTTTAGTAATACGCATGCTAATTAGCAACTAGTTAAGAAACCATAAAATAAAATGTTACCTTATTATTATTATTATTATTATTATTATTATTATTATTATTATTATTATTATTATTATTATTATTATGTTGTAAACAGTTGAGTATAATTTTTCAGGTTTCTTTGATGAATAGAAAGTTCAGAAGAACAGCATTTATCTGAAATAGAAATCTTTTGTAATATCATAAATGCTTTTATCCCCACATTTGATCAGTTTAAAGCATCCTTGCTAAATAAAAGTAATTAATTTCTATTCTTTTCTATAGTTTCTTTCCAAAAAAAACTAAAAAATCATGTGACACTGAAGACTGGAGTAATGATGCTGAATATGCATCCAAATAGAAAACAGTTATTTTAAATAATAATTTTACTGTTTTTGTTGTACTGTGGACCAAATAAATGCATGCTTGGTGAGCAGAAGAGACTTTAAAAAACATAAAAAATTTTACTGTTCAGAAACATTACAAATGTTTAAATCAAGGGGAAAAAATACATTTAAAATTATAATAAATGCTATAATGATAGATAAATAAAATCCAAATGTGATGCTGCTGCTTTTTATATACAGGGTTCCCACAGGTCATGGAATTTCTGGAATATCATGGAATTTTAAAAGGTCTATTCCAGACATTGAAAGTCAGGGAATTGTATATTTTTTTGGGGGTCCAAGTCATGGAATATCAGGTATTTTTGTTTGTTGCTTTAAATTTTAGTTTCCATTTATCACAATGTAATACTGTTTTTTTTTTTTTTTTTTTTTTTTTTTTTTTTTTTTATCGTGTTGTTTTACACGTTTTGCCTATTTTTATGGTTAGGCTATTTTTCAGCGCCATTTTATTCTCTTCCCTCTCGTCAACTGGCTGTATCTGATAACTAAACAGGAAAATGTACATTTCAAGAGCTTTGGCTACAAAATGACCACTTCCAAGACTGGGTGTTAAAAGTAGATGATAGAAAAGCAAAAACTAAATGTGAAGAAATAAAAAGACTGAATGATGCACTTGATTACAAACAGAAAATCTTTCAGAGCGTTTATCCCCTGAAACCATGAAAACCATGAATTTCTGTAAATATAGTACAGAAAAATATCAAAGTGCATTTAACGGGTAAAACACACACACACACTAAAAAAAAAGTAGTGTGTTTGTGTGTTTTGTACAAAAAACATCTGTAAACAACTAAATAAAGCTTGCAAATGGGTGGATCCGTTCATTATAGGTCATGGAAATGTATATTTTTAGGAAAAGTCAGGGAATTTGACATTTGGCTTAGAGTGGGAACCCTGTATATAAAGTGACATCTCAGCATTTGATTTTAGTGTATAAATATACATTTTATATTCTAAATATATTTTACAAAATATATTAAATTAACCACGATTCATTGTTGATTCCAGATGATGCTTGGAAATGTGATACATTAAGTTTGTTGGAAGAATACCAAGGTAGTACCATGGTACTTGTTTCAAATATTATGGTAGTACTGTTTCTCCCTGTCATTTTGCTCTCCGTTTTCCCTGTGCAGTCACAAAGTGCCGCAGTTCTGCGATAGTCTTGTATTGTTCGGCTCTGGGGCCTAAACTCCTGCTAGCCTGGGCTGCTGTCGTAATCTGGCTTTCCCTTTCCACTCACTCTCACATAAAACAATATTAGCCTTTCGTCCCCTGCAGACCTTGGACACAATAACCACTTTCGTTCGGAGGAAAACACACCCAAACACTCTTGACACCTCTGGGCCATCCAGTGCACCATGGGTATACGGCCGGCTACAGGTCAGGGCAAGCGGAAAGTTTGTTTCTTTTCTTCCTTCCTCCGATCCCTTTTTTTCTTCCCGCAACCTGGAGACAAAATGAGGGCTTAACCTGTAATGTTCTGTACAGGTCCCCTGGTGGCAGTTGAGCTTTTAGTGGGGGGAAATTACAGCGCTGCCAGGCTCTGCTACGCTCTGTGGACTGAGACCAAGTCTACTGCGGTTCGTCTGTATTACATGGACGTACGGAGAGCCGTGAGAGGGGAGTTCGCTTATAAAAGCCTACCGGTCCAGGCAATTTTCTAAGAAATCTCTGTGTACGCAAGGAGTGTGTTCCATATTATGTCGAAATTTTTGTCTGAACGATCGTTTTTCTTTCAGTCATGCATGAGGTCTCACAATAGTGTAGTTATTCTCCGTGTTAAGTCTTGACACTTGTAAATGGATGCGCCTCTGCTTCACAAAGATGTATACCTGGTGGGAAACCTCGCCTCTAACCAGCCAAACCATGCGCTTTGCCCCTGATATAAAGCAGGCTAATTTGTCCTCACCCCTTGGCTCCAGCTCTGAAGAGCTACGCGGCCAATGGACGTGCGTCTGCTCGGCTCTCATTAATTTTTTCACGGCCTGTGATGGATAGTTTGTGTTTATTCTCTGCTGGAGTCCTGCACGCTGAAAATGAGTCATTTTAAAGCATTACATATTCATACACTGGGCTAGCGTAGCGCAGAGAAGAGAACTAATTGTTCATAGAAAGGTGGTTGTGATTAACATAGGTCGATTCGCGCAAATCTCTCTGGAGATGGATGTTGGGAAACAGCTGCCAAGTCTTGCACCTGTTTTATCAACCTCAGTGCTAATGTTCTTAAAATGTGTCGCTGTTTTTAAAGACGGGTTTGTCACATCCAGTGTTTAGCAGTTATTAGCATATTAGCTAAAGCTATTCCCCAGATCCCTTTTCCAAATTCAGACACCAGCAAGGGCCTTGGTCCAATCATTGGGACGCTGATGGCTCTATTAATTAACACATATTTATCAACAGTTTTGCTTTAAAACAGCATGACTGATACTCTTCTGGTGTCATTTGTTTTGTTTAGGCTGTTTTGTAGCTGTTAAGATAAAGCATGAAATATGAGCTCATTCTTTAGATGTTTCAAAAGGGGTAGTTCACCCAAGCATAAAAATTTGGTCATTTACACAACCTCATATCACATTTATTTCTCTCGTTAAAAAGCAAACATTAAAAAAATCCAAATTATCCACAGAATAACAAAATTCAAACATGGTGATGACTGATTTTTAATTTTTATCCACTTGTCCCTTTTAGATTTTAATAGGATTTACATTTCCGGGAAGGTGAATATGGCAAACAGTCAATGGTCAGTGCATTTTACGGTTCATTCTAGGAATCAACTTCAATTTAAGCTCTTAATTTGCTGCTTGTTAATAGTTAGAAAGGTACTTAAGTTTAGGTATTGCGTAGGATTAGGGATGTAGATAATGGTCATGCAGAATAAGTTCTTTGTAAGTACTTAAAAAGCCAATATGCTAGTAATATGTGTGCTAATAAGCAGCTATTTAGCATTAGTTCACCCAAAAATGAAAATTAGCCCATTATTTACTCACCCTCCAGGCATCCTAGATGTATATGACTTCCTTCTTTCAGATGAATCCAATAAAAAGAAAAATATCGATATTTAAAACGTAATAATCACTTTAATCTAGTTTGCGGCAAGTGGTCGGACACAAAAGCCCTTCCGGTCGGATAACATAGGGTGAGTCTCGCACATACCAAAATTTGTTTACAGGAGCAAAGGAAGCTAAATTTCCATACTTTAGTAAGTACTTTGGCTTATATCGAAGTCCTCTGACCAGTGTTAATTTTGACAGCGAATTTTGATTTAGTTTTAATCATAGTCTTTTGACTAAAATGCATTTAGTTTTAGTCATATTTTAGTTTATCTGAATTGTTTTTAGTTTCAGTCTAGTTTTAGTCGAATAAATCTACAATAAATTTAGTTAGCTAAAACTCAGTGGGTTTAATTACAGTGCAATGCATTTATTACGAATTTCTCTACGAATTTCCAAACTCATTATATAGGTTTGATATTAAGGTTTTATCATGATAAACACACAATTTAACGTCAGTGATACACAACATGCCTTAATATTAAAATGAAATAAAACCACTTTTCATAAACAACATGGTCTTCTTTTCAATGAAATACAAATGGTTCTATATAGGCTAATAATTATGCATTGATAGTAACTTGTTAACCATATTCTTCATTCTTTCAAACAGACATATTTATTTCTATTAATTAATTTAGATTAATCTTTAGGGCTATTTAAGTGATTCAGTTAAGAGCAGTGTGTGGTTTTCTGTCTTTCTTTTGGTGCTTAGTTAACATCTATTTGTGACTTAGCCAATAAATAACAATTAAATGTGGCTGCTATCCCTTTAAAAACAAATGCACGAATGCAATGGATGCAATGATACTGATACACTTTCTCCCTGCTGTTTACATTCATTTAAGACGTAATCGGCTGTGTTTACGTGAATACTTGTCAAAACGGACAATTCGAGATCAGTTTGTGTGTATTTCTCAGTTCATGCAAAGCAAAGGAGTGTGAGTGCTTTCTGTGTGTATGCTTCGGTGTCTGCGCTCAGAAAACAAGACCGAATTGAGTTCTCTCTTGTGTCGTCAAACTTATCCATATGTCTGCACTTCTCCCACATTTTGACATTTCTGAACGTTTTATAAGATGGGCAGCAAGTGTATTTTAGCTTGTGTCCCGCCGGTTTGTACGCATCTAACCTCCTACTACGCAACAGATTTTTCTGAATGAATCTCTTTCCAAATCGTCACTCCCTAACTTTTTCATCTCGTTTTTATTCGTTGACGAAAATGGCAGTAGATTTTTGTCATTCAAGAAGAATTTTAGTTCGTTATCGTTTTGTTTTCGTCTGTAAAAAAAATGTTGTTGACAAAGTTAATGACGAAAATTATTCGGCAACGAAATTAACACTGCCTCTGACCTTTTTTTTTTACAAATCCTCTTTTTGTACATCTAATTCAGGCACCAGTTGGCGCAAGCTAGATTAAAGTGATTTATTACATTTCAATATGGATATTTTTCTTACAAAAATGCATAGATTCGCAACAGGAGGCCTTTATTCACCCCCCGGAGCCATGTAAGGCACTCTTTATTAAGAATGGATGCACTTTATCTGACTTGTTTTGGACTGATGAAGAGAAACCCCCGCTCATGCAATTCTAAAGCTTGGAAATGGCAGGATAATTTTTAATATAACTTTGATTTCACTCGTCTGAAAGAAGGAAGTCATATACACCTAGGATGCCTGGAGGGTGAGTAAATAATGGGCTAATTTTAATTTTTTGGGTGAACCAACTCTTGACCAGTGTGAATTGGTCCCTATACTAAAGTGTTACCGAAGTTTCTAATTAAGCAACCACAAAAAAAATAACTCTGTCAGGGAAAAACAGCAGTCAGTCCCATACTTTCCAGACATTTGAAGTCAAACAAGTTATGCTAGCATGACACGGGCATGCCACGAGGGCAGCGGGGCTAGCCGAAATAGCCTGGGAAACAGTGTTTTAAATCATTAAGTTGTCTTTTAGTAGCTGCCATATTCAAGGCCCTGTCCAGATGCTGTTTTAAGATTGCTCTCTCTTAGTGTAGACAGACCTTTAAGAGGCTGAGGAGAAGCCGTAAAGTGGATAGATTGCCCTCGCAGCCTCTGTCTCTCTTTATTGGCTGCGGTAATTGACATATCCTTGTCATTTAGAATCATCCGCGCGTCGCTCGAAAGTTAATTGCTTCCCCCTCCGCATTTGCATGAGGCTCACCTCTGAAGGGCATAGCTGCCCATTAATATTGTGTCATGATGAATTATCACAAATAAAGCCCAACATATTGATTAATGATGGCTGCCGGCCGCTCCCCTTCTCCCCCCGTCTGAGGAGGGAAAAAAAAAACATTGAGGAAAGATTGGGCCAACTCTTCGGAGGAAGAGAGTGCAGTGTTGAGGTTTGATTGATAGAGGAAGATGTTGGGGTTTGGAGTCAGGAGCTTATGGGATACTGGGGTCATGGGATATGATGGATCTCAATGTGGATTACGCCATCCTATCAATCATCTAGTATACATGTATTTTATGTAGTAATATCTACATATTCATTTGCCTGCAGAACACATTGAGTTCGCATTGAGATGTTCCCATTTCTACCAGCTGTTGTACCTCTAGAATCGACAAGTTGTCAATACCATGAACAAACCTCTATCTTCACATTCCTTTCTTAAAGAGCTGCAGCCAGAACCTAGTTGAGAACCAATAATATGGAAACCTGTTCAGGTTTACCCGTGCATGAATCATGGTGCTTTTCAGAAGCCCATAAACCGTTCTTTCCGCTGGCGATGAATAGCCACGGTCACTGAACAACAGCTTCCTTTTACGTCAGTGCCACCCTGTTCCGTAAGTTTCCACCCTGCAGCCATGATTCCAACTGGAGCAGTTGTAAAAGAAGAAGGATGCCATAAGGATGGACTGCTGGCATCTTGTGATAAGGTGGAGCTATAAACTGCAGATTACGCCTCTTCTTTCTGGTGCACAGTGTTGTCCTCTGATGTCCAGGAAGAGAGTGAGAGTACCATTACCAAGATGAACAGTTGAACCCATGTTTTTTTGTGGACATCGCCCATGGCCTTCAAATCTTCACCAGATTGGGATGCTTGACTAGTTAAAGGAGTAGTTTACTTCCAGAACAAAAATGTACAGATAATGTACTCACCCCGTTGTCATCCAAGATGTTCATGCCTTTCTTTCTTCAGTCGTAAAGAAATTGTTTTTTGAGGAAAACATTCGAAGATTTTTTTTCTTCATGTTGTGGACTTCAATGGGGATCAGCACTTTGAAGGTCCAAATTGCAGTTTTAATGCAGCTTTAAAGGGCTTTACATGATCCTTCACGAGGAATAAAGGTCTTATCTAGCGAAACAATTGGTCATTTTCTTAAAAAAATGACAATTTATATACTTTCAAACCACTAATCTTGCACTAGCTTGACTTTATGCATTATGTAGTCATGTTGGTAAGGTCAGTGTTTACAAAGCGAATGTGGAAAACAGTCAAATGCAGATATACAGAAAAAGTTAAAACAACAGTGTCAGAAAAAGTTGGAGGAGAAAATGAAATGGCGCTTTTCACCCTACCCTACCTTTTTGTAGTGAAGTACACAGACAAAGAACTAGACAAAGAGCTAGTGCAAGATTAGCATTTGTGGTTAAAAAGGAATATACATTTTTCATTTTTTTTAGAAAATGACTAATCGTTATTCCTTGGCTCCAAGCTCCATTGAAACTGCAATTTGCACCTTCAACCCATTGGCCACTATTAAAGTCCAATATATGGAGAGAAATCCTGTAATGTTGTTCTTAATTTCTCTTAGACTGAAGAAAGAAAACATCTTGGAAGACATGGGGGTGAGTAAATCGTCAGGAAATTTGAAGTCAGGAGTGAACCAATCCTTTAATTTTTATATGCTGTTACATTCACTGCCTTTCCCCACTTCTCTGTGACGCTTAATGTTGATCTTGATAAAGCCTGTCAGGAAAGATTTTGATGATGTTAATGAAGTTAACCATTCTGAGACGACCTTTGAGAATAATGCTTCACCGCAAATGGATATAGAAATTACTACTTTTAGACTTTGTCAGTCTGCTTTGAGAGGCAGTGCTGCTTGCTGTTCTCCTTCAGAGAGAATAAGTGTGACAACAACGTCTCGTTTCCGCCTGCGTGTGTCTATGAGTGTGTGTGGATGCCATGCCCGTGATGAATGCAGCTCATTATTCGGTTATAGCCTGCCGGACTTCAGCAGAAGTGGAGAAATGCAGACCTGTCCTCACAGTAAGTTGAGAGACGTGGAGTTCCTCTCATTAATGGCGTCCCACAAGGATCATAAAGCAACAGCTCAAAATGCAAAAAGAGTCTTGGGAGGAGGAGTATATTCTAATGAAGGAAACATCTCCAAAGTCGTTTCGGATATTGGTATGGGCCAGGCGGAGGAGAGGGCCAGGGGAATAGGCAACTCCCTCTCATTTACAAAACTAAAATATTCCAGGTTACGAGCGTAGGCCTCGCAAGTTCATTAAGCATGTAAAAGAGCTTCTAATTTTGCAGGAAAACAAAGCCAGCAGTTTTGGGAGGAATTTGTAAGTGATGATTATAAAGTCTAACATTGTGACAGAAGAAGTCTTGGCAGTGGACAGCAATCAGTTATACAACCTGATTACACCACAAGGGGGAATAAAAAGAGTCCCCGTCCCAAATGGGGGACTTGGTGTCAGGCTGTAGGGTTGTCCCCCTTTGTCATTTTATGGTTCACAAGAGTTATAACAAGTGCCCCTAGTGTACCCTTGATGTATGATTGTGTTGGTGCATACTTCATGGTGGTCTGTTACCTGTCCCAACAGGCCGTGCAACTTATCATCTTGAGCAGATCATTCTGCAGGCAAATGAAAACTGAAAAAGACTTAATATAGACAGTGTTTGCAAGTCCACAAGATTGTAGTCTTTGAGCAGGGTTCCTCAAATCCAGTCCTAGAGGCCTCAATCAAAAACACTTGTTAAGTTAATCTATAGCAGGGGCTCCAAACTCTGTCCTGGAGGGCCGGAGTACTGCAGAGTTTAGCTCCAATCCCAATTAGACACACCTGAACCAGCTAATCAGGTTCTTAATAAGCATGCTAGAAACTTCTAGGCAGGTGTGTTGAGGCAAGTTGGAGCTCATCTCTGCAGGACACCAGCCCTCCAGGACCAAGTTTGGGCACCCCTGATCTAGAGTTACTAGAAAACTGCAGTTAGGTAGGTTTTGTCAGGGTTTGAGCTGAACTCCACAGGGCAGTGGCCCACAAGTGCTGCAATAGGGTGTCTTTTTTTGCCAATGTTATTTTAATAGGAGTGCCGTTTTGTGAAGCCTGAACTGGTGCACCATTGACTATTACCGAAATTGATACTTCATTACTGGACACTTGTCTGTTTGGAAAGGAAAGAACATGATGTGTGGTGAAGTATGGTGTCCCATACTCAATTTGTGCTCTGCATTTCCCCCATCCAAGTGCACACTCACAGCAGTGAGAAGTGAACAAAAACGCGCGCTGTGAACACACACACAGGTGCAGTTGGAAGCCATTTTTGATGCGTCACCCGCAGCAACCAGTTGGGGGTTCAGTGCCTTGCTCAAGGGTCTCACTGGTGGAAGACCTTTACTCCTCACCTGCAATTTCTGCCAATACCGAGACTCAAACCTTTGGGTTACAAGTCTGACTCTCTCACTATTAGGCCATGATTTCCCCTATAATGTCATTCCGTTTGTCTGCAGTGGTTTGTGTAATGTGCAGATTTGTAGGTGTACTGCAAGGGCTAAGGACACATCCTTCTGGGACAGGATGGGAATAGCAAGGAAGTTGAAATGTGTACAAATTTCTTTCTTTTTGCCGTATTGAAAATGTACCGAACCGTGACACCACTGTTCACAATTTTGTGAACTGTTACACCCCTAATATAAGTAAAGTTCATGTCCCAATGTAAATTTACCATAGATATATAGTAACTTAATTTTTGATTAGTAATATGCATTGCTAAGAACTTCATTCGGACAACTCTAAAGGCGATTTTCACGGTATTTAGATTTTTTTCGCACCCTCAGATTCCAGATATTCAAATAGTTTTATGTCAGCCAAATATTGTCCAATCTTAACAAACCATATATTAATGGAAAGCATTTCATTTAAAAATCTCCAAGAACTTGTCATTCCACAACTTGTAAAAAGACAAAGTTTGTATGTCCATGTGTCCTGTTGAGGTAGACTAATAAAGTGCTAAGGGATGTGGCATTCTTGTTAGTTTTTTTGTGTTAGAGAATTGCCATCTTTTTGGTTTGTCCCCTGTCCATGGTGCTGAACTCTATACAGCTGGAGATTGTAAGAGGGATGTGCTTTGGGAACCAAAACTCACCTCCAGAAATCCATTTTTTTTATTCTACAATAGAGTTTTTCCAAATCTATATACCTTATATCGCTGTGTCTTCCCTCCCTATATCCTCCTCTCGGCTGATCCGTGCGCAGTCTCGGTTGGGAGAAGGCCCTAACCACCTCCTCATTCATCACTCAGCGTTTGAACCCTCTGCTTTTTGGGCAGAAAAAAGAGGTGCAGCACTTTTTTTTCCCTGTTCCTCCGTACTCCCGGTGCTCTTAACTGGTAGTCCGCGCTGGATGCAGCCAGCGGAATTAATTGCACCCTGTTACTGGAGATCAGCAAGTTTGTGCGATACGCATGCTGTTCAGCCATATGGCTGCCCACTAGGTGAAGAGTTTGATTAATGTTTCGGAGCCCTCCTTTTTTGTACGATTTTTTTCTTTCTTCCTGCTAATATCTGATCCCTAACCATCACAAAGCCGCAGCTCTGTTTTCCAGCTCTTTTTGTTTATTCCTCTTTGACTCCCGTTTGGCTTACGCATTGCACCTGCCATCTTATGTAATGAATTGCACAACTTTTTCATATTGCAGTCTCGTGCCCTTTTTGCTTCTCTGTATGTTTTTATCTTTATGTAGAGTCTACTTTGAAGGTCTTTGATGCAACTTTGTGCTCTCAAAGAAAAAAAAAGTGTTCACAATGGAACACACAGTATATGCTTTATGTGAGCCTTTTATACACTGAATCTGATCTTTGTTTTTCCCATATTCCCTCGATTGTACTGATGGGTCTCTTGTTTGTCAAAATTAACAAATCTTTTTTCAACTCATTTCATTCACTCTGTTCACTATAGCAGAATATAATTAAAATGTTACGTGCAAATAGCCAAATTCCACAACACATCTACTTAACCTGACATTTCTAATAAGACGTTTAAATTACGTTTAAAACGTTTAATCAGTTATTTCAGGTTTTGCATTCTGGTAGTTTCCCTCTGTATTGTTCATTCTTTTGTCACGTGACACTCCCATAAACTGAAGCTATGCAGTCTATACTGGAAACAGAATTGATTAGTTCATCTCTCGAGTCTTCAGTTTCGATGATTTTTTTTTTTTTTTTTTTTTTTTTTTTGTTTGTTTTTGGGTTTTTTTGTCACTTGCCTACTTCCCAGCTCAGTATCTTTCAACGAATACAAACGTTATGAAGCAAAGATGCCTAAATGTAATATCAGCATGCAGTTTTATATATATATATATATATAGTTAACTGTATGCTGTTATTATGTAGGTATCTTTGCTTTATCACAGTGATTTTTTTCCTCATCATACAGTTAAAGTTTAAAACCTCTTTATTACCACATTTAATGCTAATCGTGACAGAAATTCATAAATATATAAATTTTAAAAAAATAAAAAGCTACAATTGGAAACCAGAAACACATCACTGTAAATGTGTTTGTCCAAAATGTTTGTTAATAATTATTAACTAATTTCTGTGTCCACTACTGCTGTCACGTCATGTGACGAAAGAATGAATGACTCAGACCCGAAGAATCAAGAAGTGTACTAATCATTTCTGTTTTCTGTAAAGAACAAATAGGATGTTTGACAAATCCCATGTCATATTAAAGGGGTCATATGATGTTGCTAAAAAGAATATTATTTTGTGTATTCGGTGTAATGCAATGTGTTTTCACGGTTTGAGGTTAAAGAAACACATTATTTTCTGTACATTATTGTTGTTCCTCTCTGCCCTGGCTTTCTGAAACACATCAATTTTTACAAAGCTTAGGGCCCTATGAAATCTATTTTATTTTTCTCCAAATTCTGTTTTATTTTTTTCCACATTCTGTTTTTCTGTTTTCATTTTTCTGCATTCTGTTTTTTTCTCGTTTAATTTTCTCTGGACTCCTTTTTAATGGTTAAGTAAAATCTCATTAATCTAATTAACTAAAATCATGAAATTTATACAATTTAACATCAGTTTATTAAAGGTTTAACAAAATGACATGTTTAGGGCCCTATAAAATGTTGTTGTTTTCTTACTTTGTTTTATTGTTACCAAATTTTTTAGCATGTCTAATTATTTAAATGCATAACAACTTTTATTTATTCTTACAATAGCCTTATGAATTTTTATTCCCAGAAATTCTGTGTTGTACATTTGCAATTTTCTGGTTATCAATGGAAGGCATAAAAATAATTTAATTTATCTTTTAATTAATAAAGTAAAGGGGATTTACTATTAAAATTAAAACATAAAAGAAATATTGTGTAATTATTCTTTTTTTTATATTATTATTTTATAATAATATAAAATATAATAAAAAATGTATATATATTTCTGTCTTATATGTCTTCAAGTTTAACCAAACTTTTATTTTGACAAGTTACTGTGAATATCCATAACTGACGCAAGTTGTGGCTAGATTGGATACAGCTGCTGCCGGAAACTAACAATACATTTTACTCAAATGGAACAGTCAAATGCTAATGAAGTGACTCTTAGAGCAGTTCTGGAGATGTTGTTCATTTATTTATGTCCTCATTTATTGAGACGCTAGATGCTGAAATCACCGCGAGCGTTATGCATGTTTCAATATGGGTAGTAAACAAAACCGCGCGTCTGCACCATTCATAAACACAGAGACATGAACTTGCAGGATTCATATTTAAATAGTATTTTTGCGGCTTAATATTTACAGATTTATTATTAACACAATTTGATTTATTTAATTTGATGACATACTTTTGATTAATTCTTCCAAACTTTGACAAATTCCTTGACATACTGCGTTAAACGGTAAATTCCGTTTTCTATAACTGGATTCCGTCTGCGTTTTCCGCATTGTGGAAATCATAGGGCCCTAAAAGCTCATCTTTCTGAAAAGCATGGTGTGCTCTGATTAGCCAGCTTTCTAGTACATTGCGATTGGCCGAATACCTTAAGCATGTGACGGAAATGTTACAACCTTCCCATGTTGTGATGCCATGTCTCAACGGAATGAGACAAAAAAAATAAAAAAATAAAACCCATTATAAATGAGGCATTTGTTGCATCCACTGAGGACAGAATTATAATAATGACTCATATTGTCTTTCTACATGTTGCGTCATGTCGCACCACCTAAACATAAAACCATATCTGCTTTTGTGATTGTAGAAATGAGAAGAAACAAGCACTACTCTGCACTGCTCAAAACTCATGTTTAAATAGCCAGTAGCAACTTTTTTAAATACAAAAATGTAGAGATGCACCGATTGACTGGCTAATGATTGGAATCGGCCAATTTTTCGCATGATCAGCCTGAACTGCTGGTCAGTCTCACATCTTGCCAATTTCGAGCTGATCGTTTTGTAAACATGCTGTTGCAAGTTTTTTCTGTGAATGATGACACAAAGATTGCAGTTTGTAACATTTGTAAGGCTAAAATACAACACGGGGGAACTACCGCAAAAACGTTTGGAACGGCCTGGAAAAATGAGCGCGTCACGACCGCGCCACTTCCATTACAGCGTGGCTACATTTGAAATAACGAACTTGAGCGTGCAAAAGACGCGACGTGAACGGCTCCAAAAAAGGCAGTGCGGTGCGCCTCGCGTTTTCAGACATAAAAAGCGTGTTTGGTGTGATCCAGGCCTGATTAGACACTTAAAACACTATCACTCAGCTGAATATGCCCAGTTTGAAAAGGGGAAAGCGGCTAAAGCTAGTGCGTCAAATCTCATCAGCCACAAGTCAGCAGCCTCTGCTATCTTTTATTGGGACGTTCAAGTAATAGCATTTCGTACTAGCATTGTTATTTCTACCTCTTTTCTACCAGTGCACTTTTTGTTATTAAAGTTATTGTTGTGAGACAGTCCTGTAATTAAGCTAATGTTTAAAAAATTCTTCCATAATAATATTCATTTTGTTAGTAAGCCTAGTTTGTTAGTTATATATTAACACTTTATTTTGTTGTGAGAAGATCCTGTAATATGCATTTCTTACTTTTATTATAAAAAACAATTCATTGAGGAAAAGAAGATTTTTGTTAGTATAACTCTACTATGTTAGTTATATACAGGAACTCATTTTGTACCTTTTTCAAGGTACAACACACTTTATTTTGTTAAAGTTATTTTGTAGTGAGAAGATCCTGTAATGTTTAATAGTTTATTTTATTCTAAAATAAAAAATAATAATAAATGAAGAAAATGCTTTCTGTACATGCTTTCATTGCAGTTCTTAAAAAAAAAAATCGGAATCGGCAGGTCACACTGAAAACAAAACTGAAAAATCGGAAATCGGAATCGGCCAAGAAAATTGCAATCTCTACAAAAAATGTACTTACAGGCTGTGAGTCAGAAGCACAAGACTGTCCTTGTAAAGTGGAAATTGCCCCACTTTATAGTGTGCACACTGCACAGTCAGCATTTTAGGCTGCTCTCCCAGGTTCAGGAAACAGTCCTCCGTAAAATGCGCTGCAAACACTTGAATATTTGCGTTGTACTATTCTGGAACAGTCTTGTAAATATAACTTAACCACTATTGTGTACTCATTTGGAAGGCCAAACAAAGTACTTTCGCTTTCACAAAACACACAGAGTCTCCACAACATGCCTTGTTTGAATGAGCCGTTTTAGGAAGCCGTGTCTAAGTTTTAACTTTTATAAAGAATATTTAGGTTTGAGACTTTAATCTTTGCAACTTTACAGATCTTATGAATGCACAAACAGCTTGAAACACTCCAAAGATGGAGGAAAGCATGAAATCTCATTATATGACTAGTTTAAATTGAATGAATCGGTCATTAACGGCACATCACTACTGGATTGTATGTCTTAGTTTTGCGTTTATCGTACTGTTCAAAACCTTGTTTCTGAACACTACACCGTTTTTCACTTTCAAGAAAACTTAAATTGCCCACCTTCTAGCATTTGAGGGCATCGAGAGGGCATGAGCTATGAATAATGCTGGAGAAGCTTGTCCCAGTGCCAACTTTTTGGACAAATATAAAAACATAGGATTGGGGATTTCTGCTCGGTTTTAATCACACTAGTATTCTTTCCGTCTAGTTCTCTCATTCTGTTCCTGTCTCTCTATCTAGGCCTCTCTCATTAAGTGTAGCTGAATGTGGCCCAGTAGGGCCTTTGCGAGAATGGGAGTTTGGGACGGCCTGCCCTCATGTGGCCCACAATCTCCTGAAGCCTCTTTCCCGGCACAGTAAATCTACCTGATTGTGTTGTGTACCCCAGCTCTGATGGGTGCGTTTCCAAGGTGGTGAAGTCTCCAAAGAGCCACTCTGAATTGCAAATGGTGGCCATAACTCAGGTGTAATGTAGATCTTAGCATGGATGGCCAGTCATTTCTCTCCATTTGGACCAGATGGGACATTCGCCCAATATCAAAGAGAGAGAGGAGGGTTTTATTGTGTCTGAACATCGTCGGCTATGTTTCTTTACTTCGGAGAACGCGAAAGACAATATGGAGAATGAAAGCGACAAAAAAGAATGGAAAGAGAGTTGATGAGTTCGTAATGAAGGAAGGAAACGCCACAGGAGTGTCAAACTTTGGTCAACGTGTCCTTGGCGCCATGATGTTCACCTGTTAAGAAGAAGAGGAATTATTGTTCATTTGTAGGGAATCACACTTGAATCATTCACTAATGAAATGAACAAAGGAGGAAAGAGCGGGGGGGCGTCTGCGTTGAATAGTTTGCGGATGCAAATTTAAATCCCTCCTATTATTTTAATAATGTGCATTTTACTGCTTTGCATGGATCATTTATTTGCAAACCAGGTTATTTTTTAGAAGGGGGCTCAAGGGTAATTTCATGCTTTGGAGCATTTATACCTATAACTTAATGAGGAAATTGTGTGTTGTGTTGTTTCCTGTAGTACGGCGTGAGAAATTGCTCATTTTGCTCGATGAAGAAAGGTGTTTATTTTCCACTTGCTAGTCTTTATCCTTTCCGTTACTGGTTTGTTTTCCAAAATCAGACATTTGTAGCAATTGCTCTTGTTTTAGACTCTGACCAGGCGCCCAGTCAAAGTCGATTTGCTTTATTACCACTCAGTTTGTCTTGAAATGCCAGGCAAGTGTTGATGAACTTCAGAGGGTAGTCTGTCGACCCCGTGAGACACTGCAGACCATTCGTAATGCGGTTACAGGTACGGCGGAGATGCGTGAGTGAAGATGTCCGTGTCACAGAGTCCGACGTCCCCGCGTCTCTCATCGGCTCCTCCTGAAGAACTCCTCTCCTGCCAAATCAAATTAGGCTGCATGAATTAAAGCAATAACACGATTTGTTTACAACGCATCGTTTATTTCCTGTCAGGCGCTGCTCCAGCGGCAGGCAGCAATTCTTTGACCTCCGACCTTGTCATGGTTCACAAGCTAAATTTATTACATTGTTCTGTGAAGTTCATCATTACATGGGCACTGATGGCATTAAACATACATAGTCTGAATGCACAAGAGTCAAATGTGCTTCGCTGTGTGCTTTCATCATTGGCCCTGTTTTTAAACCACATTATTGTTTCAATTTATATTCAAAGAAAGACGTCTGTGATGAATTTAACTTTGTGTGGCTTTTAAACGTCTAAAACAAAAGACAGGAAAACAGACTGATAAATCTCTGTAAATTATAATTATATATATATATATTTTTTTCTATTTGTGACTGTGGAAGTAGCAATATTTGTAGCAATAGCCAACAATACACTGTATGGGTCAAAATTATCAATTTTTCTTTTATGCCAAAAATCACTAGGATATTAAGTAGAGATCATGTTCCATGAACATATTTTATAAACTTACTACCGTAAATATATTAAAAGGTAATTTTTGATTAGTAATATGCATGGCTAAGAACTTCATTTCGACAAATTTAAAGGCGATTTTCTCAGTATTTCGATTTTTTTGCACCCTCTGATTCCAGATTTTGGCCAAAGTTTATTTATTTAGCTTTCAGATGATAATTGACCTGGTCCGTGAGTTTAATAATTATTTGCCTCCTCTGAAAAATTTTTGACTACATTGTTTTGCATTTTTATTATTTAGATTTAGATTTAGATTTTGCACTTACATTTGAACTAAACTGTTTTTATAAAAAAAAAAAAAAAAGAATAAAAACAGTTTAGTTCAAATGTAATTACAAAATCGCTTTCATATTACAAATATCCAGTTGATTTTTGTTTGGGAATATGTGTATTTTTATAATTGGAGGAGTAAAAAATAGACATAAAATGCTTCCATCTGTTTTTTTGATCTTGGATTCAATTACTGCAGTGTCTGTTTCATAAGAAAATACATCATTTTTAATACACATGTCATTTGAAGTGATGATCAAAGAGAATAAAAACATAGGAAAACCTCTGGTGCTTTTAAAAATGTTTTATGTCTGGATATTGAAATTTATATATTAGATTGTTTTTAGAAAACGACACATTTTGAGAGCATAAA